>JAEHOF010000045.1:71109-110320 GCA_018257905.1 Gillenia trifoliata | reverse complement strand
AGTTTTGGCCATCTTCAATCATGGGGAGTATTAATTTCAATAGTTTTCACTTTGATTGATTTATTTATTTTTTTGAATTAATATATTGCTATTGATTCAATTTTCCCCTGTTATTTTGAACAAGACTCAACGCATTGACGATGGAAATCCGGAGTTGAAAGCAATCCTGCAAACAAATTGTTCAACCATCATCATCAGCAATCCAGGTTCTTCTAAAACACGGTCTCGATTGTCGATATTTTGTCAGACCTGATTGCATGAACCTTCACCATGATGCATAACCCAATTTTCTGCGTTTAAAGAATTATTGATCTTCTGCAAATATTGTGTTAGCATCGACATTTAATATATCTGAAATATATTAAGTGAATTGATGATCGTGTGAACGAAGGAAAAATTAAGGGTTTTTTTCTTATTTTTTTTCGCTTTTCTACAAAAAAACATCAAATTTTGTTTTTCTGAAAAAAACTAGAAATTCTTTACTGAAAAATTTTTTTCGTTTTTTTGAAAAATAAAGAAAAAAAAAAGAAAAAAAAACCCTAGCCGAGCCGAGCCGGCCTGTAGCCGAGCTGAGCTGGCGCTGAGCCAAGCCGAGCCGAGTCGACATCGGCCTGCAGCCGAGCCGACCCTGCGCCCAGCTCCAGCCGAGCCAGAGGAAGCCCAGATTTTTCCTTGGGCCTGTTTTCTTCCCCTCGGCCCGCGCCCCCTTGGCTGGTTCCTGTAGTCCAGCCCGCGCCAAAAGCCCAGATTTTCTCAGCCCGTGTCTATTTGCTTGGCCCCTGATGGGCCAGCCTCACTTCCAGGGCCTTTGCAGCCTAAATGCACAGCAGGCCTGCAGCTTGCTGCTGCCTTCCTTCCTTCACCCAGCCCGTGTGGGCTTTGGACCCCAGCCCCTGTTTTGGGCTCACTTTGGTCCAAAATTCTTCATTTTTTTGCTGGCCAGCAGTCCAGCCTCTGTTGGTTGGGCCTGCAGCTCCAACCACGACCCACCAAAAATTATTTGGGTCATATTTGCAAACCCCAAAGGTCCCGTAGACCTATATTTCACTACCCATTCACAATATATGTTAAAATTTTATTTTTTGTTCTATATATATTGCGTTTGCTTGCAGGTATATATGAACTTGAAGTTCATAAATTCGAACCTGAAGCTTCGAATAAGTGCCATGAAACCTGAAGTTTCCTTAAAAATTAAATACCCATGAAACCCGTCGTTTTCATGAAAATTTAAACCAAACCATGTCTTAGAACCCGAATGTTCTAACCTTTATGATTATGGAGAATTCATTTCCCATAACCATAAGCACTAACCACAATTTTTGTTCCCTCCATCTAGTGGACTTTCGAACAGTAACAAATTCGACTTCACTAAACATGGGAGTTTCTGGAAGAAACTAATTTATGTGGGCACAAAATTGTGAAGCTCCACTTGACTACTGAGAAGTTGAGAAACATTGAAGCCAACAATGACGTGGATAGAGCTAAATAAGCCTCCGTCATGATCTTCATCCGAAGACTTATGCCTGAAGCATTGTAAATGGAAAGTACCTCAATGACGAGGATTCTATGGCTCTTTGACTCACTCTACGGATCGTTCTAATCATGCAAAGATGATCTTGCCTGAAGCAAGACATAACTTGCCTGACGCAAGACATAACTTGCCTAACGCAAGACACACCTTGCCTGAAGCAAGACATACTTTGTCAAAAGCAAGACATACCTTGCCCGAAGCAAGACATATCTTGCCCTGACACAAGGCATGATTGAACTCCATCCGTGAATAGGTACAATTCTGAAGTTTATAGAATCCGATTGAATTTTGACTGGAGAAGATTTTCTCGTCCTTCCATACCTCTAAAATGCTCCTGAAGAAGCACCCTAGAGAATGGAGGTTCACTAAATTCTCGGATCTGATACTACCACTTTGCTCACTGAAAAGCACAACAGTGAAAGCGGCACCCCAGTGATTCGGCTGGGATGTACCGAAGGTCTTGCTCTGTTTCGGCAGAGGTGTACCGAACTTAAGGCTCTGCTTCAACAGAGGCCTACCGAATCTACTCTTCCTTCTTCGGCTGGAGAGTACTGAATAGTGGTAGAATCAGGGTCAACCAAAGGGGTGGCATCACGACCAAACACGTGATCCTTTGGCAACTCTGACCCAAAACTTCAAGAATAAGGGACAGTATTCCCAAACCTCAACCGTGCAATATCTACTTCCATTTTTGATGGAATAGATCATTGGCTATGCACTTATTTGTGCCCCTACCAATGTTGTTGAGGAGTACCATTCCTGTAATCAATTTGTGAGACTAATTTTGCTTCACCTAACACATATGGAAAAGCAAAATTTTGACATGGAAGGCCCTGTTGGCCGAAACCCCCTATCTTTTGGTTTAAGTTTTGAACAATTTTTCCTTTTTGTTTGGATGATTGTTTTGGTATTTGCTTTAAATTTGTTGGATATTATTATGGATATTGTCCTCGAATATGAGTTAATTGAATCATGTTTCTTATACATGTGACCGAATTCAATTAACATGTGATAAGGTATAAATGTGGGGAAGTTAGTTGTCTGGATGAACGTGCGACTATGCACACTAACTTCATACCTAAATCACCCCTCTAGCAACGAATTCAGGTCTACCTAACCTGATTAAGGGCAATGGCACTGCACCTCGTTGTATTAATGGTACTGAATTACTATTAAGGGGCCTTATATTCTCCGTTCCGGAAGAACGTTATTGAGTTATAAGGATATTCGAGAGAACAATGATCATAAAAACCACTGTAGAAAATAGAGTGACGTATCTTTGCATCACCTTCCAAAATATGAAGCCTGAAGCTATGTTTTGGGGCCAATGGGCTACCTCCCAACTGGGACATGCCACATATAGGCTGGCTTGAAGCCGGGTGATTCGAGCAGTTTACTTGCTTTGGCACGATCGTTTGGGACATTCAGGTCGAAACACGATGCAACATTTTACACAACGCATCACCTTACCTGAAGTGAGGATTTTGTGCCTACAAGCACACTTTGCCAAGCCTGCTCGTTGGGGAAATTGGATTTTTACATCATCCCTAGCAAAGTTACTACATAACCCTCTTTTCACAGTGGATCAAAGGGAATAATGTGGACTCTTCCAACCAAAAATGCGGACCATGTAAATATGGTTTTTGGTTGATATATCGACACAATGGTCACATGTCTGTCCACATACACATTGCTGCTAAACTCCTGGCCAATTCTTACTTAAGGGCTCACCACCCTAATTATCCCATAAAGTCTAGAAGACTGGATAATGCCGGAGAGTTTATATCGAACAGTATTCGATAAGTATTGCATGTCTTTTGGGCTTAAAATTGAACATTGAATTCCCCATGTTCAACCCCCAAAACAGCCTCGCAGAAGCGATCATAAAGCGCATTATCAATTGATCGCCCGGACCTTGGTGAACGCACCAAGCTTTCGGTTTCTGCCTAGGGCTATGCAATCTTGTATGCAGCTGTGTTGGTCCGCCTGAGGCCCATTGCTACCCGATACTTTATAGCGTTACAATTGGTTACTGGGTACGAACCTGACGTTTCGTATTTACGCATTTTTGGGTATGCACCTTCTGCCATATTGCGCCGCCGCAATGTACCAATATGGGTCCTCAAAGAAGGATGTGAATCTTTGTCGATTGTGATTCTCCTTCGAATTAGCTCTTTAGAGCCCTTGCACGCGATCTCTTTACCGCCATTTTGCGGATTGTCACTTCGATGAGACAGTCTTCCCGCCGTTAGGGGGAGATAAGAACGTCAACGTTCCTGAAGAACGGCGCGAATTATCGTGGACGTCCCCACTATGTCTCATCTCGATCCCCATATTCTAGATTTCAGAGTATTGGTCCAGACGCTTTCTCTGATCTAGATAAAGTGACGAGATCACATATACCAGCTGCAAACATGCCTGCAAGGATAGACGTACCTAACGGACGTCGAGTCAACATCCCCGAAGGGTGTGCCGCCCCTGAAGGACGGTTTGGCCGCCCCTGTTGGACAGCCTGGTACGCCGACGGCTAGCCAATCAATCTGTTCTCGGCCTGAAGCGCGACAGATCATTCAGTTCGAAGGATTCACCTCCCTAGAAGTGGAGAAGTATGGCACAAAATGAATCCCTTCCTCGTTCGCTATCTCAACCATTCCACCTCATGAAATTAATCCGGATTATCCCGAGACCTGTAGTCTTGGTCCATTATGCATGCATGGATGAGTTAATGGAATTGGAATGAGATTATCATCGATGATATTCACGTATATGGTAGCTACCCGAAATAGTGAAAAGCGACGATATCGAACTGTGTTCCGTTGATGAATGTCGACGTAGAACTGATTGGTCAAAACTAGCAATCCAGGTCGAACTTGATTCACTTGCGAAACGTAAAGTGTTTGGGCCTGTAGTTCCTACACTTCCACATGTGAAGCCCGTTGGCTACAAGTGGGTTTTCGTAAGGAAGCGTAATGAGAAGAATGAAATAGTGCAATACGAAGCACGCCTTGTGGCGCAAGGTTTCTCTCAAACGCCCTGAGATTGATTACGAGGTGACTTATTTCCCCGTAATGGACGTTATAACGTTCCACTACCTTATCAGTTTGGTAGTTTCCGAAAAACTGAATATGCAGCTTATGTACGTGGTTGTAACGTATCTATAGGGATCTTGATACGGAAATATATGTGAAAGTTCCTGAAGAACTTATAGACTGATCCAAATAGTTCTAGACCACAGAACACCCTCTCTATTGAATTGAGGCTTTCACTTTACGGATTGGAATAATCCGAGCGGATGTGGTATACCCGTTTAAGTGAATATTTGATCAGTTAGGGATATGTGAATAAACTATGCCCCTGCGTGTACAAAACCGAATTTGCTAGAGTTGCAGTCTATGTCGATGACATAAATCTCACTTAGACTCTAGAAGAGCTTGAGAAAACTGCCTCGCACCTGAAGTCGGAATTTGAGATGAAAGATCTTTGGAAAACTCGTTTACGTCTCGACCCGAAGTTTCGAGCAAAGTTCAGGTGGTATTTTGGTCCACCAATCGAACTACACCCAGAAGGTGTTGCCTTTGAGTACACCCATGACCGTTCATACGCTAGATGCAAATGAGATCCTTGAAAAGGTTGTGGAACTTGAAGTTCTATATCTAAGTTCAATTAGCGCTTTATTGTACTTAGCTCATTGCATTATGCATGACATCTCATTCGTTGTTGATCTTTTGGTAAGATATACAACACTACGCCTACACGCTACCACCAAATAGGTGTTAAAGACGTTTCCGTTACTACGGATTTGGGCTTATTCTATCCTCGCGCATCTCGACTAACCACAACCCTGGTTATCAGAATGATGCTTACTCTTGTGGATACGCTGACACAGTACTATCCGCCTGTTCCGGTGACAAGGCACGTTTCCAAACGGATTATGTCTCCTACTCGTTAGAACACCGCAATATTCGAGGTCAACCAAATAGACCTTAGCTGCGCCGCCTTCGAGCTCATCGCCATACACGAAGCCACCCGTGTACATGGGAGCATACTGAAGCACTTGTAATTCTTCATCCTTCGTTGAGTTCCAACAACGATCTATGAAGACAACGCCGCATGTATCGACCTGCACTACAACTCCGACATCCAAGAAGTCAACACCAAGCATATTGCGTCTACATCATATCAGCATGAGCATCAGAAGATTGGAAGTCAAGCATATCTGATCCGAAGACAACTCTTGCCGACCTCTTCACGAAGTCATTGCTGAAGAAGCTTGTTCGAGGATTTGGTATGCAAAAAATTTTTTCATTTGCTACTTGTGGTTCTCGGGAGTTTCGTCGAACTCGTGGAGAGTATCCCCAAGTATACTCGCTTGACCTTAATGTACCTTTTTCCCTACGATCAGGATCATTTTTCCCATTGGGTTTTTGTTGCCTGGACTAGGTTTTAACGAGGCACCCATTCTAATGGCCATATCCTTGTGTGTTTTCTTACTACTTACGCCTTGAAGATGTTAAGTATCGACATTGCATTAACTCACTTTTCTCCTAGACTATGGGTTTTGTCCGTCTTGGGTTTTACCATAGCCAGGTTTTGTGAGAGTTTTTATTCTTTTTATATGCAAGTTCCCTATATGAGACTCCGGGAATGTTCTCTACTGTGCCTACGAGACGACTTCATCAACTATCATCCCGAAGACTGGGATGCGATATCTACTTGAGTATTTGCACACCTAAGCGGGGAGTGTTGTAGATAAAATATAACATGTGTTAAATGTGATTGTGTAAATCCTAGGTAGATATGGATTAGCTATTCCGTTCTCAGAAGGGATTAGTATCCTATTGTACTTGTACTTCTATTACTATAAATAAAGGCACTGGGTATGTGGAATATAAGGAATTCACATATTCCACATACACTACAGTTTCACCAAATTCTCTATTCTTCTCTTGCCGCACCCTTCACTAAAACTGTCCACAACAATATATACTTTTTCAGACATTATTATGGTATTTCAAATCAATGAATATAAAATTACAATATATAATATTTTATTATTGCACCGAGATACAACGGTGGCATTCCGAGAAATGTGTAAGTCCTTCCTCAAACGTTAGTGGACGTTGTAAATTATTTGTTTAAAAAATCTTAACATTTTAGGAGAGAGGGAAGCAAAAGTGTGAGCAAGGCCTATGGGTCATATGGAGACTCCAAAAGATTGGACTGAAGCCCAAAGCATTCTGTCCTCGACGGTAAAAAGTTCCGGCCACACTACCATCTTCCCGTTCTACTAACGGATATGTAGAAAACCCTAGTCCCTCAAAATTTCAAAACCCTTTCATCACCGAAAGCTTTTATCAGTTAAAATCAGTTATGGAGTTCGAAGCTTTGAGTTTTCTATTTCCCTGCATTTTCTCAGCAACTAAACAGACCCGCTTCAGTATATTGTCCGTTCTCCGACATGTGTAAAATGTGGTTTCTCACGGAAAGAGGTGGGCATTCCTCAACTCCTTTGTTCGATTTATCAAAGGATAAATGATACTGTTTTTTAATGATTATAATCTTAATTTTTGTGAACACTGTCTCCTGCTAGGTAATTGTTCTTCTGAGGATTTGGTTAGAAATGCAATTGAACCCTGTCTCTTTCTGGTGGAAGGAAATCGGCAACAATGTCGGAACTCCGAGGTCGACAACCGCAGGTAAGTCTTTTCCTGTATTATTAGTGACTCTTTTTTTTCTGAGACAAATGAAGCTTCAAAGCATTAGATGCATCTGTTAGTTGAGGTTGTGCTAACTTCATATGAATGAAACATCTAGCTGTGATCGAAAGAGCTCGGAAGTTACCTAAATAAAGAATAAGGGCGTGGTATGCGCCCTTATTCGATAACATGAAACAAATGAGGAGAATCGGATAGAATTTCCATAGACTGTTTACTTAGAAGACTGGAAGTGATACGATAAAATTAGCCAAATGTTTACATAATTTTGTTTATAATTTCGCTTCTTTCCTAAAACATCATTATCTACTACTACAATACATAGTTTATATTGGCTACTAGCCTACTAGTTACCATATCAAACAACCAACAAGGGGTAAATATTGACAGTTTGTTAGCTATATCTTCCTTAGTAGAAAAGCTCCGCCTACGCTGCAGAGAAAATCTCATGGTATGGTAAAGGAAATCTTAAAGTATCACGCATACGTGCTCAAGAAGCAAATCACCCTGTTCTGTTTTAATTGTGATGTTAATGTCCTATGGCTGCTGAAATATAGC
Source organism: Gillenia trifoliata (assembly GCA_018257905.1). Taxonomy (NCBI): domain Eukaryota; kingdom Viridiplantae; phylum Streptophyta; class Magnoliopsida; order Rosales; family Rosaceae; genus Gillenia; species Gillenia trifoliata. The sequence goes on along the minus strand of JAEHOF010000045.1, from coordinate 102,517 downwards.
ATTTCTTTCTAACTAAATAAGTAACATCTTTTGAATTTGAAGAACTTAACTCACGCAATCGGTATAGAACTTGATTTTCTGCAAGTATGATGACAGGGTCAAAATTACTTATTCTACTGGTTACCGTTCCATTTCTCCTTTCTACTTGCCAAATTTTATTCTCCCTTTTATAGATGCAGGTGCTAATAAGTTTGGTATTTTTAAACCTCTGTGTATTGATCTTTCGCTGCGCTTTTCATTGTAGCTATCCTGATAAAATAGCAGAGATTGGCTCCAGAGCTTTTCTGAATTGGTATTAAGTTTTAGGAATACTGGCAGAGGAACTGTGAGGCTGAGGCTTATAACACATGTTTATACACCACAGCACTGCATGGTTTTCAAGCCGTACTCACTGGTAGATAGAGCATTAAGCTTATTGAAAACATGGTTTTCATGTGGCAAGCACCAGTTAGCGCATAGAGTGGGCATTCAACTGGAATCTTCTTCTATATGTTGGTCCCATTGTAAATAGTGGGGCAACACATAATCAATTACCTAAGGGTATGTTTGGGTGAGGACTTCCAAATCCCAAGGTATTTAGGCCAGTGAGGAATGTTTGGGTGAGGGGCTTAGTCTCCAGGATTTAGGCAGTGATGAAGAAGGATCACAAAAGGTTGGATAAGAAGGATTAGAAATTCACCACATGAGAATTGCAAAGGATGTGAGAGGGATTTGCAAATGACTTCTGAAGGAGTCATTTACAAATCTCTTACATACCTTTGTAATGCTCTTGTGGTGCATTTCTAATCCTCCTATCTAACCTTGCAATCCATTTCTTCCTTACTTTGCCTAAATCCCTTGGATTTGAAAGTCCTCACTCAACTTGTAAAACATTAGATAGGAGGATTATAAATGCACTGATGATTTTCGCAAAGGTGTGCAAGAGGGATATGTAAATGACTCCTTCCAAGTAGTCATATGCAAATCCCTCCCACATGCCTTGTAATACTCATGTGCATTTCTAACCCTCCTATCTAACATTTTCTGATCCATTCCTTACTAACTTTCCTCAATCCTTTGGGACGTCCAAGCCTCCCTCATGTAAACATGGCCTAAAAAGTACACTAGTTAGAGGTCTTTTCTATTTAGCTTAGATGCTTCGCCATGCTAATTTGAGATAGTATTGGACATTATAGTAGCTTGGTTGGTTAGAGGCCTTATCTTTTCTCAGTGGACAGCTTGTGACCGTACTTGTATCTATAATTATATCGTATGATAAAACCCTTCTTTTTTCTCACCTCAAAAGAAAAAGATAAAACTATGTTTCAAGGTTCATGGGTGTTTTAAGGGAGTTCTGAGTTGATTTTTGAGACATTACAACTTAAAAGTTCTAAGCTTTTTCTAATACATTTTGATTTTAGGTACTCTTTTCTATTGTATGAGGACTTTCATTATCAAACGTATCTTCCTTGGCCGAGGATTTTAGAGTTTTGAATAAATTTGCAATAGGTCTATATTTGCATTATCCTTCTAGTTTACTGTGAGTCTCTCTTCTGCAGAGATTGTGTCTTTATTGCTTTTAGTTTTCTTTAAGAACAATGAATTGAATAAAATTATAGGTGATCATCCAATTTTAGAACAGTTGTGCTATCCACACACCCTTTGTTAATTTCTGCCTTATATCTTCTTCACCCATTCGATTCGATTGCCGGAATTGAAAAGGGTGTGTGAGAAGTAAAGTGGGTGTGTGGATAGCACAACCCTTTTAGAAAATGTGCATCCCACGTTCCAATTGATGACTATAAATGTATATGGCTCCATTATCTTTACGTCGGTATTGTGAAAGATATGGCAAACATTGGATCAGCATTTGAGTTAGTTGTAGACTGGTAGTTGATTTCATCCCTTCTTTTGACTGGATATGAACCATCAAATTGTTAGGAAAAGGCCAATTTAAAAACCAATAACCAACCATTCGACAATGATGATAGACATTCATTTCAGATCAAATTCGTTGCATCTACTGGATAGAGTTGTCTGGATAGTGTGAGGGTTTTGCATAACATTTAGCCTGCTTGAAATGATTAATCTGATTAATTATGTTGAGTTTAGGGAAGACTTGGCATGACTGATCTGTCTATTTGTTGGCATTCAGTTAATGTATTCTAGTTCGTTGAAAAGTTGAAAACTAATCTCAAATTAGTCAGTTCATAGTTAGACTTTACCTTGACGAAAGAGAGAAGGGCTTGCTGTGGGAAAGAAAGGCATATTTTTCGGATGGGATTGAATGCTAATACTTTAGAATGGTTGGTTGATAGAGGCTTTATGCGTAAAATTCGAAACTGTAGTTTTAAATGGAGAAAATGAGTAAATTCAAAATTGTTTAAAAAATTCAATTTGCTTTTGATTTGTAAGTTTAGTGATAATGGTTTTACGTTGCAGGAGTGACAATGATATAATTTAGTGTGTAGCTTACATAATTTCTGCCAATCGCTTTTGCTCACCTAACCACCTGTTTGTGCATGCATGAGTCTAAATTTATTTAGTAGTTCAATTACTAATAAGGACAAATTGTGATGGAGAATCTATTTTTCGTTTGATCTCAGGGGGATGGCCTCAATGATATATACTTGTGCGTTCATCAATGAGTTGCATAAAATTATTCAGAGAGTGCATATTTCACAAAAATGTCCATAGCATTTATTTCATTTCTGTATAATATATTCATTTTCTTGGCACTACTTGCTGGTAGCTTTTTCACCTGACTTCCAAGACCACCATTCCATCTACTCTTCAATAGCTAACTGCCTCTCAAGGTTGGATAGGAAGTCGGTTTTATGTGCCAGGATCTTATGAGCTTCGTGTTAATTATGCTAGGATTGAGTGGTGTGTTATCCTTATTTGACCCAGTGCCACTCTGCCATCCTAAGGCGGGCGGTCTTTTTTTACGTGTCATGGGGCCTGAGTCTGCCGCCATGTGGATTGGTGTGTCGTGTTAGTTTGCTTGGTGATTGGAAATTTATAACTAAACAGATTAGAGTTGTGATCGGCTATCCAAAAGTATCATCTTTGCACTTCTCGAAATGCAATTTCTACCTTATGTTTTCATAAGAGAGGAGTGCAGGATGAATTGGAGTGCTAATTAATAACATCTCCCTCATTTTATTACTCGTAGATGTTCATTGATGTCCTGAGCAGGTTCTTTCTGATGAACGAAAGACTTGGGAGCCAAAGAATTGTTAGACTGTAGAATTTCCATGTGATGGTGAGAGGTAGGCGATTCAGCTGTATTTATTTGATTTTACTAGAATGTATTAACATTTCCTGCGATGGCTTATATCGGGTTTAAACCAAGTAGTGATTGTTTAATGAAAATCAAACCCTGATGTTGAATATTTTTAAAGTGTGAATACATCTAATGGCTGCTTGGCAGCATGTCTGCAATCTTCATATTTATCCATATGCAGACTAATTGAATGATAAAAGTAGTACATGTTACATTCATGAATCTCCATAAAGTGAATCAGATAACGATATTTAAGCACGAAAGAGAATAATTAATCTATGTCGTAATCTGTTTGAACAAGATGTTTGTACAAGAAACAAGGACCCAAAGTTGAAGGAAACAGTGATTTGGAAGAGGTAAATACAATATTGCTGTTCATTTGCATATCTTTCCAGGCTGTTAACTTTTTTCCTGAACAGGTTTAATATTCTTTTTTGGAAATCTTTTCTTTAATCTCCCTTGTTTTGTGTGGCTTTCTTCCTTTCTTTGAGTCCTTTATGTAGATTACATCATTTCAGGTTTTCCCACTCAAATTTATCAAAGCTTCAAATCTTTGCCCTTTTTTTTTTCTCTCTTTCCAAATTTGAATATTTGAATTAATGTTGTGACACCAAAACTTGTTCCACAAGAAAAAGCTGAATTACTTGAAAACAAAGGCAGTAATAAAAAGGAAGCAAAGCAAAGATGCCACTTTCTTGTGGGTTTTTTTTGTTTCTCTTTTTATTTGCTTTTCTTAATGGATGTCAGCATAGACAATGCAGAGAGCAGGATGAGAGAGAAAGTAGAGAGAGAGAGAGATCCCAAAAGCAACATCAGGCCAATAAATACTGATTATTTTAATTTGTTTTTTATAAGAATCATGTGATTAAGCTACAAACTATCTACCGTTCCAAACTACCAAATGTTGGAGGAGGATTTTGCAAAGGAGGACATGAATGAAATTATAATGTGATGATTTGAATCTGGTAGATGAAATTAATCATAACCCATATGCCACCAAACTATAATTATGGATGGTGATGGCTCATATATTCATGATGATGTTGGTGACTGTATTTTTTAATTTTTTAAAATATTATGAAAAAATAAACAAAAGAAAAATTGCAAGGAGCGTGGAATCTTGGCACAACCTCTCAGGTCAAAGGGTACTATAGGTGTTGATGGAAGATTTGATGGGAAGCAATAAAATTTACAAGCTCCACATTGTAAATTGGATCAATGTTGTGCTGTCCGGACAGCAAGTAAAGGATCAAGATTCTGCAAAAAGAAAAATAAGGAATCACGGACCAATAGACCATCTACTTCAACCTGCATGCCACCTAATATTCTAGAATATTCAACTTAGCCCGTTTTGTATTGTTTTTTTTTTCACCAAAACTATTTTACTTCAAAGTTAAGGAACAAAGCAGCATATGTAGGTTGCTTTAAAAAGTTGTTTACAAAAATATGGGAGTTTAGCTTAATGAATTTTTCAATTCTTTATAATACCCTTATTAGTTTTTAAAATGAATATTTTTTATCTTTCTACACACATTTTATCTTCGGAGAACAAACTGACCACCACAACCTACCACCACAAACACTAACCTACAATTCACCACCACCACCATCAAAATCGCCTCCACCGCCACCACCACCGCCATTGCCACCACCACCGTGCCGCCACCCCCACCACCACCACCATAACCACAACCGCCAATGCCATTGTTGCTACCGCCGCCCTACCACCATGGCTACCTCTTGTTCTAACCACTACACCCCATTATTGGCACCACCTCATACCCCACCATCGCCGCTATCATCACCACCCCTTACCACCGCTATCATCGCCACCACCCCTACCATGCTCATTTTTGTCATTATATACAATTATATCACTTTTTACATTAAACTTTATCAACCGTTTACATCGATTTTCATACTCACAACAAGTTTAAGAATATAGTTTATCAAACGTCATTTGCTTTATTTTACATCTGATTATTCTTAAACAATGCCAGGCGCTTTTTAAAAAGCACCGTAATCTCAAACTGGCTTTAGTTTGAGATACAAGTAAATTGTTTATAGTGAAACATTAAAAATTACATTTTGAACCCAAAAATGGTTGCAAAGTTTTATTTTTCTCACATTGCATTATTAGGTTTTGAGATCAATTAGGTATTCTATCTATTTGACTCGTCTAGTCCTTTTAAATTAATAACAAGACAAGCATGTGTGACTATTTTATAAATTAATTTGAAAGCCCACATTTGCATCACACGGACTTAAATCTAGTAATAATAGAGTTTCGGCTTCTCCACAATCAATGTTGCGTATTCCAATATCAATATGACGAGCAATCACACGGTTTGGTGGCAATAGTGTAAGTGTGATTCTTGTCTTAGCCTAGAAACGGGTTTCACATCAATAATTTGATAGAGGATCATACACCTAAATCAATGAAAGACATATATTAATAAGATTTCACTCAGGGTGCAAATGCAATGTGAAAAATTAGTAAATCACGTAACTCATTTGAAAATCACTTCAAATGTAAAGTGTGGAAAATGTAGTTAGCTCAATCTAAACTCAAAATATTACCCATAAAATGAAACTCTGCCTTTTAAAATGTAGGTACGGCTTACACACCCCATTCTTCAAGAAAAACTTATATGCAAGTAGAGCACAAAGGTAGCAGTAATCTAAACCTTTGCATGTTATCATGTATTTTAATTTGTTTACACAACATCGTGCAGGATTGGTTTGAGATAATGGCTATTTTGGTGTCTCATTCTTACCAAAACAATAGATTTCTTTGTAACCCCAACCTTCACCAAGTGTAAGATGATCCAATAATAAACTAGAGGGTGTAGGTCCCCCAGGGACCAGGTTACCTCGTTGTTAGGCAATTTGGGTTATCCTGACTCCCTTGCAAACTCCACTTTCCTTTGTCCTCTTTCAAAAGTTGTAGGGATAGAAGGAGGATGAACCCTTTTTTTTTTCTTTCCTTGTTTATTTCATTTTAATAAAACGAAAGCATTTATCACTTTCACATAAAACCCCTTTCCGTTAATATCAATAATAATTAGGTGTCTATGAGAAAGAAAATTGATAATTGAGGTGCAAATTTAAATTTTTGATTGAAAATTAGTTTTAAGGACAAAGAATGTGATGATCTCGTCTATTTCTCTATCAAGTCCACAACATGTAATAAGAGGATTAGGTATTTGACCCAGAGAAAGAAATATCCATGCAGTGCAAGTGCAGGTGCAGATGCAGATGCAGGGCTTTCAACTTGGAGTTTGAGTGTTTTTTTGCAAATTATTAATAAATAATTCGAAATGCTTAAGCCAAATTCACACTGCATTCACTCCTTTCAACCTTTAAAATGACATAAGGACACACACACAAAAAAAAACTAGTAAATCCATAAATATGTATATAATGATAAAAAGATTGGATGGATTCCAATAAAAAAGGTCACTACACTCATATCACGTACTTCCATCACCATGTGCTGGTTGTTGTTCGTGACTCACAGACTCTATGTTTTGACCTCCCTTCCTTCCCTTTAAACTATTTGTTTGCTCCATCTTCCTCTCTTTGTTTTCTTCCTTTTTTTCTATATGGCTTGGCTATCCCTAAGCCAAAGCTCATCTCTTCTCACACAAGCTCTTTCGCTCGCATCTAATTAAACTATTTATCAGATAGATTAACAACAACATAATACAGTAAAATATCTATATATAATAATAACTTATATCTAGTTATAAAATAATTTCGATTCCAATTTGGGTCAGTTATAAATCGTAATAGCTCCATTAGACCTGACAAATTATCACTCAATGAGTTTAATGTGAGTTACTCAATTATCCCATTTATTTTGGTATCAAATTACTCAATACCAACACCGCTATCAAAACTACCAATACCCACAAACACCTCCTTATTAGTGTGTGATATCAAAATAAATGGGCTAAATGGGTCGCTCATTAAACTCATTGTGTGATAATTTGTCGCATCTAGTCTCCACATTGTAATAATTCTATTAGTTTTTTTTAAGTCCTGCATTAAGAAACTTGTCTCCACATAGTAATAATTGGCATTACGATCTTCAAGATGACTCTTTTACGTATCTTCCTAACCATCGCATGCATGCCTCTAGCTAGACTAGGGTCTTCATCTTTTTCAATGTTTCATATCTTGGAAATTGACATGCTAATGATTCTATTAGTGCAGTACTTTGTATCCATACAACTTTAATTATTATGAATAATCAAGTATTTTTTTGTCACTACATATAATAATAAAACTAGTTTAGTCTCAAAAATATCGTGTTTGTCTAATAAAAATTCTTTCTAGTAGTTTAAAAGATAAAATAGTCGGGTGAAATAAAAATTATACGTTGAAAGTTTCGCAAATCCGATATAGGAAAAGGCTGTCATATACATCATAATGCTGCATAGGTAGAACCCAATGTGAGAATGCCATGTCGGATTAGGAAAAGATAATTGAGATGTATATTAACATCGTCCTAAAGTTCTGTTAAAGGTCTTCTTAGCACGGCTATCTAATTTATTAATTGCCTCTAATAAGGAATTTAACATAATTATAAGGTAGAGGAAAGAGGGTTGTCATTAGTGTATATATATATATATATGGTGAATAAGAAACGTTATTTTAGGTTTGTAGGAATCTACTAAAGAAAGGAATAGTCGAGATGGCTGATGTTTATTGAATTGAATCCAAAACAACTTGCTGAATAATGAAGATTATGACCATTTGGCATTAGGTAAACTGAAATTGGCATAACTCTTCAGTTTGGCTTTTAACAATAAAAAAGAAATAAAATTGTTTACTAAGTTTGTCTACTACACATTAATGTGGTGCTTCCGTTAGGAAAGCAGTTAAGTTTTTTATTAGTGTGTTGATGGTATCGTGGGTTCCACAAATACATTCATAGCTCCACATGGATTAACCTTATAACTTCGAAATTAAAAGAAAAAAATAGCATGTGTTTTTATAAGATTTAAAACAAAAATGATAACTTTCAAATTAAAAGAAAAAAAATAGCGTGTGGAAGTGTTGGCGGCTAGGTTTGGGGCAGAACGTGAAGAAGATGAAATTTTATTTTTATTTTGTTTTTAAATCATTTAAAAAAATTGGTTTGTTCTTCTCATAATCTGCGTGGCACAAAATAATTGGGTTGGTGGGACCATTAGTGTTCTACACGCTACACACTAACCGAAAACTTAACAAAATTCTAACGGAAGAACCACATTGATGTGCGATGACAAACTCAAGGACCAATTTTATCGATTTTGGTTGTTAGGACCAAACTGGAAGAGTTATGCCAATGTTAGAATCCATTTTGGCTAAAAAGCCTTACTGTAATAAACAAGACAGATCATCTTTATAATATTGAGAATCTTGCAGTACAACTATTCAGTTAGGGGTGTGGGAAACTGGAGTTAAATCTGAAAGACAGAGACATGTTATTAATTAGTACAAAAATAGAGACATGTTATTTGATTAAAATTAATTTAACTATATTTTAGATAAAAAGTATAGGTAAATTATTTGCATACTATAAATTTATAATTGTGAAGTCAACTTGAAAGTCACTCCTACAAATAGTGCACCTACTATTTGAATTTTAAAATGTTAAAGTGGATTCATTAACATAATTAGGGTATTGTAGTATAAGTTGTAAATAATTTGTAATAATAGGTTACTTATTTTCCCACATGTCAACAAGTTTGAATTTTGGATTTTATTTGGATTTTTAAAGATAAATGAGTTTAAGTTTAGAAACAAGAGTTACAAGGGCTTCCAAATCTAAAAACCCTATTATTATGGACATGTGATCCCATTCATTCAAGTTAAACCTTTTAAAATAAAGATCCCACAAGGAAAGGTAAAATGCCTCTCGAAATTAATAATAATATAAATTATGTAGCGCCTGTGATTCGATGTGAGTTAGGCCAATTGTCTAAAGTAGTGTATCAATTCCTTTACATGATTACATCTGAGTTCGACTCTATCTATGGTTCAAAGTAATTTAGAATATCGTCCTATAAAACTTAGAGCTTCTTGAATTCATACTTAACAAGCAATAGCTCTTTGGAGTCTATAAAGTTTTATAGAAGATTGGTTTGTAATTTCTTGTTTTTAAGTAGAAAATTGAATCTACATTCTATTGCATTGTTCTTGAGCTAAGCTTCATAAAGCCAGGCTTTACTTATTAAAGGGAAGAGAGATTTCCAAGATTTTGAGACCTAAAGAGATGAGAGAATTTTGTGTACGATTGCCGCATGGTGCTCACTCTCAAATGAATGGTACTACGAACAGAGATATGAGAAACAATAATACATGGAACCCTTTTTTGTGTGGAGTGTATATTCAACTTGCTTGTGCATCATATAGACGCTAGAATTTCTCCTAAAACGAGAAGTGAGAGTAACAAACTCGACATAGCATCTATCACTTCCATACTTCCTCCTTTGGGTAGTATTATGCTCAAAAATGACAAATGATGAGTAGTTATTCAAGGAAAAAGATTTGAGCAAAGAGACCTAAAAAGAGGAGAAACATGAGTCCCAAACCACAATCATTCAACATATCTACATTAATTACTTCTTTTATCAAATATTGTTTAGAGGTAGTGGGATCCAATCTAAAACCCTTTCATGATTCACTCCTAATTGCTTTGTTGTGCCATCGAAGAGGAGAGGGTGGTGGTTGTTTTGTCATTTTTGTGTCATGGAGGGAAAATAAACACATCTATCCATCTATGTATATGTATAAACCCTAATCCTAAGTAACAAATTAATTAAATTTAATTAGTAGTGTATGAGCTAGCCACCAAAGCCTAGCTAATAAGCTAGCTAGCCATGTAGCCACTAAATCCTAAGTAACGTTAAGCAGAAAATACCGTTGAGGCGTTAGATATATATATTCAACTGCTTCAACTCAAGGTAGTTGAGTCTCTTCTCCTCACATTCCACTCCACTTACAAAAGAATAACTAACAGTCAACCCTACCAGCCTTCTCTCTCTCTCTCTCTCACTCTCTCTCACTCTCTCTCTCTCTCTCTCTCTCTCTCTCTCTCCATTCCAACAGCAAAAAAATAGAAAGCGCAACTCTTTCACTTCGTTTTGTTTTATATCCTTAAATCAACAGCTCTCTCTCTCTCTCTCTCTCTGTGCAGAGTTAGCTAGGTAGAGCCACCATTGCCATCCTATAAAACAACTCATCATTGCTCTGTCCTTAATAATACTGAGAACATGCAATTAAGCTTGCCATGGGCGTCGACATGTCTAACAATCCACCAACTTCGCACCAAGGATTTCTTTGCCTCCCCAGCCCTCTCCCTCTCCCTCGTATGTACTCTTCACAAACCCTCGTCCATTTCATTTCAACTAATTAACCTTCATCTTATATCATCACTAGTGTAACAAAATTTTTCTTTGGGTTGTGTTTAATTAAGTTATGTTTTTTGCATTTGGTTTTGAAGGCTGATTTTTCAGATGCTGGGGCGGTGGGCGGCGTCAAGCAGGGGAGGTGGAGGAAGGAGATGAGGGCAGCGGAGGAGGTGGAGCGCAGCTTGTAGGCAGTGTCCGTCGGAGAGAAGACACTGCAGATTAGCAGCGAGAACTCCGGCCCTGCAAGGTCGAGACTGAAGATGAATTTGACGGAGAAGGAGAGCATGTGACGGTATTATTGATGGAGACAACAAGAACAAGAAGAAGAAGAGGAAAAAGTACCATAGGCACACCACTGAGCAAATCCGAGAAATGGAAGCGTAATTACACATTCCCTCTCTTTATTTTTTTTTTCTTCTAATACAAGCCAAATTAGACGAGGAGTTTAACGAGTATGTGTTATGACTAGGAACACACATGGCCAGCCACATCTTCGTTGGAACACTTGAATGATCGTTTTTGTTAAAGGAAAATGATTTTCACACACCTCTTTTCTCTTTTTGCACATTTTTATTGGTTGATTCGTTAAATTTCATGGCACAAAATACCAACTTTCCTGTGCAGAATACCATGTTTAATGGAAATTGGATAATTAGGATTTTGGAATTTGAAATACGTACATGGTTTTGTAATTGGTCGGTTTAATCTCTTTTAAATTTGCATGCAGCTTTTGGGAAAAGATTACTTTTTTACCACGTACGATGTAAAGATTCAAAGAGAGTTGTGACATATATTTGCTCATCATACTAAAGAAAACATACAAAACATTAATTAAGTTGAAATGACTTCCTTTGGCTTTTGGCTCTTTGTTTTACATACAATTTAAAAATACTGATTAGTTTCCAATTGCAGTGATTTAATTTTAATCAAATCAGTATCTGCTTATCAATGTGTTCATTCTTTTACCAGGAATTAATGTTAATTAATTGAGAATGTTAATAATCTGCAGGCTGTTCAAAGAATCACCGCATCCTGACGAGAAGCAGAGGCAGCAACTGAGCAAGCAATTAGGCCTTGCCCGAGGCAGGTCACGAGACCCAAAATCGTCGGACCCAAATCAAGGTGCGTAATTTACCACTTTTCTTGATAATTGCAGGATCGCTTTCACACCGCCTTGGATTATTGGTAATGAACAATGCGTGTATTTACACAGGCTATACAAGAGCGCCATGAAAACTCCCTTTTCTTGCCAAGGCGAAATGGAGAAACTTCGCGACGAAAATAAGGGGCTATGAGGGAGCAGATAAACAAAGCTTGCTGCCCCAACTGTGGCACTGCAACCACTAGCCGATGCCACCCTCACGACCGAGGAGCAACAACTATGAATCGAAATGCCAGACTCAAATCCGAGGTTAGAAGTTAGAACTAATTCTTCAACAACATGAAGCCGAAAAATGTTCCATCAAATATTTTGTCACATACTTTGACTATCGAACTTGTCAACTACATGCATGTAGAAGAAAACTCAGAGCAGCTTTAGAATATCTCTCCTGGACTTCGTCACCTTCCTGCTCTGCTGGCCAAGACCAGGAGAACAGAAGCTCTTGGAATTCTACACTGAATCTTCGCCTTGAGAAGTCTAGGATTATGGAGATAGGAATCAAGCAATGGAGGAGCTTAAGAAGATGGCTAATGCAGGGGAACCACTCTGGGTCTGGAGTGTGGAGACTGGCCGTGAAATACTTAATTATGATGAGTGAAGAGCCAGTAGCTTAGCATTGAAGTTCCCGGCAATGCACGACCAAAGAGATCCATTGAGGCATCCAGGGAGACCGGGGTATAGGATCTCCCGCGACTAGTTCAAAGTTTCATGATGGTGAACACACTCAGCACCTTTCAGAAGCTGTCATATATAAGTCTTGTATTGCCTTGTACTTGAAGGAATTGTGTTAACCGCCTTTTGATATTACGTTGTCTGTAGAATCAATGGAAGGAGATGTTTCATGCATGATCTCGCTGCAACTGTTGATGTTATTAACAATGGTGAAGGAGACAATAGAAATGGTGCAGTACAATTGGTAAGCTGCAAAATTTTATTTTCGGTGTGTGAATATGTAGATCAACCTGTCTACAGCATAGATCAGAATTTTCGTGAGATTTTTCACTCCATTTAAGAAAAACTCAAAGTTGAGTTTGGTTGCAGATGTTTGCGGAGCTGCAGATGCTTACGCCCTTGGTTCCCACTAGAGAAGTGCATTTCGTTCCGATGTTGCAAAGCAATTAAGTCCTTGAGCAATGGGCTATTGTTGATGTTTCAATTGACAAAGTCGAAGATAACATAGATGCATCCTTGGTGAAATGCAGGAAGCGTCCATCTGGCTGCATCATTGAGGACAAATCAAATGGCCACTGCAATGTATGCAAACGCGTTAACAAACTTGTTCCTACACTTAATTATAATCTTATGTATAGAACATAACATCAGATCCGTCTCCTTTAATGAGATTTCCAAACACTTATACACCCAGTGAGAAATTTTTTGGACATAAAAATTTACGTGTAAGTACCTATAAGGAGTTTCGGCTTTGACAATTGACTTTGGCCAGGGAATGGAAAACAACACGAAAATGAAAACAGAAACACAGAGGTGAAAACGATAGAATCATGCATAGATTTGTAACGGTGCAAACCGGGTTATAATGATCTAATGATGGTCTGCAGGTGATCTGGGTGGAGCACCTAGAATGCCAGAAAAGCACAATTCAGACCATGTACCGCACCATTGTCAACAGCGGTCTAGCATTTGGCGCAAGACATTGGGTAGCAACGCTGCAACTGCAATGCGAACGGCTTGCTTTCTTCATGGCAACCAATGTTCCCATGAAAGATTCAACTGGTGGCGTCCAAGTTAAACAGACTTAAAATGCATCTAGTTACAATAACTAAATGGGGTAATAGTCGAAATTAAATGCTTGGATTTGATTACTGAACATTAGGTGTCGCCACCCTTGCTGGGAGAAAAAGCATTCTAAAATTGGCACAAAGAATGACAACGAGCTTTTTGTCGCGGCACCTGAGCATCAAGTTACCATACTCTGGACTAAGATCTCAAGCAAAACAGGGATGACATTCGAATTGCCTCCAGAAAGAACTTGAACGACCCGAGAGCCTCTCGGTGATCTTGTGTGCAGTTTCTTCAGTATGGCGTCTGTCTCTCCCCTTATGTGCTCTTTGATTTCCTAAGAGACGATACTCGCAGGAATGAGGTTAGCAAATATGGCCTCCCCGTCTACAATAACAACTCTACTAATCAATAATTAATCATGTTAATAGCACTACAACAATTGTTTAAATTTTCTTGTTCTTAATTTCCAGTGGGACATTATGTTAAATGGGGGTCCTGCTCAAACAACTGCAAACCTATCCAAAGGACAAGATCGTGGCAATGCTGTTACAATCCAGGTGGGTTCTCTTCTTGATACAAGTTAACAACCTCATATTTCTAATCCGAAATCTGTATAATTTCTGCTAATATATTTTGGCATTCCAATATTTCAGAGCATGAAATCAAAAGAGAACAGAATGTGGGTTCTGCAAGATACCTGCATAAACTCTACGAGTCGATGGCTGTCTACGCTCCGGGTGGATATCACGGGAATGCAGTCCGTGATGACTGGATGCGACGCGAGCAACACGCCATTGCCTTCAGGGGTTCTCGATTCTTCCTGACGGGCTGGAGTCGAGGCAGATGGTCACTGGCATCCAGGCAAGAAGACAGGAGCAGGGGAAGGAGGAACTCTGCTGACAGCAGCATTTCAAGTCTTGGACAGCCTCCCCACAGCCAAGCTAAGTACGGAGTCTAGGAGTCTGTCAACACTCTAATATCATGCACTTTGAGAAATATTAAAACAAGCTTGCAGTGTGAGGATGTATTGATCTCAGTGACTTAATTAATTAGTTTTAGATATAAGCTAACTTAAAAAATTAGGGTTTTTTTTTTAATTACCAGTGGTTTTAGAAGATGAGTCATTTGTGAGTTTGTTTATTCGTTTTGTTGGAATGGAGGACTTGGGACTGAAGGTAAGTCTCTAGAGAAGTATCCTGGCAAGATTTATAATTTTACAAGTTTCCTTGTAAATAACTATTTATCAATGCGAAATCTGCTTAATTTAATTGCTATTTGCGTTCTTTGATTCGAGCTTGGGTACAAATGGGGAAGGGAGGCATCGCCCTAGCCAACTTGGATACGCTCGGATCTGAAAGTGAAACACAACTGGGTTTGTCTAAATTTAAGGTAAAAACACTAACTGCTGGCACAGAATGATTACAGACAAAACCGGCCACCGACAACATGATGCTGTCACTGAAGTTGTAGCAGTCCTCACAAACATGAGACTGAGACACTCTTCTTACTGCTATGAGCTTAGCACAATAAATGTTTTCCACATATAGAAGAAGTGCAATTTTGACAAACAAATCTGCACCTATTCAGCTCAATAAAATCAGTATTCAGTTCTATAGCATGTAACACAATCTTCAGCTTATGGTAATCCTATAATTCGCGGTAGTGGCGACTGGAAGAGTAACTAATTCAAAACTCAAATGTAACAGAAATAGAAGAAGCTTCTGACAAAAGGCCCCAGTCTCACAAGCTTCCAACTTGACATCGAATGCAGTTCGACTTGCCCCTATGGAAACACAAGGCACCGAGAAAATTATGAGGAACACCAACTGAAATCCTACATTGCACAGCCTTGCAACAATCTCTTACACGAAAATCATCAAAACCGCTCTGCGGTTCCTGCTGGCATGCTGGAGGGATCAACTCAAGCATTAGGGATCAACCTATGGCATTACTTTGTTTAATAAACTTTACAATTTTCCCCCTGAAAGCATATATCACTAAAAATCGACCTTGTTAAACACAAGAGTTCTAAAGCTACGAAAGTATCAATTTTTCATAAACCAGCAAGCAATATGCTTTCAAATTTTCCCAGTGAATTTAAACCCAGAAATCGTCACATTTAGGCACATTTAGGGCCTTTATTTACATTCATCACACTTGTCACTCTACTCTTGCGTCTTTAATCCAAACTCATTGAAGAAACAGTCATCGAATCGTCGACAAAATTTGGCAATTCATCACATCCCAATTCAAACAAAATCCACAGAATGCAGTCTAGAATTAAATTACCACAATCCCCAACACCAGCATTTGAAAAATCAGTTAAACAAAAGTGATAAGGCACATCACCAAAAACCCATTGAGATTGAGATTACACTAATTTTTAACCAAAGAAAGCTCAAGATTTCATTAATTTTCACCAAATTACACTAAATTCAAATCATTCTCATTGAAACAGCCCAACTCAATAAAAAATGCACAATCAAAACAACATAGACTCACTCTAAACCTGCAGAGACTCCAAAGGAATCCTGAGCTCATTTCGGCGTCGCCTTCACCGGACTTGCTTCGAACTCTTGGCAGAACCGGCACAGCAAGAAAAGCCCTGGGTCTTGCTGATGGGCCTGCATTTTTCGAGTTGGACAACGTCCCCGACCAAACTGGTTATCCGGGTCGTGGGCCTGGTACTTCTTCTTTCTTCCTGACCCGCCTCTTGTACTTGGGGTGGGCGAGGCGGGTGACTTCGACGGCGACGGTCTTGTCGCTGGTGGCGGTGACGACGCGGCCTTGGAGGTACTTCAGGGCTCTGATGGGCGGGAGGAAGGTGAGGCGTTGTGGGGTTGGGAAGAAGAGGGAGGAAGTGGGTTTGGAGAGGGGGAGAAAGGTGGAGGAGCCATGGAGGAAGGAGGTACGAGTTTGGGAGAGGGGTGGGAGGAGTGAAGCTGTGAGTGACATTTCTTTGCTTTGGTTTGACGTTTGAGTTTGGAGTTTTGGGTAAAAAGGGTGTGGAGGATAAGGGAGATGGGATGAGGTGTCTCTCTCTATTTCTCAACTCTATCTTTTTGGATTGGGATTTGGGAATTTTGGCTCCCTATGCAGAAACTTTTCCGAAGAAATTAGAATTAGATGTTTTTATTCTATGTGTTTGTAAATTAAATATTTATGTTTTTATAGTTTTTGATTAAGTTTTTAAAATTTTGATTAAGATGTTTTGATTTAAGCAACTCTAGTTTAATTGAATTTAATTTACATGTCAATATGTAATATATATTTTAAATAATTTCAATTATATTTAATTATATTTTTTTTTTCTAAATAAAATGTACCCATGCCAACTAGAAACGTAATTCGCAGTAAAAATGAAAATGTATCAACATCAAATAAAAACGTGAACAACCCCAAATTAAAACATACTCCAATTATGAAAACTATATAAAAATGAATATTTCATCATTTTGGTATAGTTAAAATATGTTTGATTCATAGATAATGCTCTAGATAATTTTGTTTTTGGTAGATAAGTCTGGAACAACTTTAATTGAATTGGAGATAAATTCTAATTATTGTAGAAAAATAAAGATAAATCATACAATTTTGAATTAACAAAAAAAGGTTATTGATCTGATTAATATAAGAAATGTTCAATCAAAACTTAAAAGGCACATATGTTTAGTTTAGGAAATTTAAAACTCAAACGTTTATATTAAAAATACCTCATTTTCTTTGGAAAAAACCTAAATGGTGTTTGGACACATAATTTATCATGACATCAACAAATTATCGATCAACTGTGTTCAATTGAGATTTTAGAAACTTTTAGTGTTGTAATTTTATGGAGTTTGATGGAGTTTTAATGAATTTTTATAGATATTATGGATTTTGAGGAATTATTATCAACATCTCATGGGGAGAGATTGGAATTATTAAAAATCTTGATTGAATTCTCCTGAAACTTACATTCAAGCTCTTATCAATCAACGTATATCTGAACAATGCTTGACTTACATGTTTTTAGGGCTCATTTGTTGAGAGATTTTTTAGTGTAAGGAGTTAATGACATGGTATACTGCTGTCATAATATAAGTAATTGTATACTTGAATAAAAAAATTCAATCACTTATATTATGACACTTAGTGTATCAAGCCGTAAGGTTTCCAGCATTAATTTAAAAATTTCTCCATTTGTTGGTCAGTACCTTGGCCTTCTGGTCACTGGACTTGACTCTCTTGTGATGATTACTGAAATTGAGATGTAAATTCATCTTCTTACTCTTAACCTTAACTACTAATTACATGTTTATGAATTTATATGTTAATCGTTATTAGAGCTCCAAAAATCATCAACACTCATCTATCTCCCTTATGACTTTTATGGAGTAAGAATAACAACTCATTCCATAAGTTTTTTTTTTTTTTTTTTTACTTTCTTTGATTTTGTTTTCATTCCTTCCCCTTCTTTGATTCTATCCCCCATAAACTTTCTCATATCTCAACAACATAAAAATGAAAAATTACAAATTAAAAACTGAATAATTATCAAATAAACTAAGTTTTTATTTTCGTGTGACCTATGCAATTTCTCTATTGATTTATTTTTATTAGGGAACTTAATCTTCGGCTTTTTAAACTCTTCACTTACATGATTATACTTCATCTTTTTTGTATCATCCCACATCCCTCATATAATTAACGTCTTTTTTCGATCCTCAAACTCTCTTTGTTTCCATTTGCCAAAGAAGAGTGTTTTATTACCGGTGCAGCTTTATCCTTTGAGCCTTGACTAATGTCTTCCTTGATTTAGTCTACATGTGGTGACGAATGTAAAGAAATGTCTCATATTATAATTTAATTAAATGTTGCATGTGTTTAAAGGAATTGAGCTACTCTCCACTTTATTAATAATTAACTTTAATTTTATATATGATAAAACCTCAACTTTGTCTACATGTAGCATCATCATTCAATATTCATGAGCGTGCTAGCTCGAGGCCTTGGGCGATCCTGCTGGATGATGAGGCTTTGAATGCATTAACTAATTAATTTGCTTATAACGTGCATGATATAAGTATATGCATGTGGTCAGTTGACTCAAAGTCTAGCGATTTTTATGTGTGCATGCATTATTGTCTTGTTCAAATGAATATATATGTATCTAGTTTAGTTTAGTTGGACTGAAATCGTCAACTCTCATGCTTGTAAGTTGTAACCTTGAGGATTAATTTTGCTGATATTGTGGATTATATTATAAAATTTTGTTTGGCGTGAAATCTGGATCCATGGTAATTAGTGCCACCATGCACATATGTTAATTTGAGTATTCATGATGTTTTTAGTGTTTCATTAAATACCCTGAAACCTAAATGTCAAATTATATGCGTCAACGCATTTTGATGTAGTGTAATTTTTCGTTCTAATGATACTGTTACCGTATTATACGCGGCAGTGAGGGATGGGATAATCAAACTCGATCGAAAGCTCCGATACAAAGGTGAATATATATTTTCAATCAACTGAGCTACAAATTATTTATGTTACAGTTACTCAGATGTATCCACCAATTCATATTGTGTAATGTGTATATGTTTATTACTTATTAGTACTATTACATCTTAAAACATAAACTTGTCTTCAATTAAGGGTGGTTTCTATGAGACTTCGCCACCAACTAATCCCTTTTAAATTTAAAAAAAAAAAACTAATATTGCAACAATTGATATAGTAACATCATGAAGGTGCCACAATTAGTAACATCATATGAAGGATATCCTATAACTAGTTAGCTAGTATAATACTATTAATCCATAATATAATCAGCAGCCAAGACTAAATTATCTGTTTAAAGAATAGAAAAGTTGATTTTAGCCCAAATACGATAACATATTTTACGGAAAATCCAAAAATTGTATATTTTCAAATTAAACCATTTGACCAACATTCCATGTAAGCAAACTTTTTTTTATGGTGATGAGTCAGATTAGGTTTAGTCAATATTGTGTGAATTCTTCACACCTATTTTACCTTCACGCATCATTATTGTATGCATTTGATTCCCTTATTTGTATTCTTTTTTTTTGTTTACATTTTTTCTATATATTTTGTTAGTATTGTTTTCGTTATTTCTTGATGGATTTTAATGTTTTAATTGGCAGATGTTAAAGCTTATATGCTGATTAGTCTTTCTGCCTTTATCTCCAAGATGGGATTAGTATGAGATAATCATCATCTTCTCTTCAACGTGTCTGGGAATATGGATTCATTTCCAACTTTGTCTAGTAGCCATTATCTTCCTGTACCCCAAGACTTCAATTTCATATATGTCAAAGACTCTTCTCTTTATATATCACAGGTAACAAACTTTAGGCCTCATAATTTTTACATTTTATCATTTCACAGATGAAGAACAAAACAAAATCACCCATGCAAAGGGAAGGAATCCACTTAATTTTCGTACAAACTCAAATCTGCACCATCCCAAACTCTTTACATCCTAAACATAACCCGAAGTTCACCTGAAGATGAGACTACATGTGATCAAATCCGCAAACCACTCAATTTGTTGATACCTATAAAGTGTAGATTTTATTGCCATGGTGAAGGGTTTGAAACGCACAACAATAATTCCAAAAAAAAAACAACCATTGAAACAGCAGCACAAGTTTTGGGATATTGTACTATACTTTCAGTGGCATTTTTTGTAATTTGTATAAAAACATTGGCTACAATTTGCTTTGCTTGTATTATTATGTTACTTAGTTGGATTTTATTTCCTAGTATACATATGTGGGGTTTTCCCACAATTTGTAGTGTTGACTGGGCCTAAATTAAAAGACCTGTAAACAAAATTAAATAACAATTAATATGGGATATAATTGTAAATAACAATGCATGCTTCATGGCTGCACAAAACTCTGGATTCTTTAAATAAGCATTTCTAGCTAGAAATGGCCACCACATTACTCCTCTTTTCTTTTTTTTTCTAGCTAGCTTTAGTACTGAGAAGGGAAAGAGAGAGCTTGAATAATTTGAATAATGATATTAACGGGGTTGAGAGGGTTCTCAACAATGGTTTTGGTTATGTGGTCTTTGATCAGCAGCTTTTGTGTAAGGGAATGGTATACTTGAGCAGCATTTTTACAGAAATAGGTGTCCAATTGCTGAGAAAATTGTCAAGGAAGAAATGAGAACGTTTATGCTCACAGATCCTACAACTGCTGCTGCCCTTTAAGATTGGTCCATGACTGCCAAGTTGATGTATTCTTTGCTCTCTCCTTATATATATTTTCTTCTTAATTTGCTGTGTGAAATTAATTGACATATATATTAATTCTGTTAATTTAATTTGCTTGTTAATTATATTGTTTTATTTTTCCTCTAATTTTCAGGGTTGTGATGCTTCAATTCTTCTTAAGGAACATGCAGGCGCCTCAAGAATGGAGACAATGTCAGATAAAAACTTTGGGATAAGAAAGCTGGAGATCATTGACATGATAAAATTTTTCTCTGAGGAACACTGTCCTAAAACTGTTTCTTGTGCTGATATAATCCAGTTGGTTGCAAGGGAGGCTGTATATATATCTGGTATACAATTTGGATTATGAAAGTGTTGACTGAATTACATGTAACTTATATTAATTGAATGGCTTCATTCCTAATTGCTCCGAGTTTTTTGTGATAAAAGTCTCAAAACACTGAATTGCACATATGGTTGGTTGAGGCAGTATCGATGTGGTTAGGTTGACATGAAATTCATTGACACTAACCTAGCTCATATATTGTTTTAAGGAAAAAAACAGAAATATATGTTTAATTTTTTTTTAATTGCAGACAGGTGGACCCTATATCGAAGTTTTGACTGGGAGAAGAGACTCCATTTCTGCAAGTTGGGAGAGAGCTGATAAACAGCTTCCAATGGGCAATATATCAGTAGATGAGTTTGTTGAGATTTTTGGTCAGAAGAACATTAGCTTGGAAGAAGGAGTTGCACTTATAGGTACATTAATTATACTATATGCATAATTGATAGCAGTTCTATTTGCGTCTCAGAAATTAAACTAGTACATTAATAATTAAAACCTTCATATCTGTTGGAACTTGGGAAATAACATAGCCATCGGTGCATGCATGGCTTGATATATATTATATACATCATTTTTTCCCACCTGGAAATGCTATTATGATTATTTCTATCCTAAAACTAAGATAAACCTATTTTCCTACACATATGGCGTAAATCTTGTTGTCTAACATATTATGTTTGTCATATTTGTAACCATATATTAATGTTTGTCATATTTGTAACCATTGATTAAGTAGAATTTTGTTTGAACATGTGGTTCAAAATTTGAATTAATAATCCCATAATGTAAAATCTTATACTATTTGATGAGGAAATCGCCTCAAAAACATCAAATTAGTTTTAATATATTGAATACATGTTCTAATGTTATTCATATATGGTATACTAGTTATATTTTGCAAACCCTAAATTCATGATTACTATTATTTATTGGTTTGCAGGAGCTCATACTCTTGGAATAACCCATTGCCGGAACATCGTGGAAAGGCTTTGGCCAACAAGGGATCCTACATTGTCACCCTCCTACTCATTGTTGCTACAAACTATTTGTTTCAATCCTTCATCGTCATCTGATATAACATTTTCTGCAAATGACGTAACTGCCACAATATTTGACAACCGCTATTTCATTGGCATCGAAAAGGGAAAAGGGCTGCTCAGGATTGACTCCGAGATTGCCAGAGACCCGAGGACGCTGCCTCATGTGGTTAAGTTTGGCAGAGATATAGGCCAGTTTTTTGATAAGTTCTCATCTGGCTTCTTGAAGCTCTCAAGCTACAAGTATTAGTTGGAGAAGATGGAGAGATTAGGAAGGATTGCAGGTTTAGAAATCACCACTGAGAATATAATATATGTTGGTACAAACTTTATGTGACAGAGGAAGTATTGCTACCTTTTGAGCTCTTTGAAGTTTGAACCCCAGTTGAAGGATTAGAATTACTCGTGTGTCTCGGTAGAGTGTAAACGAGCTGAGTGGAGCCAGTTTATTGGATGTCTCCTCTAATTTAGTGAAAACTAGAGACCACTTGACTAGACGATGAATTACAAAAATGGGGTAAGTTATTTCGGAGAATAATTGAATTTTTAGGTTCTCTTTGGACAATTATTCATGCCAAAATTAAATTGACTAAATTAGTAATTAATTATTTACTCATTCTCTTATGTGCATTTTCGCTTCATCGGTATGTAATGAATTATGTTTTTACTGACACAATGTAGATGAGTGAGAACCTAAAATAGATACTCTGATAATTAAATTGTATTGCAATCTAGCAGTATTGAATATTCGTCTCTACTTAATCACCATAGAGTGGCCCAGTGGTTGGGGCGAATTCCAGATCCGTATTCCACACGGCTGGTCCTGAGTTCGATTTTTGGTGTTGGTGAATCATAATATGGTGGTCAGAGAAAGGCTGAAATGCCTCTGTCTGAATTGTTGCACCCAAGAAAAACTACACTATAACCCCAAGAATGATGTGTGCACTATTTCTTTAAATCTCCATACCATAGAAACCTTAAAGGTTAAAATACAATAAAGTGTAAATATAATTGTCAATATACTAAAATTTCGACCAGAATTATTATTTGTATTATTTACTTTATAAAAGAAGAAATCACAACTCACAACTAATAAAATATGCAGTAGATTTGTGAATATGATCCAACAAGGATAGGCTTATCCAGCTTCCACTCCAGGTGGCAGCCTGTAAGTGAAATTCAATATCCTCTAAACAAAACCCATCTTGCCACGTGTCATGCTAAGATCCATGCAAATGATGAAAATCCCAATCACGCTGAGTTCCTCACCCTCCTTAACTCAACTGAGAAACAGAAGAACAGAAAAAGAAAAATTAGTAAGTCCAGATACTCAAAGAGTAGCAGTATACCAGTATTATTATTAGGCCATGGCATCTCTGGCAACCCTAGCAGCTGTTCAGCCGGCCGCAATTAACGGCCTTGGTGGAAGCTCCCTCACCGGAACCAAGCTCGTTGTGAAGCCCACTCGCCAGAGCATCAGAACCAAAAGCATCAGGTACCAAAATATATACGCAAAAGTAATAAATGCTTGTTGTTTTGTTCTTGTATGCATTGTGTTTGTGATGGGTGTGCTGAGTAATGTTGGTGGCCGGTGGTTTAGGAGTGGTGCTGTGGTGGCCAAGTACGGAGACAAGAGCGTCTACTTTGACCTTGAGGATCTGGGCAACACCACCGGGAAGTGGGACTTGTACGGTTCAGATGCACCCTCACCCTACAACCCTCTTCAGGTATGTGTTTATCAATTAAAAATAAATAAAAAATAAATAAAAACATAAGTGCTTTCATTGAGAGTTGAACTCAAGACCTCCCGCTTACTAAACGGGTGCTCTAACCAACTGAGCTATGAAAGCTTTTGTTGACAAAAGTCAGATATTACCACATTTAATTAATACGCTTTGTAAGAAGAGGTCTCTTTTGGATATTTGTTGCCAAAAGTTCCCAACTCCATGCCTAATAATTTAATCATTAATTAATATCTAGCTTGCTCATTTGATTTATTCTTGCTAATGACGGATATGAAATAATAATTTGCTAATGAACATATATACTTGCATCAGTTTTCAGGGAGAAATTTATTGGCATTCCTTGAACTTAAGACCTTTTTTCCAATTTAAATTAGTTATGGAACCCCCTTTCAATATTTTAAACGTGTCACTTTGACGGTAACGTGTCAGTTTGCTTTTACCGTCAAATTGTCACATTTAATGTTAGTTTACTCTTATTGTATCGATGAAAATAACCATCAATTTAACAAATGTGATGACTGATGATAGTGAACAAATTGACACATTTTTAAAAATTAGATGCTCAGTACCAAACATTGTTAAAACTTTTCTACATTCTTTTATGATTATGATTAGGGATATTTACTTGTGATTGCAACCGCAGAGCAAGTTCTTTGAGACATTTGCTGCTCCATTCACCAAGAGAGGCTTACTCCTCAAGTTCTTGATATTGGGAGGAGCTTCCACCATTGCCTACCTTAGTGCCACTGCCTCAGATGACATTCTACCAATCAAGAAGGGCCCACAACTTCCTCCCAAGTTGGGCCCACGTGGCAAGATCTAAATTTTATTTGGGATTTAATCCCCATTTTCTCAAGCTTTTCATCATGTGTATGCAATTGCTTCTCTACTTTGTACTTGTAAAGTATGTCTAATGCAGAATTTAAAACCCCTAAGTTTGGCAATCTGTCAAAGATACTCGTTCTCGTGCAATTTGGGAACTGCTATTTATGCTTTAATAGATTATTGTTTGACCGTGATATTTTTTATCTACCACTGTCGTCAGTAAGATTTCAACTTAGTATCTCTTTCAACAAAGTAAATACGAATGGACGCTTGTTCTTGTGTTTTTGGTTAAGTTTGAAATCTTCAAAACACGACGAAAATCGGTGAAAAAATACTGCAAACATTCTGAAAAATCTGGAGTACAAATAGGGGAGGAACAAAATTAAGATATGTCTAAGAGAAGTCATCAAAATTATATTTTTCAGTCAGTCTACAAACCCTCATTGGTTTTCCTCCTTCTTCTTCTTCCCTATGTACACAAAAGGAAGGAATAGAATGAAAAATAAAGTCATCACACAACTCCAAGGATGCCAATGAGTGCTGCGAAATTTACATTTGAAGGCTTAGGCTTTCTTGCTCCTTTACATTTCTGTATCCGACTCGTTTTGTTCCTCATTTTTTCGCTCTTTCTCCTTTGATTTTCCCCTGTCAGCGCTGTTAGTGGCGTGCCGTTGGACTTCTCAATCCACCCAAGTTCTCTAGATATGAAATCTTCTTGTTGGTCACTATGTTGGCAATCTTCTGCATATGTGGATGCTTAACCTCACAACAGTCTTTGCCTTCATCTGCAGCATCCGGGTCCCTTTTTGGCTCCGTCTCAGATTGATCTGCGCCCCAACCCATGAAATCCGACAGTGTCATTGAACCGGGTGTCTCCCCCCCCGCATTCTCTTCTTTTGAAGACCTATCCGGAGAAGTTGAAAATGTAGTGTCTCCTAAATAGGGCCGTTTACATGCTACATGTGATGGATTCTGAGTTGCAAAATCAGCATATAGTACATCTTCGATCCGCGACAAAACTGTGAAGGCCAAGCTCTCTAGTATTCTTGAGTAGCTCTCGAGAATAGCCTGTCCAACATCCTGTAAAGCCAAAGAACAATCATATGCATAGGTTCATAGAGCATGATCAAATACTGTTTAAGAGATCTACTTTTTTCTTGTGGTATTTTTGTGTGGAAAATGTACACTAGTACTCAAAGAATCAAGGGATAAATTATGTTCTTACCGCGTTGTATTGGATTTTACTAATGTCGAGTGATGATTGAGGGATTCCAGGGAACCTCTGCTTGAGGAGGAGTAAGATCGTCTCTGCTCTTTCTTCAAAAAGTTCTCTCTTCTCCAAGCTCACTGCAGATCCCCAGCCTGATTTACCGTCTTTTTGGTTCATCTTTCGCTTCCATATCACCATGGAAGCCTCCATTTTGTTCTTGAGGTCTAGAATTTTGTGCTCTGATGATAAGTCCATGCTGCAAAGAAATTGGTCAGGATCAAAGAATTCAACTGTAATGCTCCGGTAGATCGAGTCACCAAGACTTGCCCTCCCATTCTGCACAAAATCGACAAACCAAACCCAATATCAGAACGCGGTTAGAGAAATCTTCAAGTTTCATGCAATGTAACGCTGCAACGAGGCTAGCTCTCTCTTTCTTTACCTTGGGGAGTGATTCAATGTAGTTTTCGGGGATCTCCATTTCTGTTAAAACTTGAGCATTGATGGCCATAGCTGCCTTAAGCACTTGGTTGACGCAATCTTTTTGATACTGTATGAACTTTCGTGCGGCGTCTGATAAACCGTTTGATGGAACTTTAGGAGTAGGTAGCCACCATTTGTCATCTTTTCTCTTTGCGGTTCCTTTCTCTTTCTCATCGGCATCTTTGGATACATAATAGAACTCTTGCTTTTCTTGGAAGTTATCTAGACAATCCTGCTTAATATAAGTTTCGTTAGCGAAACATTATCCATTATCACATAAAACATTGATCCGATCGAGTCTTGCTGAAGAGGGTAAAAAAATGTTTACTAGACTTACGATAAGCATTGCATCAAGCTTACGCAGAGCGGGGATGTTCATGTGAAGATCTGTTCGTTGCCGAGTCACCATTATCTGTTAAGTCATAACACACAAATTCTTAACAAAATGTGCAATGCGAGTGCATACGCGTATGTGACAAGGAACAAAAGAGAAGAGATCGTACCTCCATGTTAGTTCCATCCTTGCCCTTCTGTTGTGAAGGAACAAATTCAACTACGTAATCGCTGACACATAACAACCAATCTATTTCTTTCCTCCACCTCTTTTTCCTGTCAGCGGACATGGGTTCTAGGCGAGTTTGTTCCCCAAAAACAGAAGCTGCATTGCGTTCGGAAAAGAAAGGTGAGCGATATGCAATCCAGAAATCCATAAAATATGCTAGCCTTTCCAATAAAACAAACCATATTGATTGTATACATACCGGCAAGATTTGTAATAGCATTCGACAATGCCAACGCTGACGAAACACCCTTTCCTCCACCAGACATATCTTCACCCAAAAGCAATTTGGCGAACCTCTCCTTCATCTGTTCCATATCTGAATCAAACCCAACAAGCGAAAAATAATTAATAACTCTTAGAAAAATGTGTATGCGTTACAGAATTCATGCAAATTACAAGTGTACAAGCTATATACGGCTGACCAAATCATCACCTGTTTGCTGTTGCTTTTCCCTGGCTTCTCTAGCGGCAGCTTCCTCTTTGCTCAACCGCGATTTAGGTTGAGCTCCATTACTACTTCTCGATGAAGCCTTGTTATCATCATCCTGAAAATCTATCGCGGTCGCACTCTCGATGCTCAAGCTCTTTGTATGCCTTCCGGTATTCTCATGCATTCCTTTGAAGTGATACAATCTGGACTTGTAATTCTCTTCTTCTTCTTCGAGCGCCCGAACCATTCTCAGCTTTTTGAGGAAGACCTTTATAGAATGAACGAGGGAGAACAAGGCATGAGTGCTGTTCAGCCTATTGGGAGGAGGAGGGAGGGGAGGGAGAGAGGGATCTATTTTGTCGGTTACGTGATTTCTTGCGGGAGGGGGAACACGGCTTCCAAATCCAAATGACTTGAGAAAGAACAAGACTTGTTGTTTTTGTTGTTGATGTAACGATGTTGTTGTTACTTCTTTTTTTCTTTTTTTTTTCTGAGAAAATGGTAAGTTTTGACAAAAATGTGGAGGTGAATGATTGGGAAGATTTGATGGGTTTTGGGGGTTAGTTAATTTTGTTTTCTTTTTTTGATAATTTCAGTTGGGTTGGAGGAACGTGGGGTGCATGTTGTGAGAAATTAGGAAGAAAAAAACAAATGTTTGATAATTTTTTTTTTCTAATTTTTTTTGTTTTGTTAATGTTGGTGTTGGGGAGGTTTTGGCTTTTGGCTTTTTTGAGGAATGCATGAATTGGATGGTTGAGGTTTTGGTGGTGGAGGTCGCAGAGCAGCTAAAATCCCGGTAAAGACGGAGGTGCTTTTCTAATTTACCACCTCGCTCTCTCTCTCTCTCTTAAAGTGGACGGTTCCGGTGGGTCAATAGCTGCTCCAGCTCCTCCCCTAGAATATTCAATGTCATTATATGTTGGGGAGAGAGAGAGTGTGTGGTTCCTCTTCTTCTCTACTCCTCCAACTTCTCTATAAGAACTTAATCATCAGTTCTTATATTGATCACTGACGGTTGTCTAATGGTATTTCTCTCTATTTTATAATAAAAAATATTATTCGTTCGTGAATCGCAATTGGTATTTGACGGTGTTGTTTGCTCATGATGTAACACATTCAGAAATGTGGACCTTTGAGCATTACAATGGAAGTTGGATTGCAAATTTTGATTCCCATCAAAATTGATTGAGAAATTTCTTAATTTATCATATTTCATATAGTGAGTCCAAAAATATCAAACCAAATCGAATAAGAATCAAAAAGCATATTGTAATTTATTTTTCTTTAAAACAATGGAATACTTCAAAGCCAACAGGTTGAAAGTTGAAACATTCCAAATTATTTTATAAGGGGAATGAGTTCCGTAAATTAGTTTTCTTCTTCTGCACACACCTGTTTATTTATGAATGTTGATTCTCTTTTGATTTATTTAATTCAAAGACTAAAAATAAACATCGGCGTACAGAAACTACTTGAGACATGAAAAACAAAACAACAAATTTATGTCTTAGGTTGTTCTTTCTACTTCCATTTGATCATGCTTAACATACCATTCAATACTTAATTAAACTTAATATCCAAGTTTCTATACAAAAACAAATAATTATCTCAATAGAGCTGTATTTGCATATAGATTCCCATTTCAATGTGATCCTCAATTATTAGGAGTAGGCTACAATGCTCGCAAGCATTGAATGCTCACACCGATCTCATCATTAAAAGGAGGGAGGAGGGAGGAGAGAGGGGGAGAAGGAGGGTGAGATCGATGTGAGCATACAATACTTGCGAGCACTGTAGCCAATCCCTAATTATTAATGGACAAAAGCTAAAAACCAGTTTTGATTTTGTTGTTTTAATCTACTCCAGTTCATGTTTAGTTGTCTCCTTCTGAAGTTCCCATCAATATCCATATGCTTATGTGAGATTAGCAAAGTGATTAAAGAAAACCCCTCATTTCAAAACTTTACACATATCAAGTCAACGAGTATGAAACATACAAACAAACTCACTATTATTTCACAAGATATTCGGCAACTTCTTCAGCAAATTCTTAATTATACTCTTAATCGAGAAGCGCCCCCTCCCGTAAATTATTGTAATAGTTTCGAAACCCCCTCCTCTTAATCCCGATCATTCCTGTATCTGATGTAATAATTTTGTAAATGTAATCTTGCCTAGGTTAAAGTTTGATTTGTATGGTTCTAGGTCCCGTCGACGATATTAGAAAGAAAAAAAATAGAGGATGAAACATAAAAGGGGAGTCAAGAACAACATAGAAGCACAAATAATTCACAAAAGATTGAAATAGTCATTCACAAGAGAAGGAAATAGTCATTTACATGAAAAAAAGGCATATTAAACACCAAAAGCACCCTTTAACAACATACAGTAAGTAATACAGATAAAAGGGTCTCAAACCCATACTCACCACTAGCAATTTGCTTAGTTCAATTGACAGCTCTACATTCTGATCCCAACGAAAGCAAGCAATATCGTGTACACCGTCAACCCTAGTAGTCGAACGGCCATCCTGAATACCCCATCTGATTATTGTGTTCACGCATAGTTGATGAGCTACTTTCAGTTGTCGGGTTATGGCTTGAGCTAGAGCTAGAGCTGGAACTAGATGAGCGAAAAGGCCACAAATAAGAGAAAGGATTTCGCCTTCCTTGGTTTTCTCTACCACTCTCCCTTGCACTGGTATTACTTCCAAAACTACTGCTTCTACTTCGACTACTTGAGGTAAGACCGCTTCCTGCTCCTTGCGGACCTTGAGGAGGCAGCTCTTGGCGGCAAACAGGGCATGAGTTGTGTTGGACTAGCCATGGTACAATACAATCAGTGTGATATAGATGGTTACAAGGCATTTGCCTTGCTTCAGATCCCAGCTCGAATTTGTCCTTGCAAACAGGGCAGTGCGCATCAGAACGGAGATGCCTACTTGTGATCTTAACAGTAGGCATTGCATCAATTGAACCTCTGGAGGCTGGGGCAGGGCCTCGCCGGTCATTAGCTGAAAGCTGCTCAAATAGTTCTTCTAAGCCAGGACCTACAAAATAATCACCCACATTACCCCGTGTCACACCTATTCCAGGAGACCCATTGAAAAGAGCTTCAAAAGCACCGTTCCCAGACAGTCGAAAAGGAATTTGGCCACCAAAGATCAACAGAGGAGCAAATGCCGGGTTACGCTCAGGAACTAAATCTGATCTTCCCCTAATGCTATCATTACGCCTTCTGTCTGTCAATTGGTGCAACGCTGAGAAAGCTTCCATGATCCCAAACCTCCTGTCACGATCATCATCATTGTCCAGTCCAAAGAAATCCATTGGGCTGACATGAACCATATCATCGAGTTCTTGAACAAATCCTCCATCGCAGCCTGGGCAAACTGCATCTCGCCCTCTCAGCCGAACTGGCCGCCTGCAATTGTAACACCAGTGGGTGTTTCGGCCACTTGACATCCTCTCCTCTTTCAAAAGCTTATAAGTACATACAACAAGTCTCGTCCCTGAACTCCTCAGTATTTAAGCATCATCTGAGCATAGTCACATACGGAGATCGCAATTCAAGGTCAAGCCACCTATTTCAAATTCAAAATCATTGAGAGTCATACAGTCTGGACCCAAACAAGTTCGAATTTGACGGTTCATATAAAGAAATTGAAACTGCAATCCTTACTACATACATAGGAATATAAAAAATCAGATTGCATAAGATATTTGTTAGAATCTTTATGTAAAAATGCATAAATAAATTTCTATAATTGCTTTCTTAAATCCAATCTATTTACATAAAATCCAATTTATTTCCTATACGATTACAATTACCCAATTCAGATACTCCAATACAGAATTCGAGTCGAATTGCATCCATCTATTTCAGGATGATCATTGGTTGAGTAATTCACTGATTAAAATACCAAACAAATAAACAAATTTATAACCAAGATCAGAACTTTAATCA
>JAEHOF010000045.1:60139-71009 GCA_018257905.1 Gillenia trifoliata | reverse complement strand
TTTTGTGTGAAATTACCAAAATACCCCTAGTGGTAAATGTTGACTTTTCGAGACGACATGTGAAAATTATTTTCTTTACATATTCATGATGTACTCGTCGATACGAACGCGTGGACGCAAGCGGAACTCAATTCGGAGTTAAAACGAACATTTTACGAAGCTTTAAAGTGTAGGAGCATTTTAGTAATTTTCACTCCGTAAGTTGGAATTAGGGTTTTTGGCTGGCTGCTGTGCAGTCAACCCTTCCCCATTCATTCTGCACGATCTCTCTCCCTCTCTCCCATTCTCTCGGCCAAAACCACCCAAAACTACACAAACCCTAACCTTTGGACGAATCACAAAACCGTCGAACCGTTGCCCAAAATCCATACCATCACGATCGTCTCGTCATTTTGGACGAGGCTGTGATTTTAGAATTTCCAAAGTCGGACCCGATCGATCAAACCGACGTCGGAACGGTTTCGACAAATTGTCCGTCAATTTCCTGTGCAAACCAGACCAAGGTAAGCCTTGAGACCATTACCATTGGTTTTATTGGATTGAGTAGGTTCAAATCGATATAAAGAACGTCTAATTTGGTGCAGTTTTGAAGGAGAACGGAATTAGGGTTTCCCGAAGCTTTCCGGCCAATTTCAGGCCATCTCCGCCCATTTTTCCGGCCCCAAATTGGTATGAAAATATTTTACTCGTCAATACCTTCAATTTGATATATGGCACGTTGAATTTGGCCAAAGAACGAAGAAGTTATGAATTTTTGAAGTTTTGAGATTAAATCGGTATTTTTCCAGAAATTCCGGCGAACCAGACGGCGGTGCCGGCGGCGGCTCCGGCGACCGGCGAGAGGAGGAAGAAGAAGGAATATTCCGGACGGCGTCAGAATATTCCGTCAGAAAGGTATATTCCGTTAACTTTAACGGCGCTGACGTCAGCAGGCTCGTGGCTGACGTCAGCATGCGCGTGGGGGTGACGTCAGCAGGTGAGTGCCGCGCGTGGGGACATGCGCCAGCGCGTGGCCGGCGCGTGAGGTCACCTCCCGGCGCGTGGCGGCGAGTCCGACCGTTTCCCGGCGCGTGCGGCGGCGCACGGCGGCGCCGGCGGCGATGGACGGCGGCTGTAGGGTTTTCGGGCTCCAAAAATCGTTTTTCGAGCCCGTTTTCGCTAAAATAGTATTATTTTTGGAATATTTTTCTATAGGGCCTATATTAATTTATATTAGGGAGGTTCTAATTTTTCCCCTAATATTAAATAGGTAATTCTTCGGCGCCACACTTCGAGGAGGGCAACACCGAGGGAGATTTCACTCCCGATCACCTGTGAGTAGACTTTTGTTTTATTAAACGATTTTCATGCTTTGATTTAATTATGGCTTTGATATACTTATGGTTTTAAATGATTTTTGAGGCATGAATATATATGGTTATATATTATTAAATGGTTTTAAAGTGTGATTTCGATTACGTACAAAAGTATGAATATTTTATTATGAAATGGTTTGAGATATGAGTATATCTATGGTTATATTTTATGAAATGATTTTAAGGGTTGATGATATTTATATGGTTATATTGGTATTTAATTATTGGCTTCTACGCATGAATATGTTCGATTACACAAGGATTAAATATTTGGGAAATTATGAGATATATGATATTCTTCACTTTTACACATGATGTATATACGTATGTTTTCAAACACACTTGGTATGTTTTCACTACGTTGTAGTACCGTCTCACGGCCGTAGGACAAGTCTCACATGTTTGGGTCACACGCACTGTACTCCAGGGGTATTGTCCGGTAGATACCTTAGTGCAAGCTTGTCTTACGTTTATGTTTATTTTTGGGGAAAAGGCCCCACTACGTAAGGACTCGGGTGTGACGCGCAAATGCGCAAGTGCTTACATGTGTGTGGTACTAGGAGTACAATTTAAATGAATAACGTAAAGTGCTTGTACAAGGATTGAGAGACTGTTCCTCAACACGTACATGGGTGATTGCCTATATACCCTGTGTTGGTTTTCCTATATCTATACAATTGATATATTTTTTATGAAAGGATCTATTGGAAATATGACTTGTGATCTACAGATTTTATATTGTTATACGTTTTCAGTTATACTTATAAAGTACGTTTTGATACATACTATGATAGTATGATTTTACAATTATTATTGGATTTTAAATAGGGGTTATTATGTTGAAAAGAGAAAGGTTTTGCGAAAACTTTTATTTTCGTCCACTCACACCTTTGTTTTTGCGCCCCCTTCAGGACCTAGTGATAGAGCATCGGGCGAAGTCGAGGCATCTGTGTGGCAGCTCTGATCATATAACCCGACCATGTAGGGATTCATCTTTTTCTTTTCAATTTCTATAATAATATCCATCCCTGTTATGGATAGAGATTTTAGGAACTTATCCTATTATTTTGTTTCTGCTATTTCAAATTAGTACGCTCTGAATCATATGCATATTGACATTGAATTCCGCAACTTTATGGTAATTTAATTTGTTTCAACTAAGTGTTGTCATGCATTTAATGGCTTCGTTACTTACGAGTGTCGGCCAGCACGCCCAAACTCGGTATCCACGTGGGTATCGAGGGTGAGGTGTGTCATGTCCGACCATCACTCGAAGGCAAAGGTGGACGATCTTTACTCGAAACTAATGGTGGACGACTACTTGTGGTTGTGAGGGTAGGGGCCTTAATGGGGACTTGTGGTAAGGGTGAGGGTGAAGGTGAGAGTGAGGGCGATGATGTCGATCCGCAACAAGAAGATGCATTAATAGGGACCTCTTGTGATTCATTTTCCATCTACCCAATACAAAATAAAACATATTTAACATAGGCACATACACACATACACATACATTCTATGATAAAAAGTTTAACCATGAATAAATAACATGAAAAAAAAAAACAATGATAGTCAATCATTCTTAATGTAGAAATTGAGAAAGAGGAATACCTTGAATAAAAATTAACCACTTTGACAATCGATCTAGTTCCTTCAACCTCTGCAATCTTACTGAAAAATGGGAAAACCAACAAACTAATAAGTAACGTCCGTATTACATATTACATATTTTCGCTATGACTTCAGCTCATAAGTTTGCTCAAGCTATTGATCCCAAATATGATATCGAGTTGATCCTAAGATGTTTCTAAAGCATCTTCACGAATCTATTTGATACATGATACATCCAAAGCGTGCCACGTATATACATTTAAATAACCACTAATCTAAATAGCTATTGGAAACAAAAGCTAGACGTAACACCAAATGGCTTTGACTCCTCTTTTTTTAATTCTATACCACTATAACTATGCGGTTCGTTTGTTTTCAAAGCTCCATCTAATTTAAAAAAAAAAAACCGTTTAGGCATTAATCTAGGAAGGAAACTGTTTAAAATAAGATTTAAGTAAAATACTTAAGAAAAGCACTATTGATGCTAAATGTAGCTCGAGACGGGAGATTGACGAGTTAAAAGGTAAATTAGAGGTGATGAAGCATCTAGTGGATCAAGATGATGATGCAGCTCTTCAATCAAGATAAAAGAAATGGAAGATGAATTGGGAAAAGTTGATGAACTTGAGGATTTAGAATCTCTAAATCAAACTCTCATCACCAAAGAACGCCATATTGCCGAATGTACGCATAATAAAACTTAGTGAAGAGGGGCAAATTATATGCTAGATCATTATTCTACAAGAATTACACCGCAAAGAATAACAATTGCTAAGGCATTAGACAAATGCTTACGTGAAGATCGGTCGGGTACGCCAAGACCTAGTGGAATGTATGCAACAACCGCATGTTACCCAAAGAAATATAAGTCGAAAGGCAAACAGAAAGGGCCTATTATTGGGACTAACTTTAGTATCGCGATTAAATGATGACAACAATCACAGTAGTTAAATACTTTACCGCTGACAACACGACCATATACTTTGGTATCGCTCCCTTCATTGCTAAAAATTTTTGGGGCTAACTAACGGGTCTCAAGGAAGTGATCCACAAAAAAACCTCCCTATTGCAGCTGACATAAATAATACAATTAAGAAAGCAAAGTCCTACTGCATTATCACATTTCAAGCTAAAGGGAAAACTGTGATCGTAGGTAGACTAACTAGCAACAAAGCGATATCCATGTCAATATTCAAGTTATATAAAAATCTAGTTACAAATTAGCTAAAAATCGAAATGAGTGTGGCATTTAGGCATGCTTGAAACCGCACTCCCAGTTTCCAGCCCATCATATTGGGCACCTCCCTAAATTCCATTCAAACTATACTGTCAATGTCAGAAACATGTAAAGCACCAAAGCACAGCTCTAATGGAAACACAATTCCACACACAGCTGCAGCAAAATCCAAAATTTCCGCCAACTCGAAATGTAAGACCTACCCAATAATCCAATCAACAAAAACATGATACCCAAATCAAACATCATTAAATCAATCAAAACGCACAAGCAAAATCATCCAATAATCGAAACCTAAACAGAAAACAAAACCCACAAGGAAGAAACTCATAGATTGACCAATCAAAAAACGAAAACAAAACCGACCCAGATGAGAAAAACCGAACCTTTTCAACGGAGAGAGAGGACTCACTGAACAAACGGGAAGGGAAACAGAGACGGAGAAGATAGAGGAGGCTCTGGCTGATTCGGTGCTTAACCTAATTGATTCTTAGGGGCTGATTCGGTGCATCAGGTTCTATTGGAACTTACATTTTAACAAATTAAAATGTGACACGTAATTAATTAAAATAAATAAATAATATTTATAATTATTCGGTTCGGTTCGGTCCGATTCTCTGGGGCATGAAAATCAAAACCGAACCGGAAATGCCGGTTTTCTTCGGTTTTCGGTTCGGTTTTGGTCAACTCGGTTTTCTTCGGTTTTTTGGGCCTCGATTTGGTGCTGTTTCTCGGTTTTTTTGCCCACCCCTAGTCATCTCATGTCTACTTCAATCAACGTTGGACTCGTTTGGAAGTGCTTTAAAATGACTAGAAGTGTTTTTAGAAAAAAAAAAATTATTTTTGGGTTTCAAAAGTGACACACCCCAATCCAAATATCCAAGTGGACACCAAAAACAAAATAAGAGTAGAGTGCGCAAAAGTGTGTAGGAGCTTTAACAAATGCTCGTAAAGTTAATCAGAGCATCTAACTACTAATAGTGAAAGTTTAATAAAATAACACATCCGTAGATGTTAATTACAAGATTACTAAGAGAAATCCCTACTATGAAGAGAGAAGACTATGCTAGGGGTCTTCATTTGGTCCATGGCCCATGAGGAGGGCCCATTAAGGAAAAAGTCCGGCCCGACCCACCACAAGGCCCAGGCTAGTCCAGTCCGTAATATAGAAGGCTAGGCTTGGGCTAGAGTGTTTAAGGCCCAGCCCTGCCCATTTAAGCCCAAGTAGGCCAGCCCGCATAAGCCCAGCTTAAAAGCCTATTTTAAATCCCAATTTACATAAATATACTCAAAATAAGAAATCATAAGTCACTTAGCCTGAATTATTTTTCTTAAAGTAAGGTCATTTCAGGTCAGCCCATGTGGCCCCGCCTGACCCATTTGGCCCATAAAAGCTCAGCCTATGGGCTGGGCTTGGGCCTCAAAATATTGAAAAAGCATGTCCTGGCCTGGCTCATATATATCTATTACTTTGTTTAGGCCCAACCCCGCCCTGCCCAAACCCATTAAATTTAGGCTCGGCTGGCCTAGCTCGGCCCATTAAGGACCTCTAAACTATGCCACCACACCTCGACGTCAAGAGCTCCAAAGCCTACTAAAACCTGGAGGGGTGCAAAACAGAAAAGTGTGAGTGGGCAAAAATAATAGTTTTCTAAAACCTTTGCTTTTCCATAAGTAATAACCTCTCGCTGTAAAAACCCGTAACTTCAAAACCCTACTACGTAATAAGTATGAAAATCATCGCAAAAGTGGAAAAACATTTATTTCCCAAGACGAGTAAATAACAATAAAACCTAAATATAAAATCAATCTAAAGAAACAAACATGTGAAAACCACTATGTAAAACCCAAAGATAGCACAAAGTTTCAAGGCATAAGTGAAAACAAGTAAATCACAAAATCTTAGATAAACTAGTATGGTATGCTCATTAGATAATGCAGACACACGAGCTCATGCAAAGATATTCTGCAATGAACAAGTTGGGTGTATTAATTTACGCTTGAGTACTACATACACGTGAAGCTGGCGCTAAGCGCATCACAACGAGTTCTAGATGTAAAAACAACTAAAACAGGCTGGCACCTACAATGAATCCAAAGTGACATGTCGGTGCATGTGAACATACACGTGAAGTTGGTCCTAGCTCCGAACAGTACTATAGACACCGTGTAAGCAATCCAAAATGAGCGGTATATAAAATGAAAACATGCCACGACTACTCTCTTAAAACTCGTAACTCAAAACGGGGTATCACATAAAGAGTAACGAGTCTAAAGTAAAGCACAGTGGGAAAGCTTTCCAAAGAAAGATTCACAACATTGTCAACACATAAAACATTTGTGTTTTCTAAAACAAGGCAAGATAACAAAGCTAGTCATAAACCACATTTCACAATCATAAGTAAGATATAATTTAGAAAGAAAAACCCACTCATTGAGACCGTAATCGTAATCCCCTTACTTGTATGCTCTTCGTAGTCATCAGGTTGTCACTCCTAAAGTGAAACAAACCCAAACTTAGTAAACTAAACCAACACTACGAAGAATAATAGAAAACGAAACTGAAATTAAGAGTTTTAGTGTTCGAAAACCAATTTGCATTGTCATGGGCCTCGTGTGCCGCTGCACGCGCCGCCACACTCATCCACACGCTGTCACGCTAGTTACACGTGTTGTTAACGTTAACAAAACTTTAACATAAGATTTTAAGGATTTAACAAAATATTTTAATGACGTTAGGGAATATTCCATTAACGCCGTTAGTCAGAGGAAGGAATATACCTTGAAAACTAACGAAATATGATGACGCCGTCAGGGAATATTCCGTCACCGTTATAGAATATTCCCTCGTCTCCTTTCTTGCGCTGGTTGCTAGCGCCGTTGTCCATCGGCCGTAGTTCTACCGGAATCTAGGTATTTTGCTGGAATTCCACAGAGAAATATAACAAGGTCAAAACACAACCATTTTTCACGTATTTTATACCAAAATGAAGCTTAGGAGACGAGGAACTAGAATTTACCTAACTCGAGGTCAAATGGTGGCCAGAGATGGCTAGAAAAAGGCCTAAAAATCTCGGCCCAAAAATTAGACTTTGGGGATCTGTCAACTCCTAGGCAGATTCGAGCATGCAAAACTATCACAGTGATCCCCAAATCATTCTAAGTTTGATGATGGTGATTTAGAGTCAAGATTTGAGAAGGTTTGGTGGTGGCTCATGGTGGAGAAGAGAAAAGGGAGTGAAAGTAGGAAGGAAGAGAAGAGATGCACGAGAAGAAGAAAGGAGTGGGTTCTAGTGGACCTAAGACCCAAACAGAAATACAATTCTCGTGAAATTAAGAGAATGCCCTTGAACTTTAAAATTCTGCAGAATTTTCGTTATAACCCCGAATTTCGTAGGAGAGGCAGAGGTTTCTAGGAGACTTTCATTTTGAACACTCTCAAGGATGGCATAGAATGGTATCATGGCATTCTTGTAGTTAGTGGAGCATGGGAAAACGACATCTATTTCTCTTAAACTTTATTCTCTTCAACTTAGGAAGAAAAATTCGAAACTCCTTGATACATTCACCAAATTTGATTCTGTTTCTACCTACGAATTTATGGTGAAGAGTACTACACACGAAGTGGTGTTCAAGTTGTGCATGAGATTGGAGAGCTAATTAGACAAATTGGAGATATAAGTGATGTTACAGCCCGTCCCGGGATTTATAGTTTTTTATTTCCTGAAAGTGTGAAATGACCAAAATGCCCATGGTTGGACAATAGTTGACTTTTGTTGACTTTCGTGTCGTGAGACATACGACTTTTCTCTAAACTTTTTCTTGTTGTGCTGGTTGTTACGAATGCGTGGAAGCAAAGAGAACGAAATTCGGAGTTAGAACAAAGATTCTACGGAACTTTAATTTCAAGGGCATTCTTGTAATTTTTACGAGAATGGTCTTTTTCAGTTTGGGCTTTGGGTTTAGTGGGACCCACCTACTATCACTCACACTCTCACCCTCACTCTGCATCACTCTCCCACTATCTCTCGTGTCTTTCATCTCCTCCTCGACGAACCAAGCCTCCAAACCACCACCATTGTGACCTCTTCCTCACCACGAACCTATCCCCGACCTTTGTTTCCTAATAATCAAATTGGAAATTGACGAACCAAGGAGCTCCGACACGGAGCAAATCTTTCCAGAGAGTTTCCTTGCGTTACAAGCCACGACCAGCCTCAAGGTGACCACCTTTCAACTCCCCATCGTCTTAATATCTAGATTCGAGCTTTGCATGCTCGAATCTGCCCTGAAATCGAAGAAGCCATGAACCCATTTTCGGGCCGAGGCTTTTGAGCCATTTTTCGACCACCAATAGGACTTTTTAAGGTAATTTGTGTTCCTCGCCTCTCTAGCTTCAATCTGGCATATTGTACGTTGAAAATGGTTGAGTTTTAACCCTGTTATGGACTTTTGAAATTTTTCGGCTAAAAACCCAGTTTTCGGCCGGCGAACGGAAGTTGCAGCGGCTAGCCGGTCCAGACCGACCTGAACCAAATTCTGACCCAGCCTTGACGACAGCAAACCCGGTCCAGACCGGGAATATTCCAAGGTATATTTCTTCCCCTAACTGATGACGTTAACGAAATATTCTCTAACGCCGTTATAATATTTTGTTAAATCCTTGGATATTCGATTAAAGTTAACGGCACATCGTTAACTTTAACAACACGTGTAACCGGTGTGTGACCGATGCGTGTGGGTGCGTGAGGGCGCGTGGCGGCACGTGACCGCACGTGGTGGCCATCCACCGGCGCGTGAGGCCTTATGGTGGCGGGTGAAACCTTACGGCGCCACGTGATGGCGCGTGCGGTGGTGCGTGGCTGCCAACGAGGGCGTATTTGGGTTTTCAGACACCGAAACTCTTAATTTGAGTTTTGTATTCTTCGTAGTTCTTTATTAGTTTACTAAATGTGGTTGTTTTACTTTAGGAGTGACAACATGAGGACTACGAAGAGCGTACAAGCAAAGGAATTACAACTACAGTTACTGTGAGTAAGCTTTTCTTTCCAAATTTATATTTGGGTAAGCTTCGAAATGAATTTTACATACATGCTCTGAAACAGACTTTAGACTTGCTTTGTTATCTCACTTGGTTTTAGAAATTCAAATGTTTTATCGAATTATCTGTATTTCGACTTACGGTATATGTGAATACCACTTTAGAACGTGTTACTACTGACCTTACTTTAGAAACGATATGTTTTATGCGTTACCCCATTTTGTGATATGAGATTTGAATTATTACCCATGACATGTTTTATTTTATACGCCCACTCATTTAAGATTGCTTACACGGTCTCTATAGTACTGTATGGGGTCAATACTAGCTTCACGTGTATGTTCACATTGCACTGACAAGCTCACTTTGGATCCATCGTAGGTGCCAGCCTGTTGTAGTTGTTTTTTACTTCTAGAACTCGTTGTGATGCGCTTAGCGTCAGCTTCACGTGTATGTAGTACTCGAGCATAGAGAAAGAGTGGGAGGAGGATACGGGAGGAAGGGAGAGAAATGGGGAGGCAGTTTGTGGGAGATGGCAGATAAGATGAGAGGGAATAATGAGGATTACAAGGAGGACAATGGGTTGCCACCGACCCCAAGCAAGGTTGGCCCTGAGATTTCGGGGGCCGTGTGAGAAAATTTAATTGAGACCCTTACTAAGAAAAAAAAATCATTATAAATTAAAATTACATATTGATTTTTTAAATTTATATAAATTTAATTTATGCAGAAACAAATATATTAAATACAATCAATTGAGTTGGAAATAAATTTTGACTTCTCTAAAAAGGTATTGGGTTCAAATAGCTCTGATGTAGTTTTGATTTTTTTTTTCCTTCTTAACTTTTGCAAAAAAATAGAAATGCAAACCACCAGGGTTTGAACCCACAACCTTGAGTGAAAGTTGCATTATGAAACCATCTCTACAAAGTGTAAATTCAATTAGTTTACTGCACAAAAATATATATAAGATAACCTATATATATATATATTACATACACATTAAAAATTTGGGGGCCCTTCAAAATCGGGGACCTTGTGCGGGTGCATCACTTGCACTCCCATAGGACCAGCCTTGACCCCAAGCAAGACTAAGGGGCAGCGACTGAGATTTTAGATTTAGGCCTCGTTTGGCAGCTCTGATTGGACTGACTATTTCAGTCGGATAAGATTATTTGCCATTGTATAGTACTGACTAAATTAGTCGGGCGTTTGGTGCAGTATCAAACTAAATATCGACTATTTATGTCTTTTGATCTTTTGTGGGCTTAGGAATAATATATGAAATGAGATAATTAATACAAAGCCGTGAGGTTAAGAACCCAGAAAAAAAATGAAATTAGCCTAATTATCTGTCATCTTCTTTGCTCAATTCCTATTGCGTCGCAGACTCCATAGCCACCGTTGGCACTAAATTGGCAAACTTTGGCCCTTTCTCTAATGGTAGAAAGTTAGTTCAAGAAACCCAGATACAAAGAAAGCAAAAAAAATCAGAAACCCAGATGAAATCTTTCCCGATTCTAGTTCGATCTGCCATCATAGGTGTCTGAAGAGGGACGGCGTGGCCTGAGTTTTGATGCCCAATGAGAGAGGAACAAAGCACAAGTCATATGGCAGCTTTTGGTGGCT
>JAEHOF010000045.1:0-60039 GCA_018257905.1 Gillenia trifoliata | reverse complement strand
GTTTCTCGGTTTTTTTGCCCACCCCTAGTCATCTCATGTCTACTTCAATCAACGTTGGACTCGTTTGGAAGTGCTTTAAAATGACTAGAAGTGTTTTTAGAAAAAAAAAAATTTATTTTTGGGTTTCAAAAGTGACACACCCCAATCCAAATATCCAAGTGGACACCAAAAACAAAATAAGAGTAAAGTGCGCAAAAGTGTGTAGGAGCTTTAACAAATG
The DNA here is from genome assembly GCA_018257905.1 of Gillenia trifoliata. NCBI lineage: Eukaryota > Viridiplantae > Streptophyta > Magnoliopsida > Rosales > Rosaceae > Gillenia > Gillenia trifoliata. The sequence goes on along the minus strand of JAEHOF010000045.1, from coordinate 59,819 downwards.
AACGTAAAGTTAATCAGAGCATTTAACTACTAATAGTGAAAGTTTAATAAAATAACACATCCGTAGATGTTAATTACAAGATTACTAAGAGAAATCCCTACTATGAAGAGAGAAGACTATGCTAGGGGTCTTCATTTGGTCCATGGCCCATGAGGACCCGGGGGCCCACCCAGCCCATTAAAGAAAAAGTCCGGCCCGACCCACCACAAGGCCCAGGCTAGTCCAGTCCGTAATATAGAAGGCTAGGCTTGGGCTAGAGTGTTTAAGGCCCAACCCTGCCCATTTAAGCCCAAGTAGGCCAGCCCGCATAAGCCCAGCTTAAAAGCCTATTTTAAATCCCAATTTACATAAATATACTCAAAATAAGAAATCATAAGTCACTTAGCCTGAATTATTTTTCTTAAAGTAAGGTCATTTCAGTTCAGCCCATGTGGCCCCGCCCGACCCATTTGGCCCATAAAAGCTCAGCCTATGGGCTGGGCTTGGGCCTCAAAATATTGAAAAAGCATGTCCTGGCCTGGCTCATATATATCTATTACTTTGTTTAGGCCCAGCCCCGCCCTGCCCAAACCCATTAAATTTAGGCTCGGCTGGCCTGGCTCGGTCCATTAAGGACCTCTAAACTATGCCACCACACCTCGACGTCAAGAGCTCCAAAGCCTACTAAAACTTGGAGGGGTGCAAAACAAAAAAGTGTGAGTGGGCAAAAATAATAGTTTTCTAAAACCTTTGCTTTTCCATAAGTAATAACCTCTCGCTGTAAAAACCCGTAACTTCAAAACCCTACTACGTAATAAGTATGAAAATCATCGCAAAAGTGGAAAAACATTTATTTCCCAAGACGAGTAAATAACAATAAAACCTAAATATAAAATCAATCTAAAGAAACAAACATGTGAAAACCACTATGTAAAACCCAAAGATAGCACAAAGTTTCAAGGCATAAGTGAAAACAAGTAAATCACAAAATCTTAGATAAACTAGTATGGTATGCTCATTAGATAATGCAGACACACGAGCTCATGCAAAGATATTCTGCAATGAACAAGTTGGGTGTATTAATTTACGCTTGAGTACTACATACACGTGAAGTTGGCGCTAAGCGCATCACAACGAGTTCTAGATGTAAAAACAACTAAAACAGGCTGGCACCTACAATGAATCCAAAGTGACATGTCGGTGCATGTGAACATACACGTGAAGTTGGTCCTAGCTCCAAACAGTACTATAGACACCGTGTAAGCAATCCAAAATGAGCGGTATATAAAATGAAAACATGCCACGGCTACTCTCTTAAAACTCGTAACTCAAAACGGGGTATCACATAAAGAGTAACGAGTTTAAAGTAAAGCACAGTGGGAAAGCTTTCCAAAGAAAGATTCACAACATTGTCAACACATAAAACATTTGTGTTTTCTAAAACAAGGCAAGATAACAAAGCTAGTCATAAACCACATTTCACAATCATAAGTAAGATATAATTTAGAAAGAAAAACCCACTCATTGAGACCGTAATCGTAATCCCCTTACTTGTATGCTCTTCGTAGTCATCAGGTTGTCACTCCTAAAGTGAAACAAACCCAAACTTAGTAAACTAAACCAACACTACGAAGAATAATAGAAAACGAAACTGAAATTAAGAGTTTTAGTGTTCGAAAACCAATTTGCATTGCCATGGGCCTCGTGTGCCGCTGCACGCGCCGCCACACTCATCCACACGCTGTCACGCTAGTTACACGTGTTGTTAACGTTAACAAAACTTTAACATAAGATTTTAAGGATTTAACAAAATATTTTAATGACGTTAGGGAATATTCCATTAATGCCGTTAGTCAGAGGAAGGAATATACCTTGAAAACTAACGAAATATGATGACGCCGTCAGGGAATATTCCGTCACCGTTATAGAATATTCCCTTGTCTCCTTTCTTGCGCTGGTTGCTAGCGCTGTTGTCCATCGGCCGTAGTTCTGCCGGAATCTAGGTATTTTGCTGGGATTCCACAGAGAAATATAACAAGGTCAAAACACAACCATTTTTCACGTATTTTATACCAAAATGAAGCTTAGGAGACGAGGAACTAGAATTTACCTAACTCGAGGTCAAATGGTGGCCAGAGATGGCTAGAAAAAGGCCTAAAAATCTCGGCCCAAAAATTAGACTTTGGGGATCTGTCAACTCCTAGGTAGATTCGAGCATGCAAAACTATCACAGTGATCCCCAAATCATTCTAAGTTTGATGATGGTGATTTAGAGTCAAGATTTGAGAAGGTTTGGTGGTGGCTCATGGTGGAGAAGAGAAAAGGGAGTGAAAGTAGGAAGGAAGAGAAGAGATGCACGAGAAGAAGAAAGGAGTGGGTTCTAGTGGACCTAAGACCCAAACAGAAATACAATTCTCGTGAAATTAAGAGAATGCCCTTGAACTTTAAAATTCTGCAGAATCTTCGTTATAACTCCGAATTTCGTTGGAGAGGCGGAGGTTTCTAGGAGACTTTCATTTTGAACACTCTCAAGGATGGCATAGAATGGTATCATGGCATTCTCGTAGTTAGTGGAGCATGGGAAAACGACATCTATTTCTCTTAAACTTTATTCTCTTCAACTTACACTACAAAAAAAACAGTCATTTCCGACCAAACTTTTTCGAGGGCTTTCAAATACCGTCGGAAAAGGTACTACTTCCGACGAAAAATCAACGTCCGTCGGAACTGAGTCAACAAGCTGCTTACTATTTTCGACACACAACATGCCCTCGGAAGAAAATTCATTTTTCGTCGGAAATATCATTTTTTTTGGCGGGAACTGTGGCGCCAAACTTATTTTCAACGAACCTCACGGTCGTCGATAGTAGTACTCTTTTTCCGACTAAAGAAGTTCATTCACTAAAATTGCAGGCTATTTCCGAGGGCAAAAAGTGGCTTTTCGTTTCCGTGAGAGGTTTATATTTCCGAGGCACTATTCACGTCTCAAGTAATTAGCACACTGTCAGGGGAATTAGAGGTCATGAAATGAGTATTTAATTCAAGAGAACGATGCTCTCCTTTAAAGGGTATCTATTTTGTGATGGCTTGTAGCCGCGTTGGAATTACTATGTTTATGGGAGCAATGCAATCTTTTTTTTCTTTTGAGGAGCAATGCAGCTTTTTTTTTATGAGCAATGCAATATTTTTTTATTCATTAACTCCAAAACATGTATCTCAAAGTAGCATAAAATTTAAATAATCGCAATCATACGAGCGCAAATTTCACAATCAACATAATAAAAGAAGAGAATAACACAAATGACAATACATGTGAACTCGCTTAAATGGCATCCTTACTTCAATCAGCTTTCATTATCTTCAACCTCATATTGGCGGCATCCACATGCCACGGCTTACGTAGTCTCTTCTTCGCACGCTCACTCTCATCATTAGCCATCTCATATACGTTCCTGGGATTTGTTTCCACCACAAAACTCCAAGTCTTATTTTTAATCCCTTCCGACATAAAAGCCTGGGTTACTTGGGCTGCTGAACAAATCTACTTCTGAGTATTTAGCTTATGTATTCTATTAAGTGTGATTATTCCATAACGGTTCTCTTATAACCTCGCCTTTTCTAGTCAGATCATACCAATCACAATTGAACAATACAACTCTATTCCTCTATGTAACGGAGCTCAACAATGTCTAGTAAGGTTCCATACTACACATCATCGGGCCGATTCTCCCCTTAAACCATAACTCCATTATTCGTGTTCTTTTATTTTCATCCCACGCAATGTATGGAACCTAAACTCACGTATAATAACCGGATAATAAGTTGCACGCCGTGACCTCGAGCCAAAGAAAGCATCTCCTTATTACCCACCGTCAGGTATGTTTCAGATTCAGATATGACAAAAATTTAATTTAACATAACTGAAGTTAATAATTTACAGAAATATTATTCATACTCCTTTCCAAAACCATTTAAATTTAAGTTTATGTAAATTTTCCACATTATCAACACTAGACTGCATTAGAATATTCTATGCCTTCCCACACATACACCTAATTATTTTGAATATATGTAATAAGCATATATATTTGAGTACACAAAAACTTTTAAGTGGCTAAGAGTTTTTATCAACAAATGGCAAAGCCTCATCACTATTTTGCACACATAATGTCGTACTTTATGAAGCTTCAATGCTCATCTCTCTATAAACTCATAAAAGCTCGAACGGGTAAGTTACAAAATATAATCAGACATGTATCATACTTACTCGCTGACCTCCATCATTGCTTTTCTTTCGATTGAACCTAGTTTCAACTCATGCAAATAACGAGCAAATGTTATACACTATCTCCCAATACACCTTCGCAATACTTTTCCGGATGAGCTTTATTACTTAACATGTCTTTAGCTTATGCAAGTACCTTCAATTATCGCACTAATACATGAATTAGGCTTCAATGCCATAAATCAAACACACTATAATAAAAATTTAATATCTAAACATTGAAATTACTCTTCCAAGCCGTGATACATCCACCCTAATTGTATCGACCGCCCACGCTTCTCCCAAGCCAAGTGGTGCTAGGTGAATCATGATAGTGAAAATGCGTGAGGGAATATTTTTCCTTAACTTGCATAGAGTAATGACAATTTGCTTTTCAAGAAGTTCCCATGTCCTCTTCTCTTACTTACTTTAGCACAATTCTCAAATAGAAGATAGTTCAATCAACTTGCCCACATACCTCTCTTTAGGTAATAATTCTACCGCCACAAATGGAAGTAATCTCTCCATGAACACATGACAATCATGGCCTCACACTAAGAATATTTCTGCTCAAGACTACACACCGAGATTAAATTTCCTGAGTATCCATCTCGAACTTCATGTACCCATTAACCATTCACATAAAGCTTATCATCATTTGACAACGTAGTCACCTGGATAAAGAAACTACCATCATCTCCTTCTTTTCTGGATGATATCGCTTGTTCCGGCGCCCATTTTTAAGATCAAGACGAGCTCAGCGAATCTTTTGTTTTACTCATCAATGCTCAATACAGCCAATCACATTCTCAAATACATTTTTCGGCGCATTACATCTAAATCGCGGACGCATCAAATTTGTTTTCCGGCATAAGGCAAATTGGAAAAAATATAATGTTTTTTCCAATTATGGTCCGCTCCGAACCCGTATATTTTCCGATTTTTCTTACTCATGGTTATTTCTTAACTGCCAGTTCATCTTATCACATCATCACCGTAAGCCTCACAGTGCCTCATCTCCTCAGATATCAAATTGGCTTCATAGTTTTACGCCATGGGTGTCAGACAGAATTCACCAATGATTATGTTTCTTACCTACGAATTTATGTGGTGAAGAGTACTACACACGAAGTGGTGTTCAACAGTATGATCGAGAGCTAATTAGACAAATCGAGATATAAGGATGTTATTAGCTCATTCCGGATTTATAGTTTTTATTTTCCGAAAGTGTGAAATGACTCCAAAAATGCCCATGGTCGCAAGCAATAGTTGACTTTGTTGACTTTCGTCGGAGACATACGACTTTTCTCTCTAAACTTTTCTTGTTGTGTCGGTTGTTACGAATGCGTGGAAGAAAAAAGAGAACGAATTGCAGTTAGAACAAAGATTCTACTTTAACTTTAATTTCGGGCGGCATTCTTGTAATTTTTACGAATGGTCTTTTTCGCTTTGGGCTGGGGTTTAGTGACCCACTCTATCATCACTCTCACACTCCTCACCCCTCACTCGCATCACTCTCCCACTATCTCTCGTGTCTTTCGTCTCCTCCCTCGACGAACCAAGCCTCCAAACCACCACCATCGGTGGACTCCTCTCACCACTAACCTATCCCACCTTTTGTTTCCTAGTAATCAAACCGAAATTGATTTCCATTCAAGGAGCTCCCGACACTGAGCAAATCTTTCCTGAGAGTTTCTCATATAAGCCACGCACTACCCTCGAGGTGACCACCTTTCAACTCCCATCGCCTTCATCTAGATTCGAGCTGCATGCCCGGGACCGCTCACAAATTGAAGAAGCCATGAACCCATTTTTCAAGCCGAGGCTTTTGAGCCATTTTCCGACCACCAACAGGGACTTTAAGCGCAATTTGTGTTCGCCTCTAGCTTCAATCGGCATATTGCACGCTGGAAAATGGTCAGTTTAATCAAGCATGGACTTTTGAAATTTTTCTACTAAAAACCCGCTCGGCCTGGCGAACCAAGTTGCAAAGCAGCTTCTGCCTAGACCGACTCCAACCGCATTCGCCACCTGCACTCAAGGAGCAAGAACCCTGGCTGCATCAGGAATATTTCAAGGTATATTTTTCCCCTTAACTGATGACGTTAACGAAATATTCTCTAACGCTCGTTATAATATTTTGTTAAACCTTGATATTTGATTAAAGCACCAAGACATCGTTAACTTTAACAACGCCGCAACCGTGTGACCGATGCGCCATGGGTGCGGTGATGCTGCGGGCCGCACGTGATCGCACGCAGGCCATCCACCGCGGCGCCAGCCTTACGGTGGCGCAGGAATCTACGCGCCACGCGATGGTGCGTGGCGGTGGTGCGTGTGTGGTCGCCAACGAGTATGTATTTGGGTTTTCGCACACCAAACTCTTAATTTGAGTTTGTATTCTTCTCTGTAGTTCTCTATTAGTTTACTAAATGGTTGTTTTACTTTAGGAGTGACAACATGTGAGTGACTGGCCGAAGAGAGTACAAGCAAGGAATTACAACTACGCCATCGTATAAGCTTTCTTTCCAAATTTATATTTCCATGTATGCTTCGAAATGAATTTCATATACATGCTCAAAACGTACTTTAGACTTGCTTGGTTATCTCACTTATTTTAGAAATTCAAATGTTTTATCGAATTATCTCGTATTTCTCGGGATTTACTGTGATATGTGAATACCACTTTAGAATGTTTTACTACCGACCTTACTTCTTTAGAAACGATATGTTTTATGCTGCTACCTCATTTTGTGATATGAGATTTGAATTATTACCCATGACATGTTTTATTTTATACGCCCACTCATTTAAGATTGTTTACACGGTCTCTATAGTAATTGCTCCTGGGGTCACACGGAGCTTCACGTGTATGTTCACATTGCACCGAAGCTCACTTTTGGATCCATCGTAAAAAGCCACCGTTGTAGTTGTTTTTACTTTCTAAACTCGCAGGATGCGCTAGTCGTCACCCTTCACGTGTATGTAGTAATTCCTGAGCATGTATACGCAGGGGAGGAGGATACGGGAGGAAGGGAGAGAAATGGGGGAGGCAACAGTGTAGAGATGGCGATAAGATGAGAGGGAATAATTGAGGATTACAAGGAGGGAGGACAATGGCTGCCACCGACCCTGCTGTGGTTGGCCCCGAGATTTCTGGGGGCCGGGTGAGAAAATTTAATTGAGACCCACTAAGAAAAAAAAAAAAATCATTATAAATTAAAATTACATATTGATTTTTAAATTTATATAAATTTAATTTACGTTATAAACAAATATATATTAAATACAATCAATGAGTTGGAAATAAATTTTGACTTCTAAAAGGTATCGGGTTCAAATAGCTTTGATGTTTCTGATTTTTTCCTTCTTAATCTCTTTGCAAAAATAGAAATGTAAACCACCAGGGTTTGAACCCACAACCTTGAGTGAAAGTTGCATTATGAAACCATCTCTACTAAGTGTAAATTCAATTAGTTTATCGCACAAAAATATATATATAAGATAACCTATATATATATATATATATATATTACATACACATTAAAAATTCGAGGCCCTTCAAAAATCTAGACCTTAAAGTGTGCATCACTTGCACTCCCACAGACCAAACCCTTGACCCTGCCAAGACTAAGGGCAAACGACGAGGACGTGAGATTTAGCCTATCGGCTAATTTCCCCACTGGGGACGACTATTTCAAATGGATAAGATTATTTGCCATTGTATAGTACCCATCAAATTAGCTCGTGTTTGGTGCGTGATCAAACTAAATATTGACTATTTATGTCTTTTGATCTTTTGTGGCTTAGAATAATATATGAAATGAGATAATTAATACAAAGCGAGGTTAAGAACCTAGAAAAAAATGAAATTAGCCTCCACCATTCCGTCATCTTCTTTGCTCACCCGCCGTGTCACAGACGACAGCCACCGTTGGCACTAAATTGGCAAACTTTGGCCCTTTCTTCTAATGGTAGAAAGTTAGTTCAAGAAACCCGTGATACAAAGAAAGCAAAAAATCGTAAACTCGATGAAATCTTTCCGATTTCCTAGTTCGACCGCCATCATAGTGTGTCTCAAGAGAAGGCGTGGCCTCGAAGTTCATGCCTAACGAACAGCACAAGTCATAAGGCGCCAGTGGCCGTAGCCTGCTCCAAGGGCTGAGCTTTTTTTTTTTTTGGTGTGTTGGCTGCGTAGCGTGGTACGGGACGGGGTTTCATTAGCCGATCGGAAAGCTAGTGGAGGTTGTTTGGCCGAGAAGAAAAAGGACGAACGATGCACGATCTCCACTTCGCATTTTGCTACGAGTTCGTGAGAGAGATAGGAAAGAGTGAACACAACCCACTCAAACATCTCGCCTTTTGGGCGGTATTATTAAGCCGTGTAAAAGCCGTATAAAACTAATTGACATGCTAATTAGTCAGTGACTATTTAGTACAGCACCCAATTAAAACAACTTCACCGTATTATTAATCCTATCCGAGTTATACTGCAGCTAAACGAGGCCCTGTGGTTTGTAATACGACAAAAGTTTTCTCGAGAGAGAGAGAGAGAGAGAGAGAAGTTGTAGCTAGTTTTTTTACTCTCGTGCCCCATCATAAGGGACATTTCACTAACATTGCATATTCGACACAAGCACGAGATTGAATTATTTAAAGGAGAGAGTTAAAAGCGGAGAACAATATTTGGGCAATGTCATTTTCTCTCTTCATAGACTTATTTAATTAACTAAATTTGACTCAAGAATATCTATTTTGATTGTGTAAGTGGGCACTATGGGCTCAGCCCAAAATGGAGTGACTAGACTCCTAATTCGCTTGTATTTGAAATGGAACCGTGACCTAGAAGTGAAGGGCACTTCATGGGTGGTTGTCAAATTCCCCAAGTGGAACTGCACCTAACCCTGACTGCTTGAAAACGGCCGGTCGTGACGTCCACTACGTCCAATTTGTTTAAAAATTAAAAAAAGAAAAGAAAAGGCAAGAAGCGTTAAAGTTGCCGCGACCGGGCCATCATAATCCCCAACCAACTAAAAGCGTAATAAGCAAAGATGCCGCTATTAACGTCGGTCATATATCCCGCTCCTAAATAATAGTATTTTATTCCGTGAGGTGCCGAAATGACGATTTTGCTCGCTGACTCCTTCCGCTGATTCTTTGAGTCGTAATCGACGACGATTCACTTGTGAGTTTTTTGACGTGGCTCGCTGACATTAACGCCAGACGCTGGAACAGACGCTGCTCGGGACCGGGACCCAATATTTTACTGACGTTAGTTTTATCGCTCCCAGATAAAAATTGACGAAGTGGATTGATCGGGCTTGGCTCAATAGTCCGCAGCCATGTGGCCTTGTCCTTGTCTCTGGTTGACTCTCAGTCCTCACTCTCTCCTGCAGGCTCTCTGTCGCACAACAAACAAACACCAAAAGCTCACCATGGTGCTTTTCAGACACCCATGGCTTCTGCCTCCTCCCCGAGGCCGCCATGGTGGGCTTAGCCACCCTCGCTTTCACCAACCAACATCACCATCATCCTCGCGTTTCAAACCCAGCAACCACAGACTCCAAACCTGTACCCCGTGATTTTCGTGGAAACTTCTCCGACACCCGAAGCCCGACGAGCCTCGGCCGATTCGACCACGTTGATCCCCGCTTTTGGCCACCAAACATCCTACTCAGGTCCCTCGCGGCTTGCTCGCCCTACCTCGGCCGTAGATTGGGCGAGAAATGATGAACCGAGATCGCCCACTTAGACCAGGCTTGTTCTTCAATTTCCAACCACATCGTGCCGCTTTGGCCTCCTCGGTAAAATTCGATTCCTTGACTACCATTTTGATATAAATTTCATGAATTTGGCTGAGAAATGATGAGTTATACATTTGAAGTTTTCCTACTACTTCAGCTTCCTACGATGGCATTTGGCTGCCAGGAGACGGCTGTTTGATGCTAAGGCCATGATCGAAAGAGACTAGTCGATCGAAGCCGACGTTACCGATGACGCTGTAAGAAACCGGTCGAATCGGCCAGGCCGGACACAATAATCGCTCGTATCGCATACGATCACGCATTGAAAGTTTACGGTGGAGCTGCTGCGGAGCCGCTGCTGCTAAGCTTGAGCGCGCTGAGCGTGAGGTCCAAATTGAATTCGTCGCCTGCCGCACTCGTGATCTACGTGTACTACCCTGGGGTAGCATGCATGCTAATTTTCTAGGTGTTTTGGGACTTCCAAATTGGAGAAACAAGGGATAGGTTTAATTAATTAGTTAATTGCTACCTTTATGGAGATTAATCGCATTCTGATATCTCAGGTGAGACTCCAATGGCTGACGGCGGTGGCGGCGCAGGTGACTACATTACCCACTACTACTTCGCCAAGGTTGTTTCAACCCCGAAACTCCTGCTGCTTCGAACGCTGCTTTCGTATTTTCAATTACGTTATTAATCTCTGGGGGTGTTCCAAATTAGTTTCATGCACCCTTGGCGCCTGAGGACGTACGCTTGGACTTCCCTGTGCCTCTAGATTTGTGAGTGCCCTTTCCTATTATTTAAATGTGTTTTATATTTGGGAAATTATATATTTGACTATGCCTACATATTATTGTAGGTTTTAAATGGTATTTATCAGAATTTGGTACTGGCTAATGTATTTACCTCACATTTGGGTTTCAAACAACATTTTTATGAGTTATGTGGAAAATTAGTGGGCTTTGGGCCCACATTTCCATTTGGGAATTATACCATTAAATTGGTGATTTCGTATTGGTTTTGTACGCATTGCTAGTATCGAACCTAAGACTATTTTAGGGAATTTAGGACAAGTATTTAATTCCCTACTAGTACCTATTTTGCTATCATATTTTATACTATCCACTTACTTTGAGCCGTATTTGGGTGAACTCGATATGGTAAATCTTTCATCGTATTTTTAGGTTCACCTAGTTTGCCATTGTTGGTATTTCTATACCTTGGTACCCATGTGGCGTACGCTGAGGTTTTCTCTCACGTATTGTAGCTATATGTTTGGTATTTCTGCACGGCCCCGAGAATACCAAATATACATTGATTAGCCTGGTGGCATCTCGTGACAGTGGGAAATTACCCCATCCTGTTTTATGTGTATATTCGTAAGTATGTTTTCATACGCTCAATTAGGTTGCTTACACTATGCTTAGTGTGTCGCCCGGCCAGGACTACCACGTGATTGTTCACACGCACCTATACGCCGCTTATGGACCCAGAGCAAGAAAAGCCAAATGTTTCAGTCGCCCGGGCGATCAATCACATGGATGCCGTACGCGCTACCTTCACGTGATCATGGTACACGAGCTGCATCGTTACTTATATATTCTGCACTGCTCATGACAGAACATATCAGATGGAACTTGTGTAGTTTGCAATACCTAAACGAGCATCTATCTTTATTGCCTTGGATCAGGAGGCCAGACCACTTTCACGGATTGTTCACACTACACCAACGCCACTATGAATCCATAAGAGGGTAGCCACTGCTCTAGGTCGTATTGGCGACTCCGAACTTGTTGTGGACAGATGCGCTACCACGTGATTGTATACGAGCGCTTATCTTAGTTTTATATCAGGGTAAGCCACCGACTTCACCGATGCTGACGGCATTATTTGGCTTACGTCGCGAGATCCTTATTTCATGAACCTTCTGGGGTAAAGTATTTTAATGCTTCAATCTGCGACTCAGCTTCGCTTCTATGGTAAGTATATTTCCGATTACCTCTGCCACCAACACATAGCACGCCGAAATCTGCCAAACCAACTACTTGATTTTGACTTCGCATGTAGGGTTACTACTTTCGTAAAACAAAGGTTTTTACAAAATACCATTATTGGCCCACTCACCCTTCACGCTCTCCGTGCTCTGGTGGTCGGATGCCGCTTCACGTCGAGAAGTGGTGGTATGACGAAGGCTAAATTCCTTGGTATTATATATACTATCCTGCACTTAGACACATCGCTGATTAATTCTTCCGCCCGTACATTTGCGTACACTTGAATCTTAATTTATTCAAATTCTTATTTATTTCAAATTGGCTTCTCGTCATCTTCTACGTGGTGCTCTGGCCAAAGACATCCGACTGGGTGTCCACGTGTACATCCTGCCTGGATGTGTCACCGCAACCAAATCCAACTCAAAAGGTGAAGGTTGGGGCAAGAAGCCGCCGTGACCGAGAAAGTGGTAAGGACCGAGAATACAAAGTATATCAGAAAATGGGAGAAATGAGAGGATGGCAATTTTGAATTTTTCAATACCGATGACATCTCACTGCAAAGATTCATTTTAGGATTTCTGCTTATATAACCAAATAGATCCCCAATTTAATTGGCCATCACCACCACCAACTAAAGTGAAAATTGCCATCCCTAAGAGTCTCTAATTTAGAAACCCTAAAATTGTATAATTTGAAATTCAAAAATCTTAAACTAAACTCAAATACAAAACACCGCCAATGTAAAAATGAGAAAGAAGGATAAAAGGTATTAAGAAAAACAAACCTAAATTTGGAAGAGAAAGCTTCATGGTTGGTGTGTGCTGGTCATTGCAGTTGGCCGGGTCAGCAGTTGTTGCCTTTCGGTTGTGACTATTGAAAGTTTACTGGTTGTTATTGTAGGTTGCCGCTTTTAATTTGCAAATGCGGGAAAGTTTGCTTCTTCGTTTTGTCAGATTAAAGACTGAAATCATTTAGAGTGGAGGAAAGGAAAGACCAAAGAGCATAGCTTCAACGTATCATGGTTGCCCTCGACATCATCAATATTGATTAATCTTACTTAAGTGATTAAATCAACAATGATTCATTTTATTCGGTCCAGCCTTGTGGGTCCGTTATTTATTTTTTTTTTGGACCTACCCTGCCTTTGCTACTCATGGACCTCGCCACCCCTCGCTTTTGCCAAATTCTTTTATCCGCCTAACTCCACTCCTAAACTACATGGACTGCTTTACTCACAATGTGGGTCTAAGATCTGCTTGTCACCACTAATTACTTATGGAGGTTAAGAGGAAATAGAGTAAAAATGACTCCAAAAATGAAATTAATTTGTGACTGACTTGAAATGATAAAGATAAAATGATCAGAGTGTATAAAAAAGTGAATAGTCTTACATCTATATGTGTGATAATTTTCTAGGATGAAAATAAAAGTTTATATATAATATACATGCGTGGCATAGATATTATGCAATGGTGCACAAATTACTTACAGCAGTTATCCACCCGTACTTATGGACAGAGTGTGACATTTTCTTTGAAAAGTTAGAGATGACAGAGATGCATAGGGACACTTCGTGTTCAACATGCTGGAAAATTGGAACTTTATTTCGAATGGACATCTGAACTACTCTGGAAATTACACCAAAAAGTTTTGTATTTTGATATCCTATGGTAATTTAAATACTAATAATCGCAAAATAAGTAAATGTGTGTAGCCATTCTTTCCTTTTTTTCTTTTTTTTTTTAAATTTAAAATTTATATCTTTTAATCCTGGTGAGAATTGAAATGAATATTGTACGAGTGAATAAAACTAGAGTAAACTGATCCGATCAAAGCTTGAAATAAGAGATTAACAACCGGACAAAAATGATTAGGATTGATCGAAGGGTATTAGCCCGTGAAGTTTTGTCAGAAAATACATTGAATTAATACAAACAAAACTTGGACTAATTCTGTTGTATTATTATTGTTGATGAGTTATGGTACTGCTAAATATTATTCCTGCAGTTATTTTCCTTCCACAAAGTCTAATACCAATAATTTGAGGTCGGCAATACTTACTCGCTCCAGTGGTAAAATACTTACCTCTACATTTATTGATAAAGCTTATACATTCACCTCACATTATGAAAGAGTAATTTTGCTAAAAGTATGATTAACAAATACTTTTTTTTTAAAAAGGGCGGAGGATGCAAACTTATATTCTAATATTAAAAGCAGAAATGTCACTACACCAATAGTTAATTGATATGTTATACAAATTGTCATAATTTTTTCTTTTTGAGGGAATACTTATATTCACTATTAATATACTTTTAATCTCTCGTAAGCAATTTGGTGATATGGTTTTCATTTAATTCATTGAATCAAGGTTCAAACACTCCCTTTAATGTAGCCGTTCACTAATTAGCTTTGTTCACTTATATTTTCAACAAACTTCAAACATCTAATTTAATGGACGAAAATAGTTCTTGGTCTAATATTGTTCATTTTCGTGATTCTAATTTCTTGTTATACTAATTCTCACCACAAGTTTATAACTCAATTCTCCGACGATGTTATTTGGACAAACAAAATTGACACATTTGTTGCTACATTCTCTAATACAGTAGATCTCACTACAATAGTGAATAAATATGTTTGTATTCAATTGTTTTTGGCGCAACCCGATCACTCTGTATGAGTCAAATGCAAGTAATTCTTTTTATTTATTTGAGAATTAAAACCCAGTTTGTCCTTAAGTGCAAATACTTTTAGGTAAAGAACACATAAAATTTAACAACACCGACATGAGCATTATTGTAATCTAAATGTATTAGTTGTAGGCTTGTAGGTGTTTTTTTCTTTTTCCTCTTTCTCCACTTTTCTTAAATTTAAAAAATTTGTTACCTAAAATCCCAAAGAAAAATCAATTTCCATTTATGTTTTTATTTTTTACTCCCTCAAGAAATTGAAATTGATATTGACAACAGTGGCGTGTCGTGGCAGTTGAATTTCCAAAACCCAGAAATCCAAACACACATCTTCACACAGACTCTCTTTCATAGATATACATCCATCGAAAAACGTCCTGGGAACAACAGAAAGTGACACAAAAACTAAAAAGCCCACGCAAGCAGAAGCCAGCAGCAGCAGCAGCAGCACAGCAAACGACGAACATCGATACCAATCGGTCCCAGCGTTAACCAGTCCACCTGCCAACTGCAATCTCGTTTTCATTGCAACCAAACAGACACCAATTCCTCAGCCCCACCTTGATCGTCCTCGATGCAGTTCAACTGGATTCGATTCGCTTCTGGGGCGTTGGAGCAGATCGTCTGTGTGGATCCGCCGACTAGGATTGGTTAATCGCTGATTGGATTTGGGTTTTGGTTTGATTGGAAATGAGCACGCAGAGGCAGCAAGTGGCCGTCCGGGACCTCGTTGAGGAAGCCAAGAAGCGGATTGTCTTTCTCGCCATTTGCGTCGTCAGCTTGTCATACCTTACGTCCTGTAAGCTCTTCTTTCTTCTGTTCTTTTCTTTGGATTTCTTTTTTTGGGAATTTTAAAATTGGGTATTTGGCTTTAAAGTTTATGCTTTTAATTTCATTTCTAATCAAATTTCAGATTGATTTGTATTGTTGAATTATTGTTTGTGTGTTGATTACTGGTCAATGTGCATTATGAGGAATCTAATTTTTTGATCCTCCTTTAATTTTGTGTGGAAATGTTTTTGAGTAAAAATAATTCAATCCAAATAAGAAAGTGATGACCTTTTCCCTGTGCATGCCATTGCTTGAGTTAATTAGTTAATTTTATTCATCTCCCATTTAATGATTTATCAAAAAGTATTACCCATTTAATGATTTATAAAGTTTTTTCGGTTGAGGTTACATTATCGGCAGTCCCGGGAAATCTTGTGTCGGGTTCATTATAAGGATTGCATGCTACAGCTGCGTATTGTCCGACTGCTTAAGGGCATGCTTTGAAATTTTGATTACTTGTGTTAGAAGCCAGCATTTTGGATTACACATCGAGGTATGTATTAATGTTGTTTTAATTTCCAGTGACGCAGCTCCTCTGTCTGGGTGAACTGCCCGCTGCGGCCTCGTTGATTGTCATTGTTCAAGTTATTTGTCACCAGGATTATGATATGCGAAGAAAAGCTGCAGCATACAAACAGGCAAGCCACTCCTCAGCAAACTTCTATCTTCAAAACAAACCTATTCAATGGCCTAAAACTAGTCAAAAATCTGAGTGAGAAGGAAAGTTAATTCTCCTGTTGTCGAGGAAGCCATTGACTACTCACCTGGCGATAGTTTCCCTGGAGTTTGTGACCGATCTCTGGTATTCTCGCCTAACACCGGGATAGACAAGGTCCAGAAGAACTGGCATGCATCGTGAATGGTGTTCTTGGGGAAATTTCAGCACGCATGAGGAATATAAATCTTATTGATCTTCTCACAAGGTTCTTTTTATTAACGTGTACAACAGGGTGCTACAAAAGACTAACTAAATGATTACTAAAGATCTAATGTTTATGATGGTGCAGGGATCTTATTAACTTTACATGCTCACTTGAGCTTTTCCCAAGCGTATCTCAAGCAGTTCAAAAGCAACAATCGGGATTTCTTACAGTTGAAAAACGAGATATGGAAATATGACTGTTTTGGCTGCTTAGAAAACAAATTGCACTCCTGCTTTATTTTCTGCAGAATCTGAGCACAAGGTTATTTTTCCTTTCTTTCTGATACTTTGCTTGTCAATCTGTAAATTTGACCTGAAGGACTGAGGTATGGTCGTACATAACCTGCTTTCCTCAATTGTGATGACCATGTTTTCTTTACCATTCATCTGCAGGTTTTGCAGCATCTGATGGATGGCCCATTCTCTCCTCGCTCAGGCCTGAAGATCTGCAATGCGCTCTCTTCCGTTATATTGTCAGAGAATTACTTGCTTGTGCAGTAATGCGACTGTCCTAAACTTGGCCAGCCCCAGGTATTCATTGTCTTCGCTTGAGTTATGTTTATTTACAAACTGCTGTCATTAACTCTTCAACTTTTTGGTGATAGGCTTCTATTAATGAAAGAATTGAATTGTTGGGTCATTAGACCGAGGCTGGGGCTGTTACTACGGTACAAGAGGCGTCCCGATCCAACCAGAGGGGCCTCAAAGATATCATCTGATCACTTTTTCTAGGTTCTTGTGGATCCTTCTGTTACTGGTGTTGAACTTGTGCAATTAAAAATGGCCAGTCCAGAACTGCTGTGGAGACACCTGCAACAGCAAATGAACGATCAAAGATCCATTGCTCTTGGTTGATACTCAATCTCCTTGCTCGTGGAGCACATTGCGAATGAACTCCTCACTAGCAATGAAAGAGGTATAGAAACAGAACCAATCGGGAGGAGAATGGGAGATATAGATCTGGATGTCTCGCAGAGCACTCCAAGCTCTACTCCTGAAAATTTTGAAAACATATGGGCAAAAGGGAGAAATTTCAGAAAGAAGGAAGGGTAGAAATAATTCGAGCATTCTGCTGGTAGGAAGTCAGTTACAGATACTCTTATGGAAAATCTAGCCCCAAAGATAAGGAAAATGTTTCTAAGCTCACCTTCTACAGTACACTTCTCAAAAACAATTTCCACCTCAGCTCAAACATACCAAACGCCTTTGAGGTTCCTCATATCAGGATGATGATGAACACAACCACATGCGGTTGGACGAGTTTGAATCAGGAAGCAGTACTTCTTATACTTCTGGAGATGAAGAAACAAGACAGTGTTACAGGTCTTGATTCTCCTGGAACTAAAGTTTGGGATGCAAAGAAGCACAGAAATATGGCAATGTCTCACATTCATCACCCACTTGGAAATTTCTGAACGCCATATCAGGAAACGGACTGGTAAAGGGGAATCTTCACTTTAACAGATTGTTCAAAACCCAGTCTATCCAGAGCATCTAGGACAAGCAACAAGAAAGTGCCGGTTTGGCAAGAGGTAGAGAGAACAAGCTTTTGTCTGGAGATGGACAGAGCTATTAATGACCCTCCAAATCGAGATGCAAATATTGGGAGGACTACGATGATTCTGACATTGAAAGTTTGGGTAGAATTAACAGTGGGGCAGCCACTTCATCAGCAACTTTATCTGTGATAGCCTAGCTTGAATTTTAATTCTGAAAGTTCTCTACAGTGGATTCTTTTTCGGGTTGGAAATGTGAGGTACTTACCTTAAATCTTATTAGTCATTTGGTCTGTACGCTGAATGTTGTTTTCTGATATTTTGATAGATCCAAAAAATAAATAAAAATGTAAACTGCTTTTATTATATGTATTGGGTGCAAAATATTGTGAAGAGGGTTTCAAAAACATTTGCTGTTTACTTCCATAGCTGTTACGGATGTAAATAATAATAGTTGGTCAATCAAAAGAAGGTGCAAAGATTGTTTTCTAATTTTTTTCTTTCTACATTTAAGTTGTAAATGTAATTTTTCTAATATTAGAAGAAGATGATGTATACTTCTCCCTTGTTCCTTTGCTTTTGGCAACTCATTATTATTGTGTTTCTCCCTACAGGTTTCGGCCATTTTGAGGAGCTACATCATGCCCAAAATAGTTTCCTGGAGTAGCCAACCTACACTTGCCACCAAAGCATTTTCTGTCAACTGGTTTGGGTGGATTTAGCTGTCATTCAAGATCCATGTAAATCACTGACAAATATGGGTTGTTAACAACTCAATCCCACTCTTCTTGCTCATTATTGTTTTTCATAAATTATTTGAATGTAAAATCAAATTTTGGATATCCAACCTAACTCTAATTAAGATTCTTCTGGCCCCTTTCCATATTCCTTTTGTGATGTCAATGTTCTTCGGTGCTTGGCCACAACTTCTAGGTTAGCCTTTGGCTGATTAAAACTCATTCAGCTGTACTTTGAGTGGATTTCTGAGAACATGCACATATACATGAGTGTTTAGTGATTGGAACATTGATTTGCATTGGGCTCTGGATGGTAGGATCAAATTAGAAGCTTTTGGGGAAAATATCATCTGAGGTTTTAGAATTTCAAAACATATTTAAATTCCACTCTAAAGTCAACCTTCCATTTGTAGAATTTTGGAAAATTCTTTAGGATCCTAATTTTTTTGGAAGTATTGGAATTTATGAAAATCAATGGAAAATTCTTGAAATTGCTATAAAGTTGAAACCGCCATGACAAAGACATTAAACAGCTCCTCAACAGTACTTCAGAAAATTATAACAAAATGAGAGGGCAAGCCAATTATGACAAAATACAACTCATAATTGCAGACTAGAGCAGGACTTAATTCACACAACAAAGTGAGAGAAAGAACTGGCAGTCGTAACATTAGTTCATCCTAATTACTAAAAAACAAACCATTAGAAGAATAAAACTCAAACACAGGCAGGCACAAAGTCGAAATTGAGACTTGGACGAGATAGAAAGAGTCCCTGTACTTCTTGGATATAAGGATCAGGATGATTGGGTGTATTAGTTGTTGAAACATGCGTGAAATGAGGACATACAGAGTAAACATGTTAGACATGAAGAATGTTCTTTGAAGTTCTCAGTCTGTGGGGGTTTGGAATTACAGATTTTGAGTTTCATTTTTGTGATGGCAAATTGAAATTTAGGACTGATTGCGGTTTGAATCAAAATGTTCAATCCAGCTTGAGCTCCTAAACATGATGGTTAAATATGAGAGTTTAAGGCAACTAAATTATGTGGAATAATTCCATTTTATTTAGCAACCTTGTTTCTTTGCTCTGGATAAAAATATTCATGCCTTAAGCTTTTAATTGCTCATAAACTCGATCTGTTGTTCTCAGAAACTTATGCAGCTTCCAAGAGTTTCACAGATCCATTGAAGCTTGGGACTTTCTAAGTGTTGACTTGTGTCTGCAACTTACTGATTTTGATAACAGGGAGGCAGTTGATCTTTGAAAATTTACGAGAAATACTTATCCTTTTTTTATCTTTCAATGCAGACTTATCTATTTACAAATTCCTTTTCTATAATCGAAACACTGTCAGGTAAATCAGTTATATGCATAATTTTGAATTCATTAGTCTTGTTTCCTTTTTTCGTTCTCATTCTGATATCCCTTATTCATTTGGGGAATTTTCTAGTTGACCTAGACATAAGACATCTGAAAAGAGCAAAAAAGGTTTCAAATTTTGGTGGGTCAGTGACTGATCCATTTTCCTGAAGAGGGAACAGGTACTGAAAGGGCGGTTCAGTTTACAACTGAAGAATAACACTGTGGCAGATGGGTTAAGAGTGAACACAAAGTTTCTGATTCCCAGGTAAAAAGTCCTGGCAAAGACTTTGGAAAGTCACTCATTAAATTCTGGCATTGATTCAGATGCTAGAGCAAAAAAAAGATTTATCTTCTTCTGTCACAAACTTGGGTAAGACCATAAAGGAAGAGAGGAACAAGAATCTGAATTGTTTTTGATACTGATACAGACCTCACGCTTCCTACAGAGGTAAAACTCTAAGCGCGTTTGTTTTATCACGTTTCTTTCCTGATATATCTAGTGAGTTTACAATTTGAAACCCATACGTAGCTGTACTTTTAGAATAATTCTACTGAATCATGATAAGATGTGTCTTTTTGGATGCAGTGGGTACCTCCAAATTCTAAGTGTTCCCACATGATTTGGTAGATGTCATTTTGCAGCTCCAAGATGGTGGATGGATCAGGTATTTTGTGTATATGATTGCAGAATCATGCCCTCTTGTCTTATTGTGGTATTAATTGAACAAGTTCAAGTGGTAATATCATTTCTATCTTCTGAAAAATGATAGGCGGAAAGCTTTTTGGTACAAACAAATACTACAGCTAGGATGGGTGATGCCTTCATGACTGGTTAATAGAGAAAATCCAGCTTCTGCTAGTAAGGGATGGGTGGTTGCTTCGGACTGCGGTTGAGCAGGTACTTTTGACGCCATTTGCTTCCTAGGGGTGTCCAATGAGTTTTGAAAGCTCACATCAGAGTTCTATTAAATTCACTCTAATTTCTTCATTGTGTTTGTCTGATAGATTGAGATTTGGTGCTTTGGAAGGCTTACAACATTTTTGCATATTGCGACTTTATTCAGTTTGGTAGTTATTATCATGGTGACGGTTAAAAAAATTGCCGGACTCTACGTAGTTCAAATGCAAAGCAGTTGGTGACAGCATTTGTTGCATGGCCAACATTACAGAATTTGTCATTTGCTTTA
Source organism: Gillenia trifoliata (assembly GCA_018257905.1). NCBI lineage: Eukaryota > Viridiplantae > Streptophyta > Magnoliopsida > Rosales > Rosaceae > Gillenia > Gillenia trifoliata. Next base: position 38,607 of record JAEHOF010000045.1, on the reverse strand, counting down.
GGAGTAATATGAGATTTGCTGAATATACGATGCTATGATTATGTAGGCTCACATCAATTTTGAGGTCGCATCAAATATCTGATAGATTGAGATTTGGTGCTTTAGAAGGCTTCATAATACTTTTGCATTTTGCGACTCCTTTATTCAGTGCTATCATGGTGACGCAAAGTTGCTTAGGACTTACATAGCATTTGTTGCGTAGCTAACATTACATAATTTTTCATTTGCTTAGGAGTGAGATGCTGAGATTTGCTAACATAATGATGCTAACTGATTATGTAGGCTCATCAAATCTTTTGAGGGTTCTTTCAATAACATTTCTTGCTTTTATATTCAGAAGAAGAAAGAGAGGGAATATATTGAAGAAAGGACAAATAAAGAGTAGAGGTGAGAGAGATGAATAAGAAAACAAGTATAGTACATAAAACTAGAAGTTGAAAATTATTCAAAAATATTTGAGTTTTATTTTACAAACCACACTATATGTATTTACACCGCCTTCTCCCTCACTCACCTTGTCTCTTCTTTTCCTTTTCCTTCTCTGTTTTTCATTTCAAAAATGTTACCAAAGGGACCTTAGCAAGCTGTTTTTTAATTCTAGTTATGATTCAATAAGAGCCCTTATGATAGCTTTGTGTTTTCAGTTTTTAGTTATTTTTAAGTAAAAGAGATGGAAGGAAAATATATGGGATAAAAAGTGAGACGAGGTATGAGAGTTGTGAAGAAGAATTGAGGAATATGCATGGAACTAAAACCAAGGAGTACTTCAAATAGTTTTTCTTATTATTTTGTGGAATGTTCCATATCCATTTTCTCATCCCGCCTCACATTATCAACTTTTATTATTCTTGGATTTTTCTGTCTTATCTTTAACCAATAAAAGCCCAAAACCAGAATGTTACCATGCGTGTATTTCTTCATGTATCTTCAGGATTTGGGTTGATGTTGTGGGTACTTTTCTTTAATAGCACTTCAGAGTTTAAATTTACTGCGATACGCTCTATAGGTTAATGGTTAATGACCTTTATTGCGCTAAGCTTTTAAGGCTTATTACTAGTGATAATATAAATATTCCTACTATCAAGAGTAGCAAGGGAAAGGAAACAACCTTGACTGATGCTGGAGCCAGTCCAAGAATGATAAGTAACCCCATCCAGGTACCAAGCACCACATGATTGAGAGTCTATAGCTTTCGGGGTGGTAGTTAATGCAAATTTGTTTTTGGTGAACTTTTAAACTAGAGTTAATGCAATTTAACCATGTACTTGAAGTCTTGGAGCCTTATGCTCATTATCTTTATGTCACCTGGATTTATGTGTTCAAGTTCTTACTTTTAGAATCTTTAAACGATTAGTTTAGCTCTATCGATGTTTTGTATATGTATGAGCCTCAAAAGGTACCTTGTGTACTTTTATAGTAAGTGAACAATAGATGACATTAAAAGTTCTTTATGAGTCCAAGACACCTGCAAGGCCGTAATTTCTTCCTTCTCTGTCCTGACTGGTTCTAAGAAACCATTGGTGCGATGTCAGAGTTCAATGCGATCTCTTTCCTCTCTCCTTTTGCTTACTCTTTGTCCCAAGTTATTGAAAATGTTTGCAGCTTCAGTTAATTTTGTTTTGACAATAATTTTTAAAATGGAGGACTTCGGATGCTGGTGTGTTAATCGATCATAACTTGATTTTAACAGATACTGTGGCCTGATGGAATATTTATAACCAAGCATCCAGCGAAAACCACCACCACCTACCAACTTATCGAAAATTCACTCTCAGGGTCAGAAACCTACAGTAATTTTACTCACTAGACTTGACGAGAGCAGCAGCAACAGGAGGCAGATCTGACGCCAAGAAAGTTTCTGTGTATGAGCCTAATGATTGGTATTTTGTTCTTGAAACCCCTAATTATTTTCTGCACTTGCCCTCAGCATATTATACATCTCGTGCCTAATATTGAAATGTTGATGGCTTATTCAAATTTTCTGCTTTAAATGATAATGCACCTGCCGCCATCGCTTGGTCTTGTTGGTATGAGTATGACAAATGTGCTGGCTGATCTCTATTACTTTCCAGGTAAGTATTGCTTAAAGAAAAGTTAACAATGTTGGTATGTTCTCTTTCCACCCGCTCTGTCGTGGTCTTGATTTTTAGACAGTTCTAACATTTCTGTTTTCCTTGCATAGTCATCTGTTTGTTTGAAGTAACTGGCTTTTGATCTTCTGGAGCTGCTGCTTCTGTTTGCATTTCCGGAGAGAGATGATTATGTGTTTAAGCAGTTGCATGTAGAAGAAAAACATCGATTTGGCGAGTTTAAAGCGCAATAGTGGTCGTCCTATTTGAAGGCAATATGATTCTGTTGCCTGCTTTGGCTTTTTTGTAACTGATATTCATTTATTTGTATTGGCGTCAAGGGAATCAAGTCATTCTTTGCCTGAATTTTTGTAAAGTAGTTTTTGGTTAGAACTGAGGAAACTCGATGTAAATCTTGAGATTATGCAAATATACAACACCTCATTCAGAAAATCCTTCATTTGCTCCATCTACGACCGTCTCGACCTTTCTTTGAAAAACCAATTATCGACCAGCTAAATGGAATTTATTTGCAGTTAAATCGACTTTTGAGCACCACTTACACCCTGGTAGTGGTAACAAGGGCTAAGTCCTACTTCGGTTCTTGTACTTTGCAATTCAAGAACAATGCATTAATTTTTCAAAAATTCGAACAATGATTGGCATTTCTCTTGTCAAAATTTTCACCCAGAACATTTTAGTGAAACGGTTATTTGCCATACACATTGTTCGAGGAACCCTAAATGTTGTTGAGTAAAGGATCGCCAACAAGGGTGTTATAGTGCGTTGTAGATTTATCCAGACTTGTATTAATGGGCATTATATACAGATAAAGATCCCTTAATTAGATAATATTGTGTAACAATTCTATGTTCTTTCTTGTTGTCCATTGCTACTTTTTTTTTCAAGTTTCTTCTCTTTTTGTCTAACTCACTCTTTTTTCTCTGTGAGTTTTTTGAGAATATCCCCATTTATAAAGTCCGAGATCCAGCATCTATAAATTGAAAGGTCCAAATGATCAACTCGCACTAATTGTTAGAATCAATAGATCTTCAAATCGCTCATTTGAAAAATTGAAACTTTCTTGTTGATGATCATATACTTAAATAGAGAGGAGTGTGACTTCATTTAGTGTTTGCCATTAATTGAGTTTGATTAAATCTATCTACACCACAAATCTCAAATATAAACTCATTTAACAACAATCAAGAGCGATGAACATGACCACCGGTTTAAGATAGTGAGCCGAAAATGCACTTCCCTTGTTTTTTTGTCCCCGCTATGAAGTTGTACTTCAATCATATAAAATTGCTAAAAATGATGCTTAATCATTTCCACGGGCCAAGGTGCAATTAAGATGCTTAACGCTTACATGTTGGAGAAAATAGGTTTTACCAACGAACGGATTAATATCATTAGGTAATATTTTATTCTCAAATCCAGGGAATCAGGAGATTTAATCAACACAAGCTTTTACAAACCATAGATCGTCAACAAACGCTGAAAGCATTTTTACTAATTCTCATTCAACTTAAAAGATCAATTACATCTTTTGCAGTCCTAAACAATCTCAATTGGTTTGGGATGTTGATCTTCAGCAAATGCGCAAGGAGCAAGTCAGGTTGAGATTTAAATAAAATTGCAACCCTAGATTAAATTGGAAACACTACAAAAATTGCAACCCTGCATGCGCATTAAACTATATATGAAAAAGACTGGCGCAAAACCCACATGACTCCATCTGAATCATGTTCAATCCCTATCAACACCCTATCACGTCAATGCAATGCCCCAATCTCAATTGTATTTTAAGTCAATAGAGGACTGAAAAACAAATGACAAGCATTCAGACACCCAACTGAATTACTCATCAGCTCAGGTCCTAACTCTCACGTTAATATCGTTGATCAAACTTATACCAAAAACAACCAAAATGCAACAAATTCAAAGACATCGCACATCATCAAAACATTAGGTACTATGAAAAAGGCAAGTGACATTGTCTCATCCATTTGGGGTTCAACACGGAAAGCAACCACGGTTTAAAGTGAAGATCGCAACTAAAGCAATAAAATTTATAACATCCATCAAAAATAACTGCATTCATATAGAACTTGTCCAGAATCATAATTGCTTTCTAAAGCTATAGTTGAGCCACTCCCCAAATCGCAATCAAAATGACCGCTGAGTAGATCGTAAGCAGCTGCGGCTGCTCCCTTCTTCCTTGGTGCAGCTTCGTACCTAATCAAAGCAAAATACGCAATACAAAAATAAATTTAAGCACCAACCTCATATCAAGGAAAACAAACGAGGAACAAGCAGATAGAGCTTAGCCAGAAAATCACACAGAAGTAAAATGATCTGGATGATAAATACCTTCTCTGGGAAGTCACTCTTTTTGAATCTGCGAGGCACATTGCGCAGATACTTCATCCTTCCAGTTCCAGTGGTCTTCCTTCGATTGCTCACTCCAGCAGTTGTCTATTTTTAAACATACAAAAACCATAAAAATTAAACCTAAAACAAATAATCCTAATCAAACACCTTTCTGCCGAAATGACCATCAAAATCCACACCATTTTCTGCAATCATAAATCTCAAACAAAATGTAAACTACAGCTTCAAATCATCGACCCAGATCTACGCAAGACCAAATAGCGATCGATATATATATATATATATATATATAAATGCATATGTATAGAGAGGAGGAAGAGAAGTGGAGAATACATACACTTCCTCTTGCGGGCAGCAGGAAAAGCACAGCAGAGCACCTACTCTTCTGAAGATGGAAGCGCGACGGCCACACCGGACGCAGAGGGTGTGGTCTTGTTCCTCCTCTATCGAAACTCCCTGTTCCCTTCCCCTGTTTTCGCATTATGCACACAGATTACACAACAAACGTAATCAGTCTATCAAGCTGCATACTATGAGATCTAGAGAAAAAGGAATACACGGAGACGAAGAGAGAGAGAGAGAGAGAGAGATGGAGGCATCTGCTTACAAAGTGCAGAGAGAGAAACCCTAGCTGGTGAGATGGAGATCTTCTTCAAGCTAAAGAAGTGAGCGGCGGAATAAGGAAGCTTTATATGAAAGACAACGAGGGTTTTAGGGTAGCTGATGGCGTGTGGTCAGCCTGGGCCTCTGTGTCTTTAGCCTTAGGCCCATCTGTGTTTGGGTTTGGCTTTTGGGCTTTGGCTTCACTGCATGACCTAAAATAACTCTACTCACAATTTCCAACCTTTGCCTCATTAGTTGTATGCTTTTTGGGGCATTTAAGTCTTTTTACGGGAAAAAGTCACTAACACTAAGGTTTGTGCGCATTCGTCACTTATAAATAAAAAGAATTATGTTCAACTTATATGTAGGTCAAATTTGGATACCAAATTATAGCGTCTTATTGTAAAAATTTCAGCAAATCTCTCCTTAATGTAGAATATCAATGTAGATAAATGAAAATAAAACTTTAGAAAAGCGAAAGATGTCACGTCTTAGCTAATTAGCTATCAAAGGGAAACTTAGTATGCAGTGGAAGTTCAAAAACAAAATACTTAGCTCCTGCTATGAAGAGTCACTCATACGCACAAACCACATTTTAACATGTGTTATTAAACTTTTACTTTAATTAAGATTTTGAATACATGTCAAAACAATAATTTGCAATCTAAAAAAAAAAGCTCCTTACATATAGTTGTACAAATTTAATTCTGATAAATCTTCCAATAAACCAATAACATGTACTGCTTCTCTAATTATAAAAACAAAATGGCCCAACTCAAAGCCCACTTTTTTATCTCTCATGCGGGAGTGAAGCAAAGCGCGCGAAACAGAGGTGTACATACAGAGAGAAACTATCAGAGCTAAAAGAAACCAAGTCGAAGAAGCAAAGAGCAGAGACGAAGACAAAATGGAAGAGGAAAAAGAAAAGGGGGCGGAGGCCTCCAAAATTCCTGTAGCATTTCCGGGTACGAACCCTACGACATACAGATCGACTCTACGAAGGCCTCTATCACTCGCCGCTCAACAAAGGAGGCCTTTCCATGCTCGAGAGCCCCACAGGCAAGTCGTCACTCTTCTGCGCATGTTTCGGTTTGATTTGATTTTCTGGTTCTCCGTTTCCCGGAAAATTGAAGCATGCGAGTTTGATTGAAAAAACCCATTTGTTTATATGCTTGCATTTTAGCATCCGTGATTTAAGCAATTTATTTTTCTGGATTTTTTGTGTTTTTCTGTTTTGGGTTTTGATATATAGGAATGGATGAATCACACTCCTTACTTTATCAACTAAATGCTAATTTTTCTCAGTAATTCCCCCAAATGCAAATTTAAAAGTGGGTTTGTTTTGGGGGTTAGAAAGAACTAGCACTCCAGTTGATTTTAGTGTCATTTATATTTTATATATATATTGATGAACTTCAATTGCAATTTTGTTCCTCATTTTTTACTGTTTAGCGATTTTTATTGGGTTTCATTTCAAATGTTTATATATTTGAATAGGGACTGGGAAAACTCTAAGTATCATTTGTAGTGCTTTGCAATGGTGGTTGATAGGAGTGGAACAACAGAACCAGGCCAGGGGTTGAATCTGATCGTAATGGTGCTAAAGATGGTCGAGTTGACTCGGATGATGAACCTGACTGGATGAGAGATACAGTACAGTCAAAAGACAAGCAGGGTGAGGAGAAGAAGACTAATAAGAAGGACAAGTTTGGGGTTGGGTTCGAAGGCTGATAAGAGAAGGAATAATGGAAATTGTAGAGATTTGTGCCAAGGAGCAAGCAGGAGTGGTTTCTTGCGCAAAGAAAGAGGCAAAGAGTTTGGTAAAATGAGTACGGAGGTTGTGGGAGTTGAATGATGAGGAGTTTTCTGGTGGAAGATTATGAAAGCAAGAGGAGGGGGTTCCGGGTAGGGAAGTCAAAGAGGAAAGCTCCTGGGGTGCTATTAATTCCATCGAGCGAGGAAGATGAAGAAGATGGGTCTGGTGACGATGTGAGTATGAGGAGGAGAAGCTGCAGGTTTATTTTTGTAGTCGGACACATTCACAGCTTACAGTTCATAAAGGAGTTAAGGAAGACAGTCTTTTGCTAATGAGATGAAAGTGGTCTCTTTGGGCTCAAGGAAGAATTTCTGCATCAATGAAGGTATGGAACTTATCATTGAATTATTAGATTACAATTTCTATCGTGGTTTACATTCTTCTGGGGCATCGCTTTCAGAGGTCTTAAATTGGAACCCAACTCGCATCAATGAACGCTGTTTGGAACTTCAAAAGAACAAGAATAAGGAAGTCTCCAAAATCAAGGTAACAAATATATCCATTTAAAATCCTATCGATCATAACTCATGCACTTGATTGATTTTGTTTTACTGGCCTCGGGAGATTTTTCATATTGAATAACATTAGCGTTAAATGCATTTTAATAATTTTGGTTATGGGTTTCTATCTGATTGCCCTTAATCAGATTTGCTTGTTCATGTGGAACTTATATCTCTAGTGGTTAAGGGCATTTACTCCTACACTTGACTAATTGAGGTCCTGTGTTTGAATCCTCCTCCCCAATATCTTTGGTTTTACAACGCCATTTATGTGCTTTCTTAGTAAAGTTTACATCGGTAATTAATGATCATGAGGAATTATACCATACTTGAACTCATTGATGCACTACGATTAGATATCAATATCTTGTTTCTAGTTCTTTAATCCAGCATCTGGGCTGGGCTCTTTGGATGCCCAATAGTAAATCTGAACTTTGTCCCCAAGGATAAGCTGGCCTGCTAATTAAAGTAACAAATGCATATTCATAAATAGTGTTGATAAGAAGTGCATGGTTAGGTATACTTTTCATCAGAAATGCGCACTCATGTATTTCTTTTGATAAGAAACATATGATATATTGCCGATGACTCAGTTCCACTCACAGCTGTGTGCTTTATGCCAATTCCAGGACAGTCATATGGATTCCACTCCAGTACCATTCTGTTCAACTAACTGTTTAAGGATACAGCTCTTGGTTCAGAAATAATCGAACGGCCAGTTAAAACAATATGGGTTGGTGGATCTACCTGTTCTACTGGCCTGTTTTGACAGACATGATCTACAAAATTCTCATCTCATTCTTCTGAGGGTTTCTCTGACTGAAGATAGTATTGGATCTACAGAACTTAGGTGCTGGAGAAGAATTGCAGGAACAAGGCTTCTGTGGCTGCCTGATGCTTAGGAAAAACATAAACTACAAAAGAATTCAGAAGCATGATGTCTGAACAAGGTGTTTTTGATATTGGAAGATCTTGTTGATCTTGGAAAAAGCATGAGGACTTGTCCATATTGAGGCCTGGCTTACGGTTCCTGTTGCTGATCTGGTGGTTCTACCCGTATCAATCTCTTCTTTCAAAAGCATTCCCGCGAGTCACTTGGTCTCAATTTAAAGAATAGTATTGTTATTATAGATGAGGCTCACAATTCAGCTGACTCCTTAATCAGCATGTATGACCCAAGAATCACTTTATCGCAGGTATTTAAATTATGATCTTTTATTGATCTAGCTCCAACTGAAAGCTATTGATAATCTTTCTATTTTGTTTTTGTGTAACTGGTTTGGTGCTCAACGACTGTTAGTTTAAATTTATCAAATTATCCAATCCAATGATAGAATAGCAGGCAACATAATAGTTTTGTGTAGTCTTCACTTAGAACCTTTAATTTCGCAACAAAGTAAGCTGTGTTGATGGTATAGATTTTCAATAAAAATTGCATTATGATCTCTTACTAGTTCTCCTGACTTCTTAACAGCTGGAGGATGCACGGGCACATTGAGAAGTACTTTCAAGATTTTGCAATGTATTGGACCCGGTAATCGTAGATATATCCAAACTCATGGTGCTCACTTCGGCTTTCCTCTCTCCTCCAAGTGTTTCTAAGAGAGGATACAGCAGGCTACGGAAATTCTTGCCATGATACTGAAAAAGGTTTCTGGAGCAATAATGGAACGCCCTTCCTCTATGGCCATTAATGACTTTTTTATTTTCCTCAATATAGACAACATCAACTTGGTCAAATTGCTTCAGTATATAAAGGAAAGAAACATCATGCACAAGGTGAATCCTCCTTCTTCCCACTATATATTATTAACTGGTGCTATTTTTCCCCTTTTGCATGTTCTATGGGATAAAATGTACTTGGTTTGCCAGGTCAGTGGGTATGGCGATAAAGTAGCTGTTCAAAAAAAGTTTGGCACTTAATGGCGGTGAAGAGAGAAGCACTTGTCCAGTTTCCAAGCATTAACAAATTTGTTGCTAATACTGACAACAAAGATGCATATGGAGTGATTATAATCTCAAAGACTAGTCCAACATGTGCCCTGGAGAGGAAGGAGGATTTATAAAATATGTTATGCTTACTGGGGATAATATTTTTTCAGAGGGCACAAAAATTCTTAATTCATGTGAATCTTGATTTCACATAGTATAGTACTCATGTCCTAGTTATGCAACATTAACTCTGAACTTCACAGATTGTGGATCAAGCGCATGCAAGCTGTACTGGCTGGGGAACTCTTCAACCTGTAGAAGAAACAAGGGAGAGACTCTTCCCTTGGTTACCACTGAACCAGTTGCAATTCTTTTTCATGCAGCCACATTGTTCCCAGAGAGCATTCTGCCAGTTGCAGTTTCCCCCGTGGCCCTTCTGGTCACACTTTTGACTTTAGCTACAGCTCCAGAAGGTCATCAATCATGCAAGTATATTGCACTGTCATCTGAAATTAATTATAGAAAGTTCTCTCTTTTGGAGTGTTTTCAGATGAAAGTCATTACTGTGTCACGGTGTATTTGTTCGCTATTTGGTTCTTCTATCTATCTTAAAAACTTTTTAAAACACAAATAAATTCCAGGAAAGATTACTTTTTCTGTCAATTACAGTAGCACCTTTTTCATGCCTTACTTTTCTGGGATTCGCATTTTGTGTGGTGGCTGACTATTTATGTTGATGGGTCGAATTTACAGATACAGGAGCTAGGCGTTTGGTTTGCAATTTGGTGACTGCAGTTCCTGAGGGAATCGTTGTCTTCTTCTCTTCATTTGATTACGAAGGACAAGCTTACAATGCCTGGGAAGCTTCAGGCATCCTTTGAAAGGATTAAGAAGCTATTTAGGAGAACCTAGGAAGAATACACATGTAGAATCTGTTCTCAAGGAATACAAGGAAACAATAGATACATTGTCTTCTGGGAGGGGAAAGAAAATCCTTTCTCTGAGTGGCGCAATACTTCTTGCTGTCGTGGCGGTAAGATATCAGAAGGCATCAACTAAGTGATGGGATGTGGTGTATAGTCATGGTTGGACTGCCCTATGCTAGCCCTTCCGATATTGAGTTGATGGAGAGGGTGAAGTACATTGAAGGGCTGGGGAAATTCAAATTCCACAAAGACACCAAATCTTTCACTTGGTAATGAACTTGCAGCCGGAGAAGCTGCCACATGCAGGGCTTCTGATATCCTCAGAAGTTGCATGACGCAGGAAAAGAGTACTACGAGAATCTTGCAGAAAGCTGTAAAATCAGTCCATCGGTATGTTGTATTACAAGTCTAGTTATATGTATCAGGAAACATAGAAATTGACCATTCATTCGTTAGTGTTGCATACATATTGAAGTCGTGCCCATTTGATTGCCGACGTGGGTTTTTCTTTTACTGTATTAGGTAGAGCAATCCGACACATAAAATCACTACGCAGCAATTTTACTAGTTGATGCGCCGGTACGCAACTGATTCCTCAAAACGGAATTCTTCCCATCCAACTAACAAGCTCCCACAGGGATAAAGGATCGCTTGCTTCAGCTGATTACGGTGAAGTTCATAGGATGTTGCATCGTTCTTCAAACATAACAAGAAGAAATGGTCAAAGCAGTAAGTTTCTGATACGGAGAAGTGAAATCATATGTCTGCTCAGTAAATCTATAACATTTATGTTTGCACTTAATTGTATGATGCAGCAATTAGCTGTAGAGCCATCATGGAGCAGCTGTAGGAGTGAAAATGATGTCATTACACTAAACAAAAACAATATATATAAAGAAAAAAGTTGGGAGTACAGAGTAAAGAATGATTTGATTACTTTGGTGCTATACCCACCTCAAATTTTTATCTTTCTGTGCAGCACGTAAGATTCTTTACTTTTGTCTTGCTTTTTCATAAAAAATTAGCATTTTAATTAAAAAATTCATAAGCTAAGATGGCTAATTTCTTTCTGTAACAATATTCAAAATTCTCAGTACTGCTAGTCATTGAGGGGTACAAATTATTTTCATTCCGTTCTGGCATTGAGTACTGGAAATTTATGTAACGTTGGTTTCGATCTGAAAATGAACAATGGTTTTGGAGGAATTACTATAAGCCAAGTGCCAAAACACCCGTCTTCTGATGGAACTGCTGCTGCTGATCTAGATTGAACACTGCAACCGCTTGTCGGATGTCAAACATTGTTTCTGATGCATTCTTCTCAAGAAGGATCTAAAATATACCAATACAAGCCCGATTAAACCCTAAACATATACTCTTAAGCTCGAGGTCCCAAATTCGATACTCCCGCCTAATAAAAAAACCCTAAACATATATCATCGCATGCCCTTGGTACTTTTGCAGCCAGGAAGGTGGGCGCATTAATGGGGGGCCTAACTTGTCATTCTGAAGTCACAATCTTGTGCGTTTAGCTTCCAAAAAAGGCCAACACCATTTACCCTCCTCTGCAAACTGCAACAGATTTAAAAGTGTGGGGGGGGAGGGGGAGGTTTTGGTTTTACTTGTGCCACTGCAACTGTGAGAAAGTGACTTGAGTCTGCATAATCTCCAAATGCCATCTTATCTCTTCATATCACCACAACATGATAGCAACTTGCAAAGGGGACCATGCACCACCTCATACTTATTTAATTTATCAAGGATTACTGCAAATTATGATGCTTAAGAATTGGTTTTGGCGAGCACCTAATCCCGGATTCATTTGCTAATGACAACTAATTGATTCTTGATCTACGAAATGCTAGGATCAGTTGCGAACACGCCGCTTGAGTTGATTATATTTTTTCATTCATACTTGTGGAATTCACACAGAATCTGGCCACAGTCGACGTGGTGCACCGCGATCGATCCTAGCACTCCTTCATTTAGAAGGATTGTTAGTGAGAAAATTCCTGAGCACATCTTTTTCTTTTTGGTCGAAGTCTAGATTACATTAAAGTATATCATACATAATTGAATTTAGCAGTTTGGATATGAAATGAATAGTTTCCCAGCCAATAAACAGTGAATTTAATCACTTAAACTCCAATATACACATTTGATTACTGTACAGTAGGAGTCATGGTAGTGTTTGGCACCAACGCCATATATGTTATGGCTGTGGGACAGACCTCTGTGATGTTCAACCAGGACCATTTGGTCTATGGGCCACATGGGTAAAAAAGAAATCTCCTAAATTTGGGTAATAAAACTAAGTGGGCATTTGAAAGTTTTTTTTTAAAATAATTAAAAATATTTTTTATGAAAGTATTTTTAACCAATTAGTAAAATACACATTTGATTAATGTATAGTAAAATGCTTACAAGTTAAAGATATAATTCAATGCTTTTTCCAATCACATCAAGCGGTGATTTTTAAACACTTTAAGAATTTTAAAAGACTTCAAAAATGTAGTTATCAACTAAAATATGCTTTAACCTTATTAAATTACAGCAACTCTAACTTTAGGCTTTAGCTTTGCATCTTAATCAATGCCGCTGCACTTTATACAACAAGGAGTCAAAATAACAACAAAAATCATGATAATTTTGGACCCCAAAGTATGCATTCTGGTAATCCCACTTTTTGTTATCTTTTTGAATAACTTGAATGTGTCACCAACAAATTGCCAAACTTCAATTTTTCTCAATCTCAAAGCCATAATTTATAAGCCAGTCCTCTGATCTGTTAATAATAGTTTTAGAGAGAGAGAGGGATGAGAGAGAGATGAAGGCGAGAGAGATTAGAGTTTTGTTCACCTTGTAGAGACCTGAGGGAGTGAGGCAAAAGAAAGGAACAAGCATTTCTGTACCTCTAGTAGAGCCAGAAATGGTGCTGAAACTATTGACAAAGTGAAAAATTCTTTGAAAAACTCTCGAAACCTCAAGTCCTCTTTGGAGGGTACAAGAAACTGCTCAAACCATTTCCTTCAATCCTTCTATTGCGGGAGACCCCAAATATCAACAAGCAGATCTCTTCACGTTTATTTTTATGAGGAGTGGGAGTCCACTTTTGATGGCGGTGATGAAGATAGATAGCGCCGCCGCAAGAACCAGCAAAGGAAGAAGATCAATGCAGTCCTAAGAAGATCAAACAGGACGGGGTGTTCAAAGCAGAAGAAGACGGGAGCCTTATCTACGAAAAGGAGAAGCTCGGGCATCTTTCGCAGAACGCAAATGCAGAAAGCTATACTTTAGCAAGAAGGATGAAGGAATTTGAATGGTGGATTCAGGTGATGGTGAACAAGTGCTGATGTGGTATGAGGCGCTTCACTACTTCACACTCACTTCTGTCTACTTACCTTGACATTGTCAGGATGTTCTTTCTTGGATATACACTTTACTTTCCATTCCACCAGAGCCTATCAGCGTCAACAATTCAAAGCAGACTGGCCTGCTAAAGACTGGCTCAATTGTGCTAGGTGATTAACATGTTAGTGAGTTTTCACAGCAGATAGATCTGTTGCTCTTTCCAACATTTATTTTCATTTCCACTTTCTTGTGTGTGTGCTTACTGTGTGTATTCAGTTTTGTTTTCACTTTTTCAGCCTTAAACACTTTTCTGAATCAAATACTGTTTGTTTGATGAATTCTTATCAATGAAAACCTGCATTAATATGATCACTGCAGAACAATATGAATGCGACTTAGTTAATCGGATTCAGGAATTCAAACGAACCCACAGATTTCAAACAATTTCAGAATGAATTATGATCTAGAGCCAAGTCCAGTCTGAAGCACAACACAAGAAAAACAATTCAAGATAATGCAGTTGTCCATGTCCTATCATACCGCTTTTGAACAATTGTTTTGATTTCACACATTGCGTTACTAAGACTTGGAGGTCTGAGAGCTTCATCATTACATAGCAAAGTCACGACAGAACAAGCAGGGGCATCAAAAACATATGCTCTAACCCAACTCCAAGTTTCTTCCTTAACCGTCAGCTGCTGATCACATAGAGGACTCTTCGCTGCAAAGATTCCAGCAGTACAGGGCACCAAAGCTGATTCAGTCCTCTACAGTCCATTGCCATTCCTACCTCCTCGGATGAGGGTTGCTGCGAGTGTTTGTGAACTGAGATGGTTCTCTTGTTGATGACACAAATCCTAAAAGGAGGAAGTTTTTGGGCCGAAGCAGGTGCTGAGTGACTGTTGTTGCATCTGGATCCATGAGTGAAGGAATTCAATATCCAAAGATGGTCAGGTTTATGAGTACCACTGTTGTAGAGATGGAGCCAAGAATTGGCAGTGGATCACCCATGCTGTGGAGAACCTAAACCAAATAGAGGAAACAGTTTTGATATCTCTACGTACTTAGAGATGCAGCTATTACTTTTGGAAAAGAAAGAAGAGAAACACCACAATTATGATAAGAAAACACCATTTCCTACGCAAACGTATTACAAAGATCTATGAAAAACTGGTAAACGTGAAACAGACATAACCAGTGCAGAAAAGAAAAGAAGGATGTATACCGAAGAGGTTGACAGTTTCTCTTTCGTCAAATCCCCTTGATGCAAAGGATGCAAGCGCTAAGGCAAATTATCTTCGGGAGAAGGAAGCTCATATGTTGCGAGGTCATAGAAAGAAAGAGTGCTGTCTCTCTCTTCCAGTACACAAAGGATAGAAGGGGACACCAGCCTGAAATTCATGAACTCAGTAAACTACATTTAATCCATGTCTCTGTGTGTGTGTGCACGAGCGCGTGCATGTTTGAGAGTGAGAGAGAGAGTAGAGGTAGAGAGGAGAGAGTCACCAATGCAACATAATCTCTTGCTGCCACAAGAATGTCACAAGAAACAACTCCAGGACATACTTTTTCAGCTCCACTTGATTCTGTGTCGATTACATCAAAATCTTTTCAAAGATTCATTCGAGGAGAATCTTTTCTCTGAATGTATATATCTTCAGTGGAATCCAATAAAATAGGGAGTGTATCACATCCCTTCACAAGATTCAATCAGAGACAAAATCAAAGGAAAGATAACAAAGATTCACAGGGATCTCCAAGAACACTAATTAATGTAGGATAATGATGAAAACCCAGATCAGAATTAGCAAGAAATCGAAAACCCAAATGAAGATTCGAGGAGAAAGATCAGATGACGCACTCACCTGGATGAAACAGTCATGAAGACAAGGCGCAGGAGAGCAGGGGTCAGCCATCAGGCCTGACTTGAACAGTGTCTTCTCAACCACTTCGTACAATTTTTCTCAGCTTTTGACACGATTCGCGGTAGAAATCGTATTGAGCGGACAAGAAGACTCGCGGCTGACGATCATCACCTTCGTCTGGTTCTTCGCTGGCAAGAAAACAGGCCGAGATGGCAGCTGGCTGGTCGAGAGCAGTTTGAAGGTGAATTGGCCAAGGAGGCCATCTAAAGAAGCTTAAACGTCTACTCGGTTCCAGCATTAGCATCCTCGAGAAAGGCGAAAACGCAGAACCAATATCAGAAATCGAAACCTCAATTTTCGGAGAAAATCCATATCAAAGAGTTGCAATGCAAGTTCTTAATGTGCTGCATCAATTGCAGGCTGCAGATCCTTGCAGGGTTTCAAACTGAACAAAGCGGCGGTGTATGGTGAAATGATGAACACCATGTCTTTAAAGTTTGTTAAAGTTAGAGGTAACTACATTTTACACCCTCAACGCGAAAGTGGTTTTCTAAAATAAACATATGCTTCAACTTTCTCACATCGGGCCACATACAAGCTTAAATTATATCAATTTACACCTTTTTGTCTAATAAATTAGGTTTGAATTCTCATTAAATTGAGGACATTGTGAGCACAAATCAACTTGACTACACGTACGTCACATTTACTCATATGTACCAAAAAAATCATTAATTTGGACAGATAATTAGGCATTCAAATATACTAAAATGTATAAATTGGATGCAATTTCAAAACTTTAAGAGACAATGGAGAAAAATTAAAACCTCGAGAGCCCAATTTAAAATCACTCACAAACCTTAAGGATGTAAAATATATTAGCCCTGAAAATTAGTTTAAAACTGGCATAATCCCTTCCATGGGTTGTTAACAGTTTAAAACTGTGCAGAAATCTTGAATGTATAACAATCTGCTGAAGAACTCAACAACTAAAATGTAAGGAAATTACAACACAATCCAGAATCCTTATAGAAGCATGCCCATGGCATGGGAATGGAATCCATAAGCAATGGCTAATGAAAAATGATATCCGAATTAAGTTGCAAAAAAGGTATATTTTAAAAGAAAATTGACAGTAAATCCAAGGAAAACTCCAAGTCCCCTGAGGCCTGGTAGAGTTTATCAAATACTACACGAAGAATTACCCAATCCATTAATGTTATTTCCGAACACCACTTTGCAATCATACTCTTGCTGAGCAGCAGCACTGCTCTAACTATAGTCTGGGTAGTTCCGCACTAAATCAGTAACTAAGAGGATACTAGGACATTGTGTTCTTTAAACGCTTCTGAAATGTGAGCTAAACGATTTTTGTAATTGCAGATGCCCAGCCTTCTGAGATAAAATGGCGTTCAAACCAGAAACATAGTCGCCCAGCGCTGATTCCCCGGGTTGATCTGCTTCTACCAACAGATCTTGTCTCCTGCAAATGCATTACACAAGACAAAACATCATACATACATATAGCACAAGGCCTTCCAAAACATATCCACGTGTTTGGAAAACAGATAAAAAGCTGTGCATCAGGTTCTCTGAAGTGAAAACACAAAAACACGATAAGATGGCATTTAAAACTCTAAAATCTAACTAGTGAGGTACTTGCATGCTAAAATACATCCATGAGTTTTATACACCGCATTATACATACCTCTTTAACAATATTCATAGTGTCTCAATCTTGTTTCCGGGTGAGCATTCTCATAAGATCTTCCTCCTCCTGTAAAATGCAACATATGCTTGTACTAACTTTATTTTAATAGTGGTTAATCCTATCTCACAAATATTTCTGGTGACTGCTATACCCATGTTATCAAATTGGTTATCTACTACACCATTTTTTTAAATGTTTCTATTTTTGTACTGCCCTGTTGTTGTTACCTGTAACAGCGCATTCAAACGCCATCTGAATTTGAGTTCCTTGAATTAAACTTGGCAGTTCCAATTTTGTCTGACCATTGGGCTTACGTACTTTGTCCCTCCTCGGCCGCTGATACATTGTACTGCTCTAGCTTCCCATTTCTCTTCCATGATGTTTTGGCCTCATAATAAGACTCTTCTGGTGCATCCCCAAATTCCTCCTTTTCAATTTGTTCTGTCCATGTATCATTTGTGTCAACTTCATAGGCCAAAGCAGGGCAAAGCTGAAGATAGGGTATATTTGTTGATTCCTTGAGGTTTAGTGTTGAAGGTAACATATCCTTCAGGGTTGTTCCTCGAAAGGCTTTTGACCCTAGAATGTGATTTTAATAGCAAAACATTAGAAGGTGAACAAACGAGCAACATATATACCAGAAAGTTTACTTATACGAAAAATGCATCTCACCTGTCAGCGTATCTTAAAGTATTGAGGGTATGTTCACAGGGATCCTGAGCTTGTGATATGCACTATATCATCACAGACGGAGTCACCAACAAATGAGTCCCTAAGAACTTCAGTTAATTTACTTCCTCGGAAAGGAATATGACCCTGGTCATTGTCAAGAGCTCTAATGCATCTCCTCCCTTCAATGCAAGTGTTTCTTATTAATCTCAGCACCTTCCATTCTGCATTTTTTTTTAAACAGCAATGTTAGCTAGAAGTCCACTAATTATCGAAAAGAACATCTAAATCTTATGTGTGTGACTGGCCCATAATAATAATAATAAAAATAAAGATGAAAATCTATATGTGACTTGAGCTATGGACATAAAAATAGGTGTATGCTAGCTATGTGACATGCATAAAAACATCTTGGCTTTCCTCTGGGATAAAAATAAATTGAAGATGGAATGAATTTTACCTTGTCTACTAATATCTGCAGCATTCACCACGTTCACTTCCAGCAAGATCTATAAAGGACAGCTTGCCAACAAGACGGGGAGGCTTTCTTTTCATTGCCATCAACTGACTCTTAATAGCAAGCTGAAGTATTGGTATGAACGAGAGGATTCTTCATTTGCACCAGTTGTACCTGTACTCTTGTGGCACTTCCTCTCTCAATGAGCTCCTTAATGGTCTCCTACATCTGACACTCTGTATTCTTGCAAACCCACAATACAAACCTGTTGTTTACCATCCTCTCTCATGCAAAGCTTCAAATTTGAATTGCAAGTTTCAAGTTCAAGAAATCATAAACTTTAAAAGGAAATAACTAGAGGAGGAAGGCTAGAATGCTTACTTTCGATCATTGAGTAGATCAAAAAGTTTTCCCCCCCCATATATTTCGCGAAGAAGCTCACAAACAACTGAAATCCTCATTACGGTATGTATGGTGCATCAACCTCAAGATGTTCAGATGCTTTAAGAGGCAATGGTTTCGCATGGTATATGTTTTTCCACTCCTGTTTGGAAAATTATTACAAGTTAAAAATTATAATCTTACATGTTGAAGTATAAAAAAGGTTGTTCAACAAGTCTAACACAACTATAACAAATTTGAGAGGGTAACTAACCAGTTTGTCCATATGCAAAACAAGTTGCCTTTCGTGGCGTTTGAAAATTATTGGAACTATGGGCTCTACAGTCTCATGATACACCTAAAAATACAGGATGAAAATCAGTATGCTATATAGCCTAAAAACATATCAAGAGCCACAGTATGTATATAATCTTATTCATTTAAGTTTTTTGTAACTGGTTTTATGATAGTCATTTAACAGCAATATACATACTATCATTGGAGACTTCTCATTCAACACTGCATCAAACACAAATTATGCTTCATGTATTCTGTTAGGTCAACCTGCAGAACATCGAATGAGATCAGCACATAAAGCATTGGTACAGGAAGAATGATGAGCTAAGTATCAGGTTCATGGGCGGTAGAAAGGGAAAATATGAAAAGTCCTAAAAGATTACAGGTCATTGATATGCATAACAAGACATACAAATGAAACACGGATGTCAAATATGTCCACACCACAACATCACTAGCAGCAAGTATGGCTACTACAATACTTTTTTCTATTTCGTTAGAAGCTCATGTATCTAATCTAAGGCATGAAGCATCATTTACATTTTCTTGCTTTAAATTGATCATTATGCTTAGACAATTACCCTTGGCCAGAAAAAAGCTGACAGATCTTCATTATTTTTTTTGGCCAGAAAAACAGATATTTCTCTGGAAATTTCTAGTGATGCCAACATTCACATCATGGCATTTACTCGAGCTTAGTCTCATGAACTGTCACAGAGTTTGAAAGTGTATCTATGATATCTTCCTCATTCTTGCCAACTCTTTTATTAAGTGTCTCTATGCACCTGCATCCATACCATCGAACCAATTTGTATGACAAAATGTAGCAGGCTCACGCTACATGAATTAAGCAATTTCTTCCCAACCAAATAAGGCCACTTCATATCTACGAGAATTGCAAATTTGGATCGGCAAATGCCTGGTGGCCTTATGGGCATAGCAACATTGTAGCGGAAACACAGCACTAATTATGATGTTATGACACAACATACCACAATTTGATCTTTGCTACAGAACTAGCTTTCTTTGTCTCATGCGAACTTTTTTAGGAGGTTGTTTTCTGTACCCGAGCTCCTCTTTCTGTTTGTTTGTTATTTGAAATGTAGGGTTCAGAATCATCAAAGCTTTTCCCTTGAAGGATAATATAGAGAAGCACCATCGTACAACCCAGAGGTTGGCATCTGTACGTGAGATACAGAAGAACTTAGCAGACTATACATCAAAAGTCATCTTATTAATACAAAAATGAAACTAAAATGATGATAAAACAAAACATCTCTTGTCAACAAAACAAAAAATGAATTAAACCTCTGCAAATCATTAGTAGTTGGAAATGCAGACACCTAATTCATCAAAAGAAAGGAAGAATGTATAAACAAAGAAAACTGTTTTCTTCCGCTAACTCACGGTCACATTACTGTAAATCCAAGTTTAAGATTTTGGATAAAATAGCAGAAGTGAATGAAACAGTTAATCGCAAGTTTGTAATAGGAAGTGCTCTATGAAAATAATACAACATCAAGATGCAATAGCAATAATGCATGGGCACAGACATTTCAAATATGGATCATAAAACCCAGAGCCGAAGAATGCGATTCTTTATTGAAATGCAGAAATGGAAGAAACCCACGTCAGGTATGAGCTCAGTATCAAAGGAATGCAGATCCAAGAGTCCAGGACTGAACTCACAAGGACTCCTCTCGCTCTTCCTCTGAATTGTAGGGAGGTGTCGATGGAGCCCGCGTAAAAACTCATTGTACCTCTGCGCATTCCGGGTACACTTCCAGAAGCCGGTCCTCCTCCACTTCACCAGAAACCATAGTCCTGCTTTTGAATTCAACCACAAAACCCAAACAATCAAACGGCTTAGATACAAAATTATACCATCAGATCTACAAAGACTGCTTCAACATTTTAGTCAAAATCCCATCTGGGTCCACTGCAATGTACCCAAAATCCAAAAATTTAAAAAATTCAAGGGAAAAAACAACAAATGCTGATTACAATGTACCCAAATTTCAGATTTGGTACGACATTTTGATTAAATTTTGATGGGTTTTATTGGGGAAGCAAACAAACCTGAGGAGGAGGACTAGATGAGTTGAAGAAGACTGAGCAAAGAAGACCAGCTGACTGAAGCCACCTCATTGACGAAGTCTCCAAGAAGTTATCAGAGTATTGCCGCTGGTGATGCACCTCGCCGCACCAGATCTCGGCCTCTTGCCTCCCAACTCCGTTCATCTTTCTCACTCCAAACCTGATCCAACCAATCGGACCCTCCGATCAAAAACCCAGATCGGAACCTCAACCTTTCTCTCTCTCTCCCTCTTATCTTCAAACACACAAAAAATCTCTTGATCATTTATTACTGCAACGGAAGCTCTTTTTCACAGCTCGAAGCTCATTGAATATTTTTCCTTTTTAAAAAAAAAAAAGTTAAAAATCTGTGTGCTATATAAGCTGAACTTTAATGGAGGCTCTCGAGTAATACTCAAAGATATAGCAGGAGGAGAACTGCTTTTGAATTTTTGAAGAAACAGTGCAGCACGCGACTGAATATTTTGCTATCGACAAGGATCGGTGGGACCCGTGCTTTCGGCTTTCTGCATTTGAATGCCTCGGGCCCGTCCTCACGTGGTGGGGCCGACTTGTTTTGTTGCGCGCTTGACTAACTCTCATTCAAATTCTGTGACTATGGTGCCACGTGGCGAGGAATTGGGGGTTTTTTGGTTGGTGAGTTATCGGACGGGCGGAGTTTGAATAGTACGGATATCAAACCGGCGGTAAATGGTTGTATGGCGTTGGATTTTGGGACCCGCCTGTATTGTTCGGCGCAATTATGCCCTTCCGCAACTTTTTGTTTTTGGTTTTTAGTTTGTGCCACAGACGCCACACAAAAAGTTCTCACGCGGTAATGTCTACTGGCACATGGTAATGTTCTACCGCAACAAAGCCCAAATAGAACATGGTAAACTTTTTTGTAAAAGTGCTTTTGGAAAAAAGTCGTATGATAGTGTTCGTAATCCTTTATGTAAAACAAACAAGGATCATGTTAAAACGACCAAAAAGCTGATAATACTAAATGCTATTAATTTAATTTTCTTAACAAATAAAGATGAATTACCAACATAATCGTATTTGTAAAAGAAAAATATTTATAAACTTTATCTTAAATATTAATTATATGACAAACTACTTTTAATTGAAATATTTTAGACCGAATAGCTATGATTCATTAGTACAATATTGTTAATATACTTGAAAGCAATCTAATTAGATGCATTCATCAAATTTGCGCTATTCTATTTCTTAATGCTTCTATCCCTCATGTGATCCTTCAACTTGATAATTTTTGATATTCTTCTTCATCATCATCAATACATCGCTCTTCTTCACAAATTTCAGATCATCAAAATCACGATCACATCTCGTAATACCTCCGTATGTAGTTATGAAGAGCCATTGTAGCAATGACAATCTTCACTTGCTTATTGAAAATAGCATATCCCTTAAAATGCTTCATTTTTTCTTCCATATCCCAAAAGTTCGCTTCAACGACGCCCTAAGCAGGTTAACGACAAGCGCAATAACACTCTCTTTATGACCCGCTGGTTCGCCACCCCTACGAAAACCGAGAGATGGATATCTTTCACCTTATATGGTCCCCAAATACCTCTCATTTGTGGCATCTTCCGCATCTACCAAGAATATTTTCCCTAAAATTAAAAGTTTTATTTTGTATTTCAATAATTATACAAAGTATGTAAATGTTATAATATAAGTATGAAGATTACCATTTGGAGGCTTAAAGTTTAAATTTGATTCCGTATACTGTAGATAGAAAATTTGTGTCAGTGTACTGCAGCTTCCTTTCCCATCCAAAGACAAGCAAATGTGAACTGCATGTCAAAAATCACATGTACCATAACATTTTGAGCTCAGATTCCTTTCCTACCAATGTATCTAACTTGACTGAGGTGGTATTGAAGCCTCAACATGTACTCCATCTATAGCACCAATACAATCCTAAAAATAATAACATAGAAGAAAAACTGCCAATCCTTACACTTATAATTTTGCGTATTAATTTATAGTTTGCAAATAAGTTAGAACACGAGTCAAACTCTTTACCTTAAAATAAGGCATGTATCTTGGGATCTTCTCCTTATTTTTAGGAATGCATGAAACCCGAATCCATCGGTTTGATAATATCTATTATCTTACATACAATATCCAACATAGCACCAAAATATCTACTAACAAGCCTCACCGCACGTTGAAATCTCTCTTTGCGCTAATCTATTTTTTCACACCATGTCCTAACATATGCAAGAACATTCCTAATATTTCAATTGCATTCATCCTCCTTGAACCTTTCACCCATAATTAGTTTGCAAGTCATTGGATAATCTTATAAATACATCTTTGTCATCCTAAACATTCTATAACATCTCACATCATTTCCTTTGTAGTACCTCCATCAACCAAATATTACCTGCTTGGACAGAATTCATACATGGAGTTTTGTGGACATATTTTAAATAATATGTTTCAATAGCTCTCGCATAGCCAAGATATAATTAGACCATCCTCCAACTCCTCAACATCTTCATCAGAGATGTTCATTTCAATATACACCAGAACTCAACATATAGTTCAACATTCCACAAGTCAATCCAACAATCACTAAGAAGTAAATTCACATTCAAGAACAAGTCCTAATCCAACGCTTAACAAGAAATCGTAACCCAACATCTAACTCACACAAAGTTTTACAACATTACACATGCAAAGTACAAACCACACAAAGTCCTAATTCATAGTTATAATTTTCTATCGTTTCTTGTCAATATATATTTCAACGGCCAACCGGTGTTCTCGTAATTTGCATCGTGGTAAACACTCTCACTTTCTTAACAAAATAAACATGTAGCAAAACATCCATAACTCGCTAGGTGGCTCACAACCAGGCAATTTTTGCACACGCTAACACTCCGGAATACTATTACCTATATGCATCGACCACCAATGAGTTTAACTCCTACTTTCATAAGCTTGAATAAGACGATCAATACTACCACAAAGTCATAAGTAAGACCTCCAATTTTTTTCCTCTCCTTTCATCACCTAATTCTTCTTCCAATTCTTCTTGGTTAGCCACTCTTTTTTTTTCCTTCCTACTAGCTTGCCTTAGATCCCTTCATAGTCACAACTTCATCCTCATCATTTGAATCAATTTGTTGCACGTATTCCTCTGGCTCAAAGTGTGTAGACTGCATTTTTAGGTGCCCATGCATGTTCAATTCGTGAAAGCAACTATACCGAGAACATCCTGCATTCAATTTGTCCTCCATCTCAGACTAATGCCTTTTTTTCAAAATTTTCCATATTCTGGTTTATCTACAAACAAAGAAGAATACTAATATATATTGCATGATATCATAATATTGGTGGAGGACAGTGGAAACAACTCGCAGATATCATAATACATATTAAAAGATACATACACACTGAATTTTATTATTCCACCATTCAGAGGCATCAACACCCAGACTTCTTGCTCGACCCACCCTAGGCCGCTTTCACTAACTAGCTCTTTCCACAACTTCCACTCATTTTTAAGTGCATCCTACTCTATTTTTCGCTTCTGTTTTCATATCATGCCCGTCACTTGAAGCCGACTCTAATATTTGCATATCCATCTTTGTCAAAGTGAGTGCCTTGACGATGTCCTACTGAACCCTTGATGCAAATATCACAAAATATAGATATATTGTGGGCATTCCATGTAGCATTAGGATTTACCTAAGATGCCTTTCAGACATTTGATAACAACTACCGATTGTAATAAACAAATTTTCAGATTTCCCCGGAAAATTAAACCTATCACAATCCAAAACCAGTCAAAACCCTACATTACTACAATAATATATGTGTGCTATTTAGAGTTCATTTCTTCCTAAGTCGACCCAAAGCCTTAAAAAGGGAATCTCGGGATCGCACTGGGCGTTTACACACACAAAAATCAAAGAACCAAGATACAAATAATACTCAAAGATATTCCCATGAAAGAACAATACAAGCGCACACACAAATTGACAATATCTAATAACCTCAAAACAACATTATTTTCCACATCATGTATGCAGCATTTAACAAAGAATAAAACTTTATGTACAGAGACAGTAACATTAACATAAGAAAAAAGGAATGAAGTCTCTATAGCAGTTTTGTTATTAAAAGAGAATCAAAGAACTCAAATTTTTTTATTTATGTGCCACAAAATTCTAATCAGGTCGATTAGTGTGGGTGATATAAGCACAACAAACATACATTTAACATGAAAAAAACAGAAAGTAGGCAATACCATGTCCGATAATAACACGAAGAAAAACCTCATCAAGCCAAAAGTTAAAAATATTATTAGCATTTAAGAACAAAATGAGGGGCGCATCTGGTTTCTCGCTTTTAAACAATACAGTTTTCTCTACTTATCACCCCAAAATAAATTTTCGCTCACCACAAATCTTTATTTCTTTGTTATCGCGACAATGGCTCCATTCCATATTTCATTTTAAACTAATAAAAGTCATTGACTCGATTAAATAAGAAACCTTTCTAAGAAAAGATGTATTCCCCATTCTACTCCTAAATAGCGATCAATCTTTTACAAGGACTACAAAGTAGACACCAATGGTAGCTCAACATTTTTGCCAATCGGTATACGCGACAAACGTTAAGCAACCCAGAAAAAAATTCTGTTTAGAATAGTTAAAACAGGACTTTTCCCTCAACTTCTACTTTTCATAGAGCCCGTTTTCCTTTTCTTACCATAAGAATGATAAATACACCATGCCTCCATGTAGAATTCACTACTTTATCATGAAATTCTTAGTTCTATATGTTGGGCGAAGAGTCAAGAAATTCAAAATTTATCCAAATCTAAACCGAAACACTTATTACTTAAGCTTACTACACACGAAAACCATACATGTTTCCAAAAACACATGCTATACCAAATTAAAACCATAAAACATTTCAAGAACGTTAACTTTTACTTTAATGTTACACTTTGAATTCGTATGAACTTCAAGGAAGGGCTTATTCATCCAAGAACACAACTTACTTTAAGGGAACAGCCGAAATTCAAAATTTATCCGGGAACTAAAACCGAAACATGCGCATTTACGCTTACTAAACACACGGTAAAACCATACCTCGTTTCCAAACACACATGTTATACCAAATTAAATAAAAAAACCATACAACATACCAAGAACACAACTTTTACTTAAACATTCCACATCGGGATCATGAATTTCACTAAGCTAAACAATTGTCGAGACCTCCGCATCTCCTCAACGACAGGTGATTTACACACATTTGCTCACACGGGTTTACAATACACCCAAATGTTCCATCGAGCAAACAAGCACCATTCTTTGCTTAAATTTTCTTAAATTTGTTTTGTTTTTTAGTTCTTGTTTCCTTGCATAATCAAAGAAAATCACTCAATTTTCACTTAAAATCAAAGGAAAATCGTGCTATTTCCAGCTACAAGCAAGCATATATGAATAATAATTGAATGTCCGAGAAAAAACAAACAAATACTTGAATAGAAAGCACCTGGGCCAAAAAGAAAGCCCATAAATCACAACGCATTTCCTACAGCCCAAACAGAGCAAATAAGGTGAGCAGAGAGAAAGAGAGAGCAGTAGAGAGAGAGAGAAAGAGTAGCATACAAGTTAAAGTCAAGGAATCTTGAAAGGCTGAGCAGTCGAGGAAGGCGAAGAACAATATTGTGGAGCTCAGATTCGGTAGTCTCCTCTCTCGGTGCTGTGGAATTGGGTAATTTGACACAGCCTCTCCTTCACTACGAGAATGAATGAGAGAGAGAGAATAGGTGGTCAAGTTTATGCGGGAGAGCTTCGAATTTCCAGACAGTAGGAGTATCGATCCTGATATGTTAAGCAAGAAGAAAGAAAAAAAGACCACTTGGCCGACTAGATCGTTCTCAATCCGTGTTTTGGAAGTCAGCTTCGATTTTGGAGAGCCGTTATCCCGTTAGCCCATGACAAATAAAACAATGCACTTTCTTCAAAAAAAAGTCGCTGGATAAATTTACTCAAAACAACTTTTTTCACTCCACCTTTTTTGCAATTATGCCCTTCCGCAACTTTTTGTTTTTGGTTTTTGGGTTTAGACTCTTCAGAACTCTTTTTATAAATTGGTTCAAGCCCGGTCCAAAAATAATCAACAGATGTTTTTTCTCATATTTTGAAATCATTAATAGAAATTGACATAAAAATTTTAAATTTTAATCAAAAACACTCTGATAATTTTATTTTAATAAAAAAAGTTTAATAAAAAAAACAAAACTTTAATATAAACAAAAAAAACTGACGCACAAATTCCGCGCGTCACCCCAACCCGACTCACTCTATCTCCTTCCCTCACCCCCCGCGTGTCCATCCTTCTTTTTTTTTTGTCAATCTCTCTCTCTCTCTCTCTCTCTCATATTTCCTCATCCCCATCAACTCTTTTTCTCTCTCATCTCTCCTCTCACCCCATAAACAATATATTACACATTTTTTTCTTCATGTGTTTTTCGGCAATTTCCAGTTGTAATTCTACCAAACCAAATCCATGAAAATTGTTGTCCTTTTTTTATTGTGTTTAGGGTTTTTAGGGGGGAAGGAACTTAAAACTTTTTGTAGCCATTTTGTGCAAAAATACTTCATAAAATTGTAAGAAAAACACTTAATTCAACAAAGTTGTTATCAATAAGTTTTTAATGAAAAATACTTCTTGAAATTTTATTCATGAAAAATACTTAACTGTTGAATTAAGCATCATCGATTCTAAAAGCGGTAACATTATTTCGAGAAACAGTGACACTATTTCGAAAAACAGTGACACTATTACAAGAAACGGTGACACAATTTCGAGAAAATGTAACACTATTTCGAGAAATGGTGACACTGTTTTTAGAAACGGTAACATTGTTTCAAGAAAAATAATTTGATAAATTGTACTAATTCTTTTTTAATAAAAACAAACAATTAAGTGATTTTCATGAATAAAATTTTCTAAAGTATTTTTCATTAAAAACTTGTTGATAACAATCTTGTTGAATTATGTGTTTTGCTTAAATTGAGTTTTTTTTATTATGAATCTTTCTTTTATTTGACATGATTTTGTCACACAAATTGTGAAGATATTATCTTGATTATATAAACTTTTGTCATTTTTAATTTTTTTATTTGACAAAAATTATTAAAAGAGGATAGGGGTCGGGATGTGTGTGTGAAAGAGAGATTGGATGGACAAAATAAAAACAAATACAAAAAAAATTGGACAAAGAACAAAGGTGGGGGCGAGTGGGTGAAGAGAGAGGATGTGTGTGTTTGAGTGTGAGCGCACACCAAATTAAATTTTTCTTCAGTTGGCTTAGTTTGATTTGACTGATTGAATATTATTGTACTAAATCGAACCAAACTAGTTCTATTTTACAGTTTGATTTTTCAATTTCGGGAGAACTTGATCGAACCAAATGAGACCGTCCTCACCCTATTGAAAAGACAAAAATATAATAGAATCCAATACAAACATACAAAATATACGGATAGGCTAGAATGTTCACAAGCATTTTATGCTTACACGAATCTAACCATTAACCACTAAGGTTGTCTCCAACGGGAGAGGGGGGAAAAAATCCCAGATTTTGGGTCCAAATATTCTCCAAGTGAAGTATTTTGGGGGAGGGAAAAATAGGAATTTGGGTTTAAGGGTGGGTATTTGGGATTTGTTTGGAACCGGAGAGAGAATATTGGGTGTGAAAAAAGGAGACGACAGCTCCATGTGGGATGGCAGAAAGTTGGGCCCCAGCTCTGCAGAAAATACATGCAAAGGGATCCAGTGCGGGCAAGTCCATGGTAAGCCTATCTTCAACGGCAGAGATGAGTTGTTCGTTGAGATCCAATGGTTGTCGCGCGTTTGTGGGTTATAATCCAGTGTGGCGCGCCCACACTTTCACTTTTCCAACGGTAACAAATTTTGTGGCCCAAATTTAGTGACCTTTACAATCCAACGATCAGTTTTGAATTTTTTTTTTTCAACGTATACATTTTTAATCCAATGACCCATATCTGTTTAATCAATCTTAACGGTAATAAAAAAGATCCAACGGCTGAAATTTAAATCCAACGGGCAAAATAATATTATTTAATAATTCAAATTAGATCCAACTCCAAAAACCATCCAAAACTCCATAAATACCCACCCATTTGTTAACTAATCCATAAAAAAATTAATTCTCATATTTCACTACCAAAATTTGTTCAATCATTCCATTCTCCTTCCAAGTTTGGCTCAAATGGCAAACAAAGAGAGCAATAGAAATGGCAATTGGCTTCCTAGCGAATATGTAGCCTTATGCTCAGCTTGGGTGTCAATCTCTAAAGATGGTTCTGTTGGTCGCTTTCAATCTCTGGATACGATGTGGGTGCGTATTTACAAAAAGTTTCTCGCCAACAATTCGGGCACTACAGGGGGAAAAACTCGACTAATTGGAGGAGTTAAGTCTCGCTTCAAGCATATCAACCAACAATGCCAACTATGGAGTTCATCTTCATGTGCTGCATATTGTAAGTTCACATCTTTAAATGTTACAATTTTACTTGTATTAATATTATTTTTATAATTAATTTTCCTTTACTATATGCGTAGGAGTGGAAAACACACCGAGTATTTGAATCTGGAAATATTGCATCCAACCACACAAGATTCAAGTTGCAACATGCTTGGGAGATTGTTAAAAATTCTCCAAAGTGGGTCAAACAATATGCAACACCGAGCGGAAGGTCTTCTCATAGTTCCAAAAATTATGAGGATTTGGGGGAAGACGGCGAGACACCTGTAACGCCACTCTCACGTCCAGATGGACGCGATAAACAGAAGCAAGCAAAGAGGAAAGGTAAAATTGATGAGTCTTCTTCTATTGAACAGTCTAGTGAATATTTGTGTCAATTACTTCAACAAGGAGAAGAAATGAGGGAGGATAGGAGAGCAAGGATACAATTGCTTGAAGAAGAAAAAGATGAGAAAATTATGGAGAAGAATCCACAAGAATATACTCCAAGAAAGACGAGGTATTGGCAAGCTAAACAAGATGCAATTCTTGCAAGAAATCCGGATCCGGATTCGGACACCGAATCCTATCATCTTAGCTTCTAATGCAATTCTTTGATTGTCGTTTTTAGTAATTTTATTCATGTAACGTCAATATTATGTCTAGCTTGTAATGATTTATTTTACTCATGTGATTTAAGTATTTTTGTGTAATCTTTTTGTTATTCATGTAACGTTAGTAATTTTATATGTAGGGCACGTTTGGTGGACTGGATAGGATTGGATTTTGTATCTCGGATAGGTTAGGCTAGGATTGGACAGGATAGGATGGGAGTTTTGTAAGGTGAAATTGATACCAGGCGGAATAACCTATAACGAACACAATTTCTTGTCTATCTGACTAGGCCAACAACTAGTCAACTAGTTTCAAGAATGTTACAGACAGCAAACCCCCTAATACGTAAAAACCTTAATTGACCGACTACACAATTAATCGATATACCAGCGATTCAACTCGCTGAAGATGCATGCAGATCAAACATATCATATAAATTCGATAACATGGAGGAAGCATGTAATTGTCCAGTAAGGCAAGTTAAACAAGTTATAAAAAATAACACACACAATTTTGGCAATTAAAACCCTAACTAGGTTAAAATCGGGACTCTGCGAGTCCTATCCACTAGTGATGAATAAGGTTCATACAGTTACACACAACAAGCTCAAATCCTAGACATGTTCAAAGGGCAGCTTGTACCTTTGTGCAACCCTATTTAGCACCAAATGGATCTTGCTTCTCGGTCTTCACGAGAGGGCACTGTTCTACCAGCTCAACGTCTGTGGCATCGAGTCAAGGCATGAACCAAGCAAATGGAATGGAGATGTAAAGATGAAATGCAAATGTGGATTCAAATCTCACCAGCTTTAGTTTATCCCATTCAAAATAATTGAAGAGAGAACCAACGTGAATCCAAAACAAATGTCTATGAAGATTTGGAAATTTCAAGTTTTAGACAATAAACAAAGCAAACAAGTTTTCAAAAAGATTTGTGTATGATAACACAAGAATTTTAATGCTCATGCAAACTCGTTGTTACCGGGTTTAACACATCCGAATGTAGAGCCAAGGCTATAAAACAACTCTGATTTTTAGATATTTTGTTTGTGCAAAAAAACCAAGTTTTCCAGCGACCCAAACAACCTTAAAGGATCGAAAACCAAAAGGAAGGGCCACAAAAGCAAAACAGATCTCTAAAGATCAACGGTGGGGAACCGTATCTGGGAACTAAATAGTGTCGCAAGGACTCATGTGGGTTTTCTTAATTGGTGTGCTGCTGATAAGACAGACTTCATTTGATTAGACAAAAGACTAGTCGTAAAGACATAAAACTATGACGTGAAATGCATTAAAAATAATGACATTGAATGCGTATGCATAACCAAACCTCTCTTGAGTTCATGCCCGATTCTTCAAAGTATATATCATCCTTAATCTAATCTAATTGAGACTCATCTAAGAGCTTGTGTGATGTAAATTGGCAATGGACAAGAAAGCCAAAAACACTTAAATCTAGACTTTACAATCTCCCTTTGGCTTCTGACAAAACAAACCCAATCCTAACACTAATTTCACACCCACACTAAAATAGATCACCGAAGTCCAAAGCCCGCACATAATATCTCTTGACAAGAACAAGTGTGAAATATCATGGGTCATAAAGATGAACGCATTAGATGCATAATTTTCTCCCCATTTTGTCACAGGAAGACAAAGGGACAAGGCGGAATAGAACAAAGCTAACATGTATATTACAAAAATAAACAAAGAAGAAGATGGATAAGAACAATATCAAGAAACAAGATACAATGTCAACAAGTAAAGGACAAGCACTTGTAAGATCAATATTAAAATCACAACAAAAGTCCATAAAGATAATAACCAAAATGAAAAGCAATATTCAAGTCCATACGTAAAATTAAACCAACATGAAAATAGAGTTTGAGACATCCTTGGACACTTGGCTCTCTAACAGACCCCTAAAATAACTACTCCCCCATAAGAGAATGCTAGTGATCCAAGGGAAAACTAAACAGATCACTGCACCTTACGTAGCGTGACCGCTGCCTAACCATCCGAGGTGATAGGCACGGAGCACCCCTGCACGAGCTTCGTGAGTTCTCACGAAGACGGCAACTGCCTTCAAGGTAGTTAATCCCGCGAAACGAGGCAGCCATGGAAGGAGGAGGACGAGGAGAGCGCACGCAATGTAGCTGCACATGGTGGCACTTAAATCCGTAAAAGAGCGAGAGAGAGCCTTGGTAGAGGGAACCCAAATGTCATCATCAGAGGGATGAACTTGTTGAGCCCTCGACAGCCTCGTGATGGAGATTGGGAAGCACGAGCAGCCATGAGACGCGAGTTTTGGAGAGGATTGAGTCGAACAACAGTTATGCAAAGGGAACCTCAAGACCGCAGTATTCCATGGACTATCTTAGCAGCTAGAATGGTCAAGTTGGCATTATTAGAAGTGGGGAGACATTTCTACAAAGAAAGTCCTTAAGCACTTATGGTAAGGAGTGAGAAGTGATTTGTAGGCAAGAGAATCTTTTAAAGGAATGGGTGGGATCTGGGCATAGGCATCACGATGATATGACTCCAATGGTGTAGGGGGAGGTAGCAACCATAAAGCTTTCAAAATCGACTTAGAAGATGAAGGCAAAACCCATAGAGATAGGCAATGAAATCGGGAAGAAGGGAACCCCGAACATTTCACATAAACACCAGGCCCGTGTCGAAATTGAGAAACATTGGCGTAGAACTCACACTAAAAGACAAATTAAATTGCTCCAAGGGTTGATTGACATCGAGAAGCTTGTATTTCTCGATTAAGTCATCTACGGCACAAAGAAGGGAAAGAGGAGATCGAGGAAGGACACGTGACGCTCGCAGACAATCGCCAAGACGAGATGTGGTCGAACCGGCGTGCGAGACCGCTGTTGAAGAACCGAAAATTCCATTTGGATGAGCTCCGAGACATATCTCTTAGTGGTAGGGACTGTGAGGATTGAGATCTAGTTCCTACTTGTGTGATGGGGAAGAAGAAGTGGCCATGGAGTGGGAGAATTTGAATCAAGTTCTAAGCGGGTAGGAATAGAATGAGAGGAGAGAGACGACACAATTTTAAGAATTGTAAAGCCCCCAGAGCACATGCCTTCAAAAACACAAATGGGAAAAACACGAGGCAGACAGTGGAAGACCAAGCAAATGACAAAATAGCTCCTATTGCACTTGTCCGACTAGTCATTAATACCAAATAATAAAAGAGATATGTCCAGCTAAAGGTGTTTGTGATAGAAAAATATCACAAGTTGTACCCAAGACAACTCACCGAAAAACATGACAACACACATAGTGGACAAGATCAAGGAAGTGAGACAATAAGCTTTGCATCAACAAATAACAACTAGATCGATGCAAAGGAAGTGGAATAAAATACCCCCAACATCTATGCTTCCAAGATAAAAAGAAAACAAGAAGAACACGTAAAATAAGGGAAACATGAATGCAATGGGTTCAAAAAGCAAATCTTCAAAGACATATACGTACAATAATATTAGATTAGACTTATTCATTATGCAACCATGATGTGTCAAGGTATGGGAAAGGAGGGTTGATGGCCATCATAAATCATATTTCCTTGCTAACAAGGCCAAAACGAATGTGAGAGTTAACAAAACTTTTAATAATCCATCGAGCTTAAGAACTAACACTTGCTACATAATATGAACATGAAAGCAGCAATGAGGAATATGGAATTTATATGAGATGATAATGACTCATAAGGCATAGAGTAAGAGCCAAGTCCTTTCATAGCGAGTGCAAGTTTGAGTAGGGCACTACAAAATTCATTTTTGAATTTAATGAGGACAAGATGTGTAAGCACCATGACATTGCATGGAATGATATTTGACTCGAGATGAATAAATGTACATTCCATATTGTTTAGTGAGGTAAGGTGTCATTTCTAAATTTAAGGATGTTTTTCCCTTTTTTTTTTTTTTTTTTTTTTTTTGTAGAGCAAGCACACACCAATGCAAAATGAATACTAATGAGATGTCTACAAAAGCCGTAAAAAGAATTTCAAATTATAGAGCAAGTAGAAACACTATGTCTCAATTAAGACCAAAGTAAACTTAACAAACTAATTCCCCTAAGCTTTTGTGAGTTAGGAAAAATGATTTTTCAGAGGCCATCATATTTTGAAAGGGAGAACCTTTGACATCATAGTCAATATTTACAAAAGTAGAATCCACACATTATAGTACCATGTATGACCGTGAAGAAAAACAAGCAGAGAGAACAAGGTAGCTATTTGATGAGTGAGATGAACTAATCAGAAATACGCACAGAAAAACAGTGGAAGCATAGCTATTCAAACTATTCTAATCTAAGCACAAATACCAATAGACCGTCGAAGATTTTCATACCTTCAATTATCTAGTGCTTTTGTGAAAATATCAGCTAGTTGTTTTTCAGTTGGCACAAAATTTAAGGTGAGAATTTTACCTTCAACAAGATCTCGAATGAAGTGGTGTCGTATGTCAATGTGCTTGGTTCTTGAATGTTGGACAGGGTTCTTTGATATGTCAATTGCACTCATGTTGCCGCAATAGATCAGAAACGTCGATTGTAAGATCCCATAGTCACTAAGCATTTGTTTCATCCACATTAGTTGAGTGCAACAACTCTCGGCTGCCACATATTCCGCTTCGGCGGTTGAAAGAGAAACACAATTTTGTTTCTTGCTGTGCCATGCAACCAGGTTATTTCCCACATAGAAAGCTCCCCCAGAAGTGCTTTTTCGATCATCTATACAACCTGCCCAGTCGGCATCACTATACCCAACGAGATTTGTATTTGTGTCATGAGTGTAATGTAAGCCAAATTCAGAAGTTCCACCGACATACTTGATGATTCTCTTAACAGCCATCAGGTGAGATTTTTTAGGACAACTTTGAAAACGAGCACACACCCCAACGGCAAATGCAATATCCGGTCTACTTGCAGTAAGATATAGTAAGCTACCAATCATGCTTCTATACAAGGTTTGATCCACATCCTTTCCATTGGAATCCTTGTGCATTTTAGCGCATGTGCTCATGGGAGACCTAGAAGCTTTGGAGTTCTCGAGACCAAACTTTAGTAACAGATTTTTGGCATATTTGGTTTGGGAAATGAAAATGCCATTTTCTTCTTGTCTCACTTGAAGCCCGAGGAAATAGGTAAGTTCTCCAACAAGACTCATTTCAAATTCGCTAGTCATCATGTTGATGAACTGATTGACTAGAGAATCAGACGTTGAGCCAACAACAATATCATCCACATACACTTGAGATATCACAACATGCTAATTTACCCTTTTCACAAACAAGGATTTGTCAACTGAGCCACGAGAGAAACCATGAGCAAGAAGATGAGAGGATAATCTGTCGTACCATGCCCGTGGTGCTTGTTTTAGTCCGTAAAGAGCTTTCTTCAGTTTGTATACTCCATCAATATTGTGAGGATCCTCAAAGCCTTTGGGTTGTTCCACATACACCTCTTCATTCAAGTACCCATTGAGGAAGGCAGTCTTGACATCCATTTGGAAGAGTTTAAACTTCAAATGACATTTCTTGTCATTTGAAATTGATACCAGGCGGAATAACCTGTAACGAACACAATTTCTTTCCACCCATGGACAAGATGTGAATGGGTCCAACCAAATCCAAATGCACAAGTTGAAGAGCTTTAGACGTTCCAATATCGGTCACTTTCTTATGAGCCACTTTGGTTTGCTTTCCCAACTGACGAGCTGCACACATACGTATCCGAGGTTGTGATCAGTGGAAGTCCTCTTACAACACCATATTTTGACAGTCTTTTAAGATCCTTGAAATTCACATGGCCAAGTCTTTTATGCCACAAAACACTTGTCTCATCTGTAGCTTTGTTGCATCTAGAGAGAGTGTTGACTTGAGAGGAGTCAAGTATGTAGCAATGATCAGCAGACCTTGGTAGCACAAGAATGTTGTTTCCCTTTTTGTCCACAATACGGCAACCACGACTGGAGAAACACACTTCGTTAGCCACTTCATCACACAACTGGCTAACACTGATTAAGCTTGATTTCAAACCATCCATCAATCTGACATCCTTTAGTTGAGGAAGACCCGGAATCTTGACTTCACCTTTACCAATAATCTGTGATTTTTCACCTCCTCCAAATTGAACACCACCACCAAGATAGGGATCAAGAGATAAGAAGGCATCTTTATCCCCAGTCATGTGACGGGAACACCCACTGTCAAGATACCACACAGTTGCCTTAGTGGCAGTAAAAGCATTAAGAACAACCAAACAATTTTCAGGAGTTTTCTTGATCCATTTCGTATTCTGCCTAGAGAGATTTGAGCTTGTTGGACAAATTAATTGAGCAATTCTGTTGACTTCAGTGACTAGTCGGTCAACCTGATTCTTCAAGGAGTCATTTCTTTTCGTGTGCAGCTTCTTGCATTTTGGACGAATGTGACCAACTTCACCACAGTGATGACACAAGGGAACAAACCTTCTCACAGGTTCGGAAGTGAGTGTGGGATTGGTAGGCACTGATTCTCTCACGAACTTCGTTTTAACAATCCTCACATTTTGGTTATTGTCAACAAAACCGAGACCTCTCTTGTCACCACATGGCTTTCCCAAACTCAGCATTTTGTCAACTTTTCTAGCCCCAATGGTCAGTTGGATGACTTTATTGTTTACCTCATTCAATTCATCCAGTTGCTTCAAGTTAGCATTGTGGTACATGACATTGCTGGCCTTAAGTGCAACAACTTGATTAGACAAATTATCACGAGCACTGGATAGGCTTTTGACTTGAGCTTCAAGGGCATCAATCCTGCAATCTGGATCACTTTTGAGCAAGCAGGGAGACTTGCATTCTGACATGTCTCTGAGTTGTGTTTCAAGAGTGGCAATTTTCTCTTCCTGTTCCTTTCTGACTAGTCTCAGAGACTCATTTTCTTCCAGCAGTGCAGAGAGCTTTTTGTTGAGTTCAATGTTGTTACTCTTAGCATTGCACGTCTCATCAAAGAGAGAGTCATATTTGAGACACAATATCTCATAAGGCAAATCTTCTGGATCTTCATGCAAGAGATCATCATCACTCAGGTGATTCTCTTCCACAGTTGCCACAAAAGCAATTTATGTCTCCTCATCATCAGTAAACTCGTCAGAATGAAGGGAATTTTCACTCTTGCTTTCACTCCAAGTAGCCACCATAGCTTTGTCTCTTCTCTGCCTTTGCTTCTTGGTGTTTGCACATTCAAAAGCACGATGACCAACACCGCCACAAGCAAAGCAAGGTCCAGACTCATTAGAAGAGGATGTGTCTTTACGATCAACAAATTTTCCTTGCTTCTTACCAAAAGAATTCTTTGCTTGTGGTTGAAACTTCACATCATTAGACGATTCACCACTCCTTTTCACGATTCTTCCCTTGTTTTTTAGAATTCTTCTAAATTGCTTGACAAACAATGCCATATCCTCTTTGGGGCTCAATGAACTTGATTCCTTCGGAGCGTTTGTCTTCTCAACACCTTGGAGAGCAACATTTTTCCCCCTTTTTGAGTCACCCTCTTCTAATTCAAGTTCCATCTCATATGTGATTAGCTTGCTGACCAGTTTCCCAAGCTTGATTTCATTCAAATCTTGTACCTCTTGAATGGCAGTCTTCTTTGCACTGAATTTCTTTGGTAAGACCCTTAATATCTTCTTCACAATGGTTGTCTCATCAATCTGTTTTCCCAAGCTCATAGCTTCATTTGTCAAACCTTCCAACCTTTCATAGAACACAGAAAAAGGCTCGGAGTCATCCATTTTCAACTTTTCAAATCTTGTCTGAGTCATTTGAAGCTTGAGATCCTTTACTTAAGTGTCACCTTCATGCATAATTTTGAGTTTATCCCATGCTTGTTTGGCGGTAGCACAGTGTCTAATGTGTCCAAACTGAGCACGAGATATGGCAGAAACAATTGCATTCCTAGCCTTTTTGTTTGCCATTGCAGCAGTCACTTCACCTGTGGTCCAATCACACTTAGGTTTCAACACTTTCTCACCATCAACTGTCTTTGAAGGAGCCTTCCATTCAAGAGTAAGGTAGTCAATAGCATTCAGATCCTGAGCATCTAAGAAAATCTGGAATTTTTCACTCCATGCTGCATAATCAGAACCATCGAAAAACGGAGCTGCGTTGCAAGACAAAGATGTCCTATCTCGATCCATGGTGAGATTCCACCCAATATCAGTAATTCCCAGAGATCACTCTATGTATGTTTAGAGCTGACGCTCTGATACCAATTGAAATTGATACCAGGCGGAATAACCTGTAACGAACACAATTTCTTGTCTATCTGATTAGTCCAACAACTAGTCAACTAGTTTCAAGAATGTTACAGACAGCAA
>JAEHOF010000012.1:0-365704 GCA_018257905.1 Gillenia trifoliata | reverse complement strand
TGGCAGAGTGTAGGTGATTGAATGTAGTGCAGCAATGCACAGTGAGTGCACAGATTTAAAGCCAAAACCAGTCGAATCTGGTTCAACAGAAACAGTGGGTGCTCACTGCAAATTTGACATGCATTGGCTATCTCAGGAGGTGGGTGCAGGCCTCGTGGCTTGCAGAAACCATGGGCTAAGCCCACTGTTTTCAAATACTGCTCAAGAAAAATTACCGTTTTGCCCTTGTTCGTAACTTGTCCAAAACAAGTCCGATTCGAGTGTCGTTCGCGTCAACGGATTCGTAATTTAATGTAGATACTAAAAGTACACCAAGATTTCTGAAAATGCCTCGATAGAAGGGACGTAATCCGAATGATACATTATGCCACTAAGGGCATTTTGGTCATTTTACACTGTCGGGGAATAAAATACAATAAACGTAGGGACGGGATGTAACAGTCTTCCCCCCTAATAGAAATTTCGTCCCCGAAATTTACAAGATACAAATCAACTACTAAAGAATAGATACGGGTACTGCTCGCGCATGCTATCCTCCGTCTCCCACGTAGCCTCCTCAACAGAGTGGTTCCTCCAAAGAACTTTGACTAGAGTTACCGTCTTGCTCCTTAGAACTTTCTCCTTCCAGTCGAGGATCGTGACTGGTTTCTCGTCGTACGTCAAGTCGTCGTTGACCTCCAAGGGCTGAGTCTGGATGACATGGGAAGGATCGGACACGTATCTACGCAGCATAGATACATGGAAGACATTATGAACTCTGGCAAGCTCGGAAGGTAGGTCAAGTCGGTAGGCAACAGCTCCTACTCGCTCGATGATCTGGTAGGGTCCGATGAAGCGAGGACTTAGCTTCCCCTTCTTCCCGAAACGAACAACGCCTTTCCACGGTGAGAGTTTAAGAAATACCCAATCGCCAACGGCATAAACGCGATCGGTAGAATGTCTGTCTGCAATGCTCTTCTGTCTATCCTGTGCAATCTTCAAGTTTCCCTTAATCACCTGGATGTTCTTCGTCGATTCGTCCACGATCTCAGGGCCAACAAGTGCTCTCTCTCCAACTTCTGACCAACACAAAGGAGTACGGCAGGGTTTACCATACAGTGCCTCGAATGGCGACATGCCAATGCTCGAGTGGTAGCTGTTATTGTAAGCAAACTCCATCAGAGGTAAGTGTTCCTGCCATTTGTCGCCGAACTGGAGGATGGAGGACCTCAACATGTCCTCGAGAGTCTGGATAGTTCGCTCCGACTGTCCGTCCGTCTGTGGATGATAAGCAGTGCTGAAGAGTAGCTGTGATCCCAAGGCATTCTGGAAGGCTCGCCAAAACTTAGAAGTGAACCTCGGGTCACGATCAGAGATGATACTAACAGGAACACCATGGTGTTTAACGATCTCGGAAACAAAGAGTCGAGCTAGACGATCCAAGGAGAAGTTCTCACGAACTGCCAAGAAGTGTGCAGACTTGGTGAGTCGGTCAACGATCACCCAAATACCGTCATAGCCCCCACGAGTACAAGGCAACTTGTACACGAAGTCCATGGTGATGTTCTCCCACTTCCACTCGGGAGTAGGGAGCGGCTGGTGTAGTCCGAAGGGCTTCTTCCTTTCTGCTTTGACCTGCTGACAGATCAAACATCGACTGACATACTCCGCGATTTCTCTCTTCATTCCCGGCCAATAGTAGAATGGCCGGATGGTGTGGTACATTTTTGTGCTCCCCGGATGCATAGCATAAGCTGAAATATGCGCCTCATCAAGAATCTCCTTCTTCAAGTCTTCATCATCAGGCACGTACATCCGGTCACCCTGCAGAAGTAAGTCGTCGGTACCTCGGATTCTCAAGTCTCCTCTGCCGCCGTTTAGGACTTCATGCATAAGTCCTAAACAATCCGAGTCGTTTTGCTGAGCAGTACGGATGCGATCCAAGAGTACTGGTCTGACCTGGAAACTGGCTAGTAAAGCACCGTCATCGTCACAGCTCAAAGTGACACCAGTACCTCGGAGTTCGGTCAAGAGAGGAATATGGCAGGCAGAAAGAGTATTCAGTCGGCCATAAGATTTCCGGCTGAGAGCATCGGCTACCACGTTTGCACGACCGGGATGGTATTCGATGGTGCAATCGTAGTCACTCAAGAGTTCCATCCATCGCCGCTGTCTGAGGTTTAGATCTCGCTGAGAGAAGAGATATTTCAGGCTCTTGTGGTCGGTGAAGATTCGGCAGGTCTCGCCGTAGAGGTAGTGTCTCCAAATCTTCAGAGCGAAGATGATGGCTGCAAGCTCCAGGTCGTGAGTAGGATAGTTCATCTCATGCGGCTTCAGCTGTCTGGAGGCATAAGCGATCACCCGTCCATGTTGCATCAACACGCAACCCAAACCGTTTAGTGAGGCATCACTGTAGATCTCATAGTTGCCGCTGTCATCTGGAAGTGCTAACACTGGAGCATGAGTGAGGAAATGTTTGAGCTGTTGGAAACTGTGCTCACAGTCGTCGTCCCAAACAAACTTAACATCTTTCCTGGTGAGTCTCGTGAGAGGTAGGGCAATGGAAGAGAAATCCTTCACGAAACGTCGGTAGTAACCCGCCAGGCCAAGAAAACTTCGAATCTCCGTCACGTTCTGCGGTCGCTCCCAATTCTCCACCGCAGCAATCTTCTGGGGATCGACGAGAATACCATCAGAAGAGATTATATGCCCCAAGAAAGATACCTGATTAAGCCAAAATTCACATTTGCTGAACTTGGCGTAGAGCTGATTCTCCCTTAGTCTCCTCAAAACCATGCGCAAGTGTTTGGCATGATCGGCCTCCGATTTAGAATACACCAAGATGTCGTCAATGAAGACAATTACGAATCTGTCGAGATACGGACGAAATACTCGATTCATCAGATCCATAAATGCTGCTGGGGCATTGGTCAGTCCGAAGGGCATCACCAGAAACTCGTAGTGGCCGTAACGAGTTCGGAATGCGGTCTTGTGCACATCATCACTCTTGATCTTCAGCTGATAGTAGCCTGACCTCAGATCAATCTTGGAGAAAACCCTCGCGCCTCGGAGTTGATCGAAGAGATCATCGATTCTAGGCAGTGGATAACGGTTTTTAATCGTCACCCGGTTGAGTTGCCTATAGTCGATGCAGAGTCTCAAGGTGCCATCTTTCTTTCGAACGAATAGGACCGGAGCTCCCCAAGGTGAAGAGCTGGGTCGAATGAATCCCTTATCGATGAGTTCTTGGAGTTGTAGCTTCAGTTCCCTCAATTCTGCAGGTGCCATACGAAAAGGGGTGAGGGATATAGGATCAGTACCTGGAAGTAGATCAATGGTGAACTCCACGTCTCGATCAGGCGGTAGTCCAGGTAGATCGTCAGGAAAAACATCGGAAAATTTGTTGACAACTGGCACATCGTCAACACGAAGAGTATTCTCTTGATCTAGAGTCACATGTGCGATAAAGCCTTCACAACCCTTGCTCAACAGCTTCTTTGCCTTCATGGCTGAGATCAGTCCGTGCTTGATCTTCCGGTGCTCTCCGGTGAAAGTGACAGTAGGCATGCCAGGTGGCTGGAATGTAACCGTCTTCCGTCGGCAGTCAACAACGGCATGATTTTGATGTAGCCAGTCCATTCCTAGAATCACATCAAAGTCTACGATATCGAGAGGAATGAAGTTGGCAGGCATCACCTGATTAGCAATTACAACGGGGCATCCTCGATACTCCCATTGTACACGACACACTTCGCCTCTTGGCATAGCAATTCCCATTTCGTACCCGATAGGAGTACAATGGGGTTGAGTGGCTTGAGCAAACAAAAGTGATATGACCGAGTGGGTAGCACCCGGATCGATTAGTACTCTAGCAAAGTGACCAAGTATGTTCAACGTACCCATAATGAGATCGGGGTTGTTCTGAGCATCCTGCTGATTAATTGCGTTGACTCGTCCATGTGCCTGCTGAGCTCCAGCACGACCTCCACCGCGGTTACCGTGTTGTTGGTTTCCTCTGCCCTGTGCACCGCGTCCCTGTCTGCCTTGGCCTCCTCCGCCAGGTGCCGCTGCTAAGGCTGGGTACTGGCCTCCTCCAATCCACTGGTTAGCGGTCTCCTGATACTGCGGGTATTGCGGTGTTCCTCCAATATACTGCGGTGCTCCACCTGGGAACTGCACTGCACCGCCGGGATACTGAATAGGAGTAGGGTAGGTAGGATACTGAGGATAGACTGCAGGATATTGAGTAGCATCGCCCTGGTAGTGAACGGCTCCTCCGTAGGCAGGTGGCTGGTAAGGAACTGTACCTCCAACCTGTTGGAGTGGAACAGGTGCCTGAGGCTGAATCTGGCGGTTCTGCTGCTTCTGTGGACACTGGGTGGCTCGATGACCTAGTTGTCCACAGCTGTAACACCCCTGGTTTCCTTGCTTACACTCACCAAAGTGGCGAGTGTTGCACCGAGCGCAGAATTTAGCATTAGATTGGCTGGAAGTGCCCTGCTGGCGGAAACGGGATCCACTAGTGAATCTCCCTCCACGGTTGGAGCTGGAGTTCGATCCACCACTGGATGATCCGGAACTGTAGCCTCCACGTTTGAATGTCTGGTTCTTCTTAGGACCAAGGAAAGATTGCCCCTTACCCTTATTCTGGGTGTTAGATTCCTCCTCCTCGTAAATGGTGTCATCAGGAGCATTCTCTGAAGCCTCCACTCGCAACAGCGCCTCGTAGAACTCCTGGTAGGTCTCGCACCGTTCAGCAGCAGCAAGTGATCGGAGCTTCTTATTGGCTCCCTTTCTGAACTGGTGAAGCATCTCTGAAGGGCTGGCGGCAACAACTGGGTTGTACTGAGATAGGGCAG
Organism: Gillenia trifoliata; assembly: GCA_018257905.1. Taxonomy (NCBI): domain Eukaryota; kingdom Viridiplantae; phylum Streptophyta; class Magnoliopsida; order Rosales; family Rosaceae; genus Gillenia; species Gillenia trifoliata. The sequence continues at coordinate 360,866 of JAEHOF010000012.1, read as the reverse complement.
TGAACTTCCGCTGGTACTCGGAAACGGTCATCTTCCCTTGCTTCAGATTCATGAATTCATCTCTCTTCCGGGCCTTGTACTCCGGAGAGAGGTACTTGGTTTCGAACCGATGTTTGAATACGGCCCACAAACCATGCTCGTCTTGAGGGAGGTGTCGCCTCTCGAACTTCCACCAGGCTTTGGCTTGATCACGAAGGATGAGAATAGCAGTCGGGACCCACTGCTCGTCTGGAAAGTCTCCATGCTCCCGCATCGATTTGAAGACGTCCTCCATATGTTCGAACCAAGATTCCGCTACTTCAGGTGTCTCGGTCCCGTAGAATGATTTCACATCCATACCCTTCGCAGTCTCCACCGGGTTCTTCCTCGCAGGACGGAAGGCAGCCTGAATGGCTTGAGCGATCGTATTCCCCATTTGGGTGAAATCGAAGGCAGGTGCGTCGGGTGCGCGACGAGGTGGCATGATGCTGATAGGAGAGAATCAAGAATTATTAGTACAAAACATCACGTAAGTGTGATGAGGAGTGATACTGCAAAAACCTAGGGCTCTGATACCAAACTGACACACCCCGACCCGTATAGCCACGTGGACCCGGATCTCAAGGCGTGCTGACCGACCACTCCGTAGGAGTGACGAAGTCATAGGAAGATTAATTAAGGAATTAGAAATAATAAGCAAGATTAAATCAGAGTTTAACAAAAATACGGAAGTGTAATGTGGGTAGAACCCATTATTACATAGTGTCAGAGCTAGGTGCAGTAAAGGAAATTATTCCCATCCGTAGGATGGATATAGCACACAACAAAAGGAAAATAACATACACTGCAGAAAGAAAATCAGGCTACCAGCAGCTGCCACCACCGAATCGTCGCCAACTAAAGTCTAAGTCCTGGAGGGGCGAAAAACAAGGGTGAGTGGGCCAATATCGATTTTCTAAGTAAAACGTTTCCAAAACTTTAGTTATAACCCCTCACTGTAAAACCCGTAGATTTACCAAAATATTTACTAATAAAATAAGTCTCTAACATAAGTAAACGGGCCAACGCCCACAAGGATACGGGTATAAATCGTTTATCACAGTGAAAATCAACATTACTTATCACATGGAAATATGCACACAAGTCATATAGAAAGTAGCTACATGACAGGCTGGGTGTTTGATATAACTACGCTCTAGCACTACATGCACGTGAAGGCTGGCACAAAGTGTGCGTCACAACAAGTCTAGACACCAAAGGAAATCTAGAACAGGCTGGCACCTAATCATGGATCCATGTCGAGCGTAATGGTGCGGGTGTGAACGATCACGTGAAGCTGGTCCTGGCCCGGACAGTGCTAACACCGTGCATAATGTGAAATAAGTAATACAATTAAAATCATGTGTATGCATGCCAAGTTTCATCATAAAACCCAAATCATAAGTCAATAATCACAAGTAAGGGTTTATCACAAAATAAGTCTAATTTCATAAAGTAGGCATGCCACACACATATATATATTTCAAAAACACCATAATTCATATTATAATAATATAAAAATGGTAAGTACTAGGCCCACTCACTGATACGTAGTCGGATCGTAGCCCCCGTAGTGTGCTTGAGCTCGTTGTTCCTCCGGATAGGTCTCACCTATATGAGAATTTACTAAACTAATCATTTAACAAGTCTAATTCAATTAAAGTAATGAAAAAGACTTGAAATCGCCTTTGTTTGCTCGAAACGGAACTAGAATTGGTCGGAAAATGGGTTCACGCGCCGCCGTGCGCCGCCGCGGGGCTCCACGCGCCGCCACGCGCCGCCACAAGGCAGCACGCGCCGTCACGCGCGCCCACGCGCCGTCACGCGCCCACACGCGCCCACACGCGCTCGGACGCGCCCCCACGCGCTCACACGCGCACGCACGCGCTCACACGCGCACGCACGCGCGCTCACGCGCGGACACGCGCCTCACGTGCCCAACAGTCACGCGCCGTTAAAGTTAACGGCGCGCCGTTAACTTTAACGGTATATTCGTTTTGGCTGACGGAATATTCCCTAACGGCGTTACGGAATATTCCGTCGCCGTTAGAGAATATGCCTGACGCCGTTAGGGTTTGACGGTATATACCTTCGGTATATTCCCGGTTTGAACCGGGTTGGACCGGGTTGAACCGGTGGTTGGCTGACGTCACGAACCGGTTCAGACCGGGGTCGATGACGTCAGGTCGTATGAACTCCGGTCGCCGAGATCAGCCGCCGGCCGCCGTCCACCTCGCCGGTTTCTGGGTTTCGTCGCCGGAAACCAAAATTCATGAATTTTATACCAAAACAGCCGGGACTCACGGTGAGTTCGATTTTACCTAGGATGGGACCAAACCATGGTCTGAGACTCGCCTTAAATGGCCCGAGTTCTCGCTCAACTCCGAACTTCGACGAACCTCGACTCGATCCTGCATGTGACCCGGGCTTGAGTTCCGTGAGGTCCAAGGAGGTCGAAATGATGGTGGTGGTTCGATTTGAGGCCGGGATGGCCGAGTTCGACCGAGGGGAGCTTCGCCGAGTGGCCGTAGCCTGGGTTTCAACTTTCTCTCGAGTTTTGGCTTCGGGTTGGAGGGCAGTGGTCCCAGGCCGATGAGGACGGCGATGGTGGCACTTGGAAGTCGGTTTGAACTCTCGAGAGGAGTGGCCCGAGTTGAAGGCAGAACGGGTGGGTGTCCAACAGTAAATTCCTCCGGGGTTTCGAGCTCTTCGCAAATCTGTTCTTTTCCGGGTCCTAGATCTGAGGATGGAGACCTGCGGATGAAGGTGGTGCACAAAGCATAGGTGTGCCGTCTCGAGACGAGGTCGGGGACGAAGGTGGATCCGGGGTGGCTTTAGCAAGTTTTGTGTTTCGTGTTTGTGCAGCAATTTGCATGCACAAGATGGGATGTGAGTGAGGCCTCTGGAGAAAGAAGGCAGTGTGAGTGAGGGTGGTTGAATCAGGCAAATAATGCACACAGAAAAAGGGGGTGGATTTAAAGCCAAAATTAATCAAACAAAGGAATCTCAAATTGAAATTGGCCAATGCATGATAAGTTTCCATGCGCAGAAAGAGACCGAATGACTACCAACTCAAATGCAGGCCTCGTGTCTTGTGTAAAACCATGGGCCAAGCCCACCAAGCTGCAAATACGCCAAGGTAAATTTACCATTTTACCTCGCTCGTAACTTGTCTCAAAATAAGTCCGATTCGAGTGTCGCTTCGTGGGCTAACGAGATCCGTGAATTTAATGTAGATACTAAAAATACACTAAGATTTCTGAAAATGCCTCGATAGAATGTGACGTAACTCGAATGATACATTATGCCACTAAGGGCATTTTGGTCATTTTACACTGTCGGGAATAAAATACAATAACGGAGGACGGGATGTAACAGTTTTCCCCTAATAGAAATTTCTGTCCCCGAAATTTACAAAATACAAATCAATTACTAAAGAACAAAGATACGGTATCAAGCCACAACATACTATCCTCCGTCTCCCACGTAGCCTCCTCAACAGAGTGGTTCCTCCAAAGAACTTTGACAAGAGTTACCGTTTTGCCCTTAGAACTTTCTCCTTCCAATGGTGATCGTGACTCGGCTTCTCGTCGTACGCCGTAAGTCAAGCCGTTGACTTCCAAGGGCCGAGTCCGGGATGACATGGGAAGGATCGACACCTATCTACGCAAAGATAGATACATGGAAGACATTATGAACTGCAAGCTCGGAAGGTAGGTCAAGCTTCAGAGGGCAACAAACTCTCCTACTCGATGATCCGGGCAGTCCCATGAAGCGAGGACTTAGCTTCCCTTTCTTCCCGAAACGAACAACGCTTCACCTGCGTGAGAGTTTAAGAAATACCCAATCGCCAACGCATAAACGCGATCGGTAGAATGTCTCGTCCGCAATGCTCTTCTCGTCTATCCCGTGCGATCTTCAAGTTTCCCTTAATCACCCTTCGGATGTTCTTCGTCGTCTCGCCCACGATCTCGTAATAACAAGTGCTCTCTCTCCAACTTCTCACCAGCACAAAGGAGTACGGCAGGCTTGGCTTCATGGCTGCGCCTCGAATGGCGACATGCCAATGCTCGAGTGGTAGCCGTATTGTAAGCAAACTCCATCAGAGGCAAGTGCCCTCGCCATTTGTCGCCGAATCGAAGGATGGAGGACCTCAACATGTCCTCGAGAGTCCGGATAGTTCGGCCCGACTGTCCGTCCGTCTCGTGGATGATAAGCAAGGTCAAGAGCACGTGATCCCAAGGCATTCTCGAAGGCTCGCCAAAACTTAGAAGGAACTCCTAGTCACGATCGTAGATGATACCAACAGAACACCATGGTATTTGACCCATCTCTAAATGAAGAGTCGAGCTAGGGATCTTACCCAAAGAGAAGTTCTCCCGAACTGCCAAGAAGTGTGCAGATTTGGTGAGTCGGTCAACGATCACCCAAATACCGGTCGTAGCCTCTACGAGCAAGGTAACTTGTACACGAAGTCCATGGTGATGTTCTCCCACTCCACTCCTGGGAGCAGGAGTGGCTGGTGTAGTCCGAAGGGGCTTTCCCTTCTCGCTTTGACTCCGCCGGATGATCAAACATCGACCGACATACTCCGCGATTTCTTCATTCCCGGCCACAGTAAAATGGCTGGGATGGTGTGGCATTTTCAGGTTCTGATGCATAAAGCATAAGCGAAATATGTGCCTCATCTAGAATCTCCTTCTTCAATTCTTCATCATCGTGCACGTACATCCGGTCACCTCGCAGAAGTAAGCCGCCGGGTACCTCGGATTCTCAAGTCTCTTTCCGCCACCAAGCATAGACCTCATGCATAAGTCCTAAACAATCCGAGTCGCTTGTTTAGCAAGACGGGATGCGGACCCAAGAGCACCTGGGTCGGGACCAAAACCGGCTAGTAAAGCACCGTCACCGGCCACAGCCCAAAGTGACACCGTACTTCCTCGGAGTTCGGTCGTGAGAGGAATATGGCAGCAGAAGAGTATTCAATGCCATAAGATTTCTACCGAGAGCACGGCCACCACGTTTGCACGACCTAGATGGTATTCGATGGTGCACCGTAGTCACCAAGAGTTCCATCCATCGTCGCTGTCTCGAGGTTTAGATCTCGCCGGGAGAAGAGATATTTCAGCTCTTGTGGTCGGCAGGAAGATTCGGCAAAGTCTCGCCGTAGAGTGTAGTGTCGCCAAATCTTCGCAGCGAAGATGATGGCCGCAAGCCTGTGTGTCGTGGGTAGGGATAGTTCATCTCATGCGGCTTCACTGCCCGTGGAGGCATAAGCAATCACCCGTCCATGCTGCATTAGTACGCAACCCAAACCGTTCAAAGGGAGGGGCATCACCGAGATCTCAGGAAGCGTCGCCGCTATCCGGGAAGTGCTAACACTGGAGCACATGAGTGAGGAAATGGGTTCGAAAGCCAGTTGAAACCGTGCTCACAATGTCGTCCCAAACAAACTTAACATCTTTCCCCGGGTGAGTCTCGTGAGAGAGGTAGGGCAATGGAAGAGAAATCCTTCACGAAACGCCGGTAGTAGCCCGCCAAAGAAGAAAATCTCGAATCTCCTCGCACGTCTCGCGGGCCGCTCCCAATTCTCCACCGCAAAGAATTGGGATCGACGAGAATACCAATGGAAGAGATTATATGCCCCAAGAATGATACCTCGATTAAGCCAAAATTCACATTTGCCGAACTTGGCGTAGAGCCGATTCTCCTTAGTCTCCTTAAAACCATGCGCGTGTTTGGCAAGGACGCTCCGGAATACACCAAGATGTCGTCGATGAAGACAATTACGACCGTCGTAGATACGGACGAAATACTCGATTCATCGATCCATAAATGCGGCCGGGCATTGGTCACCCGAAAGGCATCACCGCGAAACTCGTAAAGGGCTCGTAACGGCTCCTAATGCGGCTGTCTTGTGCACATCATCACTTTGATCTTCGCCTGAGGTAACTGGGACTCGCATCAATCTTGAGAAACCTCGCGCCTCGGAGTTGATCGAAGAGATCATCGATTCTAGGTTAAAGGATAACGGTTTTTAATCGTCACTCCCATGAGTTGTTTGGCAACCGGCGCAGTCTCAAGGTGCCATCTTTCTTTCGGGAACGAATAGGGACCGTGAGCTCCTCAAGGTGAAGAGTCAGTCGAATGAATCCCTTTATCGATGAGTTCTTGGAGTTAGCTTCGCCTTCCTCAATTTCGCAGTGCCATACGAAAAGGGGTGAGGGATATAGGATCGCACTGAAGTAGATCAATGGTGAACTCCACGCCTCGATCAAAGTGTAGTCCGTAGATCGCCGTGAAAACATCGGAAAATTTGTTGACAACCGGCACATCGTCAACACGAAGAATATTCTCTTGGATCTAGAGTCACATGTGCGTATAAAGCCTCGCAACCCTTTGCTCAATGTGCCTTCTTTGCCTTCATGGCCGAGACTGCCCTGCGTTGATCTTCCGGCAGCCTCCTAAGTGAAAGTGACAAAAAGAGGCATACCGTGTGGCCGGAATGTAAACCGTCTTCCGCCGGCGCCAACAACGTGCATGATTTGATGTAGCTACCCATTCCTAGAATCACATCAAAGTCTACGATATCGAGAGGAATGGTGCTGCGGTGCATCACCGATAGCAATTACAACGGACATCCTCGGATACCCCATTGTACACCTACACACTTCGGCCCTTGGCATAGCAATTCCCATTTGCACTCCAATAGAGTACAATGGGGTTGAGTGGCTTGAGCAAACAAAGGTGATATAACCTATGGGTAGCACCCAGACGACTCAATACTCTAGCAAAGTGACCAAGTATGTCTAACGTACCCATAATGAGATCGGGTTGTTTTGAGCATCCCCGCCGATTAATTGCATTGACTCGCCCATGCCTCGCGAGCCCACATCGACCTCCACCGCGGTTACCGTGTTGTTGCCTCTCGCCCGTGCACCGCGTCCGTCCGCCCTTGGCCTCCTCCTCGCCTGTGCCGCCGCTAAGGCCGGGGGCATCGTCCTCCAATCCACCGGTTAGCGGTCTCCGACACCGCGGCATTGCGGTGTTCCTCCAATGTATCGCGGTGCTCCACCTGAACCGCATCGCGCCGCCGGACATCGAATAGAGTAGTGGGTAGGTAGGATACCGAGGGATAGACTGGCAGTGATAATGAGTGCAAAGACGCCCGGTAGTGAACGGCCCTCCGTAGGCGTGTGGCCGGTAAGGAACCGTACCAACCTCGTTGGAGTGAACAGCCCCGAGGCTGAATCTCGCGCTTCGCCGCTTCGCTGACACCGGGTGGCTCGATGACCTAGTTGCCCACAAACTCGTAACACCCCGGCTCTCTGCTTACACTCACCAAAGTGGCGAGTATTGCACCGAGCGCAGCACTTTAGCATTAGATTGGCTGGAAGTGCCTCAGCCGGGCTAAACGGATCCACTAGTGAATTTCCCTCCACGCGTTGGAGCCGGAGTTCATCCACCACCGGATGATCCTGGAATCGTAGCCTCCACGCTTGAACGTCCTCAGTTCTTCTTAGGACCAAGGAAAGATTGCCCCTTACCCTTTACTCCGGGTGTTAGATTCCTCCTCCTCGTAAATGGTGTCATCGTGGAGCATTCTCTCAAGCTCTACTCGCAATGGGCGCCTCGTAGAACTCTTGCAGTCTCGCATCGTTCAAAGAAGCAGCTAAGTGATCGTGAGTTTTTATTACCTTTCTCTCGAACCGGTGAAGCACTTCCGAGGGTCAAGGCAACAACCGGGTTAAAATGAGATAGGCGCTGGAACTTCTCACGGTAATTTGAAATCCGCCATCTTCCTCGTTTCGCATTCATGAATTCATCTCTTCCTGGCCTTGTACTCCTGAGAGAGGTATTTGGTTTCGAACCGATGTTTGAATACGGCCCACAAACCATGCCTGCCTTGGTGGAGGTGTCGCCCGAACTTCCACCAGGCTTTGCTGATCACGAAGGAAGAGAATAGCAATGTGACCCACGCTTCGTTCCGGAAAGTCTCCATGCTCCCGCATCGATTTGAAGACGTCCTCCATATGTTCCCGAACCAAGATTCCGCTACTTCGTGTCTCGGTCCCGTAGAATGATTTCACATCCATACCCTGGGCGCTTCACCGGCCCTTCCGTTAGATTCCGGGAAGGCGCCCCGAATGGCTTGAGCGATCGTATCTCCCCATTTGGGCAGTCAGCCATGTGCGTCGGGTGCGCGACGAGGTGGCATGGTGCCGATAGGAGGGAATCAAGAATTATTAGGTGAGGCACATCACGTAAGTGTGATGGAGTAACACCGCATAACCTAGAGCTCGATAACAACCGACACACCCCCGACCCGTATAGCCACGTGGACCCTGGACCAAGGCGTGCCGACCACCACTCCGTAGAGTGACGAAGTCATAGGAAGATTAATTAAGAAATTAGAAATAATAGATAAAATTAAATCGAGTTTAATGAAAAATACGGAAGTTGTAATGTGGGTAGAACCCATTATTACACAAAGGTCGAGCTAGGGTGCGTGAAAGGAAATTATTCACATCCGCAGGATGGGTAAAACACACAACAAAGGGAATTAACATACACTCATGGAAAGAAAATCAGTTACCAGCAAATGCCACCACCGACCGTCGTCAACTAAAGTCTAAGTCCCGGAGGGGCGAAAAACAAGGGTGAGTGGGCCAATATCGATTTTCTAAGTAAACATTTCCAAAACTTTAGTTATAACCTCACCGTAAAACCCAGAGATTTACCAAAATATTTACTACTAAAGCAAGTCTCTAACATAAGTAAACGGGAAAAATGTGAAAGTGGGAAAGACAATAGTTCCAAGGAAGACTACGATAAAGAGTTTCTTCTTAAGGAGAGGAAGCTGCAATGAAATTCGATTGGTTTGCAGCATTTAAGGTTAATGATGCCTTTTGTTTACACTTATACTGCTTAACTCCTTAAAATGTATTAAAAAAAAATGACAGACTTGCTATTCTTTGATAACTGATTTAAGAATTTCTTTTAATTCTCGGATACAATTGGTAAATAAGTGTTAGTACAAAAACATAATTAAAATTTCTTTTAATGTAATGTAGTTTTGCATTCTTCCTACGAAAGTAGATAAACCAACAGAAACATAGATACATTGCAAGAATGTAAAAGTAAAAAATTTGAGAAGTAGAACAATCAAGGAATTATCTCCAAAATCCTATCAAGAACAACCGAGACTGTAGTAGCAGAGAAACCAGATCAAACATACAATGTCTATAAATGTACACTAAAAATAGATTAAAATTTCAGCCAAACAAATCTTCGAAACTGGGTTGCAGAAAAAACCCACTTTTAGAATTCAACCCATCCACTTGTAAAATTTAACTCAAATTCGAAATCGCCGTCCCCATAGTTTAGACAATCGCTTGTATTAGAAGAACAAATAACCCATTAAATAACAAACTTCCCAAGTGGAAGTTTCAACATTTGGAGTTAACAAAGTTAAAGCAATCAATTTCAAAATTCCAATCATTCAAAACACAGAAATAGAGATATATAACGAAGTGGGCAACTCACATTATACATAAAATTGTCAAATGACCAATGTCATGAACTTATTTATTGGATAAATGTCAAGGTGCCCAAAAACTACCATCAAAAAAACCACAAAGATTCAAACTTCCGCAGTAAATATGATTTGCAACTAATAAAAAATTAATCAACTCGAAATCAAATATAAACCCAAATGAGTCTGAACCCACCAAGCAAAACAAAAAACAGCCAGAACAGAATATCAATCAAAAGCGAAATGGGGCTTAGTAGCTTTAAAAATTTAAAATTAAAGACAGATTATCAAGTACAAAACTATACCCGAAAACTGAAAAAAGAGGTACCAAAAGTTAAAGAGAAAGAGATGGGTACCTTCTTTTTCACTCCCGCTTTCTGGGTACTTTGGGATTTATCTGAGATTCAGACGGATCTCTCAAATAGAAGAATGCAAGAGAGGGAAAAGAGAGTGGGTTAAACTGCAAATCAGAAATAAGCATACACTCGACTAAAGTATGCACAAATAAACAAAATTACACAAACTGTAAACAAACTGTAAACTAATTGAAAACTGAGAAATTAAAAAAAAATGAAGATCTTGAAATTCTATATTTAAAAAAAAAAGTCGAATAAAAATAGGTGAAAAAATTTATGTAATCAAACTCTTAAAATAAGCACTAAAAATTTATACAAATTTATAAACCTTCTTAAGCTACTTCTCAACTGAGATCAAATTGCATGAAATCCATAGAGAAACAAAATTAAAAGTTGGAAGCTTTGGATTTATCTGTTTTGGATTATCAATTTTCGGATCAAACAACTTAAATTACGATTGATTGTGTAGAATTGATGGGAAATTTCAGCTACCCAATACTAAAAATCCCAGGAAAATCAAATTTGAAAATCCAATTTTCTCCTCCTTCAATTGGATTACCATCCATGAAAAAAACAAAACAAACCCAGAAAACGCAATCAAGCAATCAAATTTCAGGACCAAAGAATTACCAGATTGGAAGAAGCCTAGACCTTCTTCTCGGTAACAGATTTGGAGACAGCGAAGATGGCAAGGTGCCTCCTGACTTCAAGACAACGATGATCTGAAAATGAAAAGCAAAAGAAAACTGAAATCAAAATTGAACATGGAAAACCCTAAATTAATCCAAAAGCTACACAGAAAATCGGCAGTGAAATTGACTGAATCAAGGATTGCAAAAGTTACCTCAGTTGACAGGGAGTCGATTGGTGACAACCCCGAGGTCGATACATACTCCTATTTATCTATACATATGATTAACTGGATACTCCTATTTATCTGATATGCATAATTTTATACAATGACATAATTATCTGATATGCAACATGAAATGAATCAGGCATTGATTATGTAATTTTAAAGTTGTACTTAGGGTTTGATCATGTGATAGGAGTAAGTTGTATAATTAGGCTTTGTCCTTGGGTGTGATTTCTACTTGTATAAGTACTTCTATGATTTAGAGGAATGATGGATATAAAATAAGATAATTATTCAACGATATACTAATTAATAGGCCTTGTTTGCAATATCATATCAAATACAATGCTTTTGACCAAATCATTTTCTCCATTTCATTCTCAAGAACATGATTAGTGTGATGCTATGACTTACCAAAATACATGTTGAAACTACTAAAAAGGGTTATACAGATGTGCAATAGACATAACTAAAAAATTCTGCACATTTTTTGTCTGAATAATGCATTAAAAATATAATAAAAGAAAAACATGACAACTTGAAAAGTTTCAATTACCAGTAAAATTTTCAAAGCGCTTGCGTATGTTGAAGGTATTCCAATCCCAAGCTCTGTACAACACAACACCACATGGTCAGAAAACCACAGTGAAAAAAGATATAGATATGTATAGTGTCACCGAATAGCAGAAGTGAAGAAAACAAAATGACTCCAAACTCAAGTATCTAAATTGCTAGGTAAAAAGAGACAAAGATTTACGCATTCATCAAACCAATCTTCCCACCAAATCCATAATTGTAAAACAAAAAAACAGAGGATCAAACTGTTTTTTTTTTTCACTTTTTTTGAATAATTTCAGAGATGGGTTGCAATTTTCTTGAAGAAAAATGTGCTTGTGGAAACTGGAAAGGCATTAAAAGGAGGAGAAGCTTTTGGAGAAAGGGTTAGATGGCGAATGCAAACTTTTTGGTCTTTCAAAAAAGCTGTGCACCTTCAGCTGCAAGCTCCTGCAGTCCTCCTACAAACTGATATGCTTTTTTCCTCGGTCTTTACTTTTTTTTTTCCTATTTGAAGCCATGTGACCATCTCCTTTATTAGGAATTTTTACATGACCTTAAAGGCTTAAAGCCTCTAGCTCCTAGCAATTAGTGGAGGCCCTAACCTGCAGAATGACTTGCTTACACTCACCGGTGACATTTCAAACAACTAACGGGATGTCATGTATTTTCATGTTCCAACACAGCAATGCATTATTGGTTAGAGATGTCATAAAAGTCAACAATATGAAGTAATTGTTGTGTTAGTTTTTTTTTTTGTTTATCTGAGTTTGATCTCAAGTTACTCTAGCTATCTAGCAGGCAGCATATACATTATTTTTTTTGTTGCTTTTGTCCTTGCTCTTGCGAAGGAGTGTAATATTATAAAGAAATATTTTAGTATACTTTGAGATTTTTAACTGTTAGATTTTTAGTTTGAAATATAACACCATTCTAGAATTGAATTTGGTATAATGCAGATAGAGGAAGGTTGTAAGTTAGGGTTAGTAGGTGACATTGCAAGAGCAGTACATCAAATATTTAGGTTCATCAATGGTAGTAGCTGATTGATTCAGTGAGTGAAAGGCACTGATGTTCCAGAAAAGTAGCTAATTTTCATTGTAGTTGTTAGAGAGAGTAGGCAGACAGATGTGTATGGTGGTCTTTTACTTTTTTGGAATATTTGGGAGATGAGGAATCAGAAAAAAGGACAGCTATGTTTTTATGTTGCTTCCAACTTCTTGAATGTAAATTTCTAAAAAAGTGTTTATGTGTTTGTTTATGTTTTTTCATTAGAAAGAAAGCAAATGAAGAGAAGAATGTGTGAGTGTATGTTGTTCAATTTGGTAAAACAAAGACTCTTAAATGAAGGGTAGGACATGAAGTTAAAACAATTATCAATCATCTTTTTTTTGAACAAAAGTATGAACAAAGCAGAGCACCATTAATTCAGAGAGCTGATTCTAGGAACAGCATTCAGAAAACATATTAAATTAAAAAATTCACAAAGATGTTTAGCCTTCCAGAGATTGTGTTACAATTAGAAAGTATATATCACCCTACACAGATACTCAAACACACATAAACATATAAAACACGCTGAACAAAAAAAATTCCAGAAAACCGTGTGTGGGCGTGCATGTTTATCTGGTACCTTTTATCAAACAGGTGGTGCACGCTGCTACTACGCAGGATTAAAGATTGACTACCTGAAATAAAACAAAAATTCTTTCAGAAAAAGCAACTCAGAAACATCCATCTAGGAAAATATTGTAATAAAGAGGAAATTCTAAGAATAAAAAACTTGGGAACCTGGAAATACCAAAACTCACCCATGATTATTCTATTAGAATCCAATAGCATCAAAAGACAAAAAAATTAAAGAACACAGACTATACACTCATTTGGCTGAAAATGGTGCAATAAAATGGAGATAATCCACGATTGCTCCTTCACCATCCTAAAACCCCAAAAATCAATCAGATTTTCCGATCCCAATCAACACAATAGATAAGAAACACAAAACACATGAATCGACGATCGAAAGCTATCGGTGGTGAAATTGATTTGGTTCAGTAGGTTGTTGTTTGGATTCGAAGCGGAAAGGGAGAAAGCTGAATCAAGGGTTGCAGAAGTTACCTCAGTTGACAGGGAGTCGATTGGCGACAACCCTGAGGTCGATTGCCACCTGGATCGTCCAACAAACCTCAGTTGGCGACGCACATACAATACGATAACATACACCCTGTCGTATCGTATGGTATTTATAAATGATCAAATTCTGACTGGTGAGTTTATTTAGATTATTATTCACTCCATTTCAGGGAAAAATCATAATAACGTTGCCTTGGTGACGCTAGTATTCCTTTGTTTATCTCTCTTTTCCTACCATTACTTATAAAATTATTTTTCCATTAGAAAGTCTGTGGCCAATTTAGCTGTTAGAAGGTTAGAGTTGTGCTCCTCCTCGTCAAACCATCCAACTTCATTCCTCAAGATTGCTGAACAAAAACAAGTAATTTATGCGAATCAAAAGACGTTAACTTTTAAGCGAATTAACGAAATGAAACAGTTGAATGTACGCTCAAGAATTCAAGGTGATTTAATGTATGCCGAATACAAAGACTAACTGTTTATACCTGCAAGCATCATCCTTCTCACTCTAGTAGTGAGGTTCTCTCCCATGATGCTGAAGAAGTAATGCTGTATCAAATACGCAACCACAGCGTATAGCCCGACTCCAATGTACATGAAAACATATTCTTTTGTCTTCTTTTCCATCGAGGTAGGGTTTCTATAGTAGAAAACCTCAATCATGTTGCCCATTAGAATAGCAAATGTTGGACCGATAAACCCGGCGAGTACTGATCCTATAGGGGCCATGATCGAATAGGGCCATTCGGGGGCATTTAGCTTTAGAAGCCGGAAGAAATAGTTCTTAGGAGCTCGAGTTTTCCTGTCTGTTTCAGCATTTGAAATCATCTCTATCCGCCCATCAGCACCCGTACTGTACGAATAGCTCAGGTTCCTTAAGCTGCCAGACCGAAGGCTTAAAGACTTCGTTGACAATGAGTGGCTTAAACGTGATGAACGCGAGCAGCGAGTAGATGGGTTCCTGAAGTCTCTGTTCCCAACCATTTCTTGGAATCGAATTAGAGAAGCGTAGGCCCCTGCTTTAGAAATCAGTTCTTCATGTGTACCTGTCTCGACAACTTGGCCTTGTTGTATAACTGCAATGCTATCAACATTTCTAATGGTGGAAAGGCGATGTGCCACAACAACAGTTGTTCTTCCGACCATGAGACGGTCTAGAGCTTCTTGAACAATGCTCTCCGAGCTTGCATCAAGGGCGCTGGTTGCTTCGTCAAGGAGGAGGATCTTTGGGTTTTTCAACATAGCTCTGGCAATTGCAATCCTCTGCTTTTGACCACCAGAGAGTTGAACTCCTCGCTCTCCTACCTGAATTCACACAAGTTAAAAATGTTAAGACGGGGAAGAAATGCATAGCGTTTGTACAGAGCCAAGGTACTTTCAGTGAATAATCGACACCAACCTGAGTGTTATATCCGTTTGGAAGCAAGGTGATGAAACTGTGAGCATTCGCTGAGGTGGCTGCAACTTCAACATCTTCCATTGTTGCATCAGGCTTTCCAAAGAGAATGTTCTCCAGTATCGTAGTTGCAAAGAGTGCCGGTTCCTGGTTTACCAGCCCAATCTGATCGCGCAACCATTTCAATTGCAGAGTTTTTATGTCCACGCTATCGATCAAAACCTGCCTTGCTTACCCAACAAGAAATGTTAGATATTTCCTTTCATAAGCATCATAGACCTTCAAACCAACATCTCCAATTACGAAAAGCCTCTTAACTTACCCTGGTTAGGATCATAGAACCTTTCGATTAGAGAGACAACGGTGCTCTTCCCTGAACCACTGCCGCCAACAACAGCGACAGTCTTTCCAGCTGGAAAGAAGATTGAAAAATTTCGGAAGATAATAACATCTGGCCTCGAAGGGTAGCTGAAGGTTACTTCCTTGAATTCTATATTGCCACTAACATCCGACAAGCACTTTCCGTCCAAGGGGTCTTGAATTATGGTTGGCTTTTGCTTAATCATCTCCATCAACTTGTATCCAGCTGATTTACCTTTGCTAAAGGCCCCGAGGTTCGAAAATGACTGACCCAAGCTCCTGTAACATACAAGTGATCATATTAAGATCAAGAAGCTTATTGACCTGAAAAGGATAATATCCGAAAAATGTAAGTTCTCGGCTTAGAATCTTACATGCCACCAACAATGGCGGAGAAAATGGCGGTGAATGCTTTCCCTCCATCAGTCTGCCCATTTCGGATAAACACACCAGCGTACCAGAAAACAAGTGCCCATGACATACAAGCAATGCCGTAGGTACACCCTAGGCCGAGACCTTTGGCCATTCCGGCCTTGTAACCGAGCTGCAAGGTGTTCTGTATGGCATCTGAATACGAATTGAGGGCCTTGCTTTCACCAACATACGAATAAACTGTCCGAACTTGTGCAATGGCCTAGGCACACAGAAAACCTTACAAAATTAGGATATGAAAACTAATATCATATTATAAACCGTTATCACTCAAAATGTTGATTGACTGAACCCTAATTTCGAAACTATATATTGACCTCAGACGAAAAATTACAAAAGAAAAAAAGTTAACACATTTCTATGAAGTTATAAAATTTCACCTGATCAGCCATTATCCCTGCATTTGCATACGACTGACGACTCTTGGACGTGAGGCCGGTGAGTGTATAGGCATATAAGCCGCCGGCGAAAGCGATTCCGGGAATCACCGCAATACTCAGCAGCGCCAGCCTCCATGCTGATACAAACCCTACCACCAGCCCCGCCAGAAACGTTGAGAGATAGTGTATGAAGTTCCCCACCTGAAAACAAAACAAAAAAATCCCAAAAACTAATTAAATAAATAAACATCATAGAATTAACTTAACATCCACCTACTGGATATGACCTTTCATGATCAAACATTTAAAGAACAAATAAAAATCGCGAAAAATGTGAGGAATAATAGTAGGGGGGGGGGCACCACCTCGCACGTTTAGCCAGTCCTTGCTAACGTGCGCAAGGATTAGGCAGTGGGCCCCGCATTGATGCATGCCCAACTACCCCTACAACCCGGATAAGCCCATTTGCAAATTTAATATGGGAGATGATTTTCTTCTGCAAAACGCTATTTATTTCCGTCTCCCGATTCTTTGCATAAAAAAAGATGCGGGCAAATCATTTCTCGACTCAGACGATTATATGCGACCGACTCAGACGATTAAATGCGACGGAAAAGAAGAAATGTTTAAAGAGAATTGGAGCAAAATGTAAATTGCCAAAGATGGAAACCTTCTCGCTGATGGCATCTTGGACCAGAAGGGTGTCCGTTGAGACACTGAAGACAATGTCCCCAGTTCTCACGTCCGTGTCGAAGAAGCCGACGTCCTGCTTCAGCACCGCCTCCAGATACTTCTTCCTCAGCGTGCTCACCTGCCTCTCGCCAGTGTACATCCAGCATGCAATCTCTGTAAATAATTAAAAAAAATCATCTTTAACCTCATTAATCAACGGATTAACTTAATAATTAATGAAAAACTAGGGGAGGGAACAATGCACGTGAAGTGTGATGCACGAGTCATGTGGGACTGGACTGGATTGGACAAAAGTCCAACAAGGGTGATCCGATGACCAGCAAAGACTGAAAATTTAGAAGAAAAAAAAATTAAAAAAGGTTGGATTTTGAAGGTTTTACCTGCGTAGGATGTTACGCATACTATGAGACCGAGATACACAAAGTACAGAGCATACTGCAATCAACAGCAAAAAATCAGATCTGGGATCTGAGAAATCGCAGCGAAATCTCGGAAGTGTTTTCCGCACACCCATTTTCTCCTATGCACATCTATGTTTATTTATTTCCCGCATTTGGGAAAGAAATAAAGGAGAAAGTTGGTGTGCGAAAATCACTTTCCTTAAAAATATGAGAAATGAACAAATGGGGTTGCGAACCTTTGCTACTTCTGCGGTCATTTTCTGCAAATTCATTTGATTTTCGCCGAACCCGTTAACCATTTTGCCGAACATGAGGAAGAACACCGGCATGGAGGAGCCGTGCACTACGGCGCCCAAGCTTCCGAAGATCATGAGGAGCCAATCATACTTGTCTGCAAAGGAGAAGAGCTGGAAAAAGGGCAGGCTCTGCTCCTTCTTCTTCTCCGCCTCCGGTAATGTCTTCACCTCCGCCGCTGGCTCAGCCATTGCAGCAGCTCAGCTTGTTGATAAAAACGCTGAGCAGAATAAACCCAGTAAAAAAAGAAACAAGCTTTAGAGTGAGAGATCTAAAGAGCCCATCTTTTTTCTGCTCTCTCTGTTTTTGTTTCAAGAACTGTCAATGTCGATTTGTGGGCGATCAGCCCAACACAGCTTCGTTTTCCGGAAAGAAAATGAAGAGGAGAGAGAGAGAGAGGAGTGAGAGTGAGAGAGGTTGGACCAGTGGTCAAAGGAGGTGGGAGAAAACGAGTGTGGAGAGAGAGAGGTGTGTGGGTGGTGGAGTTATATAGTATTTAGTAGACAGAGGCAGAGGTGGGAGCTTTAACTGCGGTTGTGAAATTACTGCAATTGATGGGAGGATCCAGGTTAAAGGTGAGGAATCTGGTTAACAGTATTACACTGTGTGTCCTACTCTGCTCTCTCTGCTGCTTGGTAACTTGAGGCTGTGCCTCGGTTCTCGTTCTTTGATTTTTTTTTTCCCTTTTTTTCATATGCATTTTCTAAATCTTTATAAAATCTCAAAATAAAATTTCAAAAGAAAATAGGAAGCATGATAAGCATGAGTTGGTTTAATCATGAACAGAAGAAACTAAAAAAATGGATAGATAAATTGTCACTAGGGCAGGAGTTTCATGTGCAGGATGTCCGTTCTTTGATCAAACGACAAATTGTGCAACGTTATAAGTGATCATAACATATATCTTTGTTCGCAAACAGATTACACACAATCATGGCATAACCATAAGTAAAACAACAAATAATACATAAATAGGCGTAGGATAAAAAAAAGCAATAACTCAATGATTTGAATAATTTATATATCCTCATCTCATATTTTTGTTTCTATTCAATTTGAATACCTGGTAGACGAGCTATGATCATATGAATGCATATAAAAAGCATATTAAACAGATTA
Organism: Gillenia trifoliata; assembly: GCA_018257905.1. Classification (NCBI taxonomy): domain Eukaryota; kingdom Viridiplantae; phylum Streptophyta; class Magnoliopsida; order Rosales; family Rosaceae; genus Gillenia; species Gillenia trifoliata. The sequence goes on along the minus strand of JAEHOF010000012.1, from coordinate 342,338 downwards.
CACACTGAGGACTCACTTGGATATGGGAATTCTCAGAATGTGTGTTCATTTGTAAATACTGACAGCTTCATTATTTAACTGATTTTGGTTACCAAACACATTAAAGAAAATTGGTAGACTATGCCAGCTTTAGAAATTGTAGTTCCTCGAATTTCAAAGTTACAATCTCCGTCCATATTGATCATTACCTATCTGATCACAATATTTGTTTTATATTCTAAAGCCTATTAAAATTGTTAATAACTAATATGTGAACCAGTAAAACTCTCGAAGCATTACAAACACACAATACATCAATTCCAAATATTGTGATGCATCTTTTTTAACAAATTTATGGTTCTGTAGTCTGGCGATCCATTAAGAAACTTGATTTTGAACCTTTTGAAGTACCCTATATTTGAATTTGATTCATTTCTCATCTATGATTATAAAACTTTCGTTTCTGTGATCAGGATTTAGGACTATGTTTGTTCTTGTTACTTCCGTGTAGCAGTGACATGGTAGTCTCCTTTATGCTGGGAAAAAGCTATTAGTAATTTATCATCTAAACTCGAAGATAGTTGAAACGGGGCTGTTTAGGAATTCTTCTTTTCAATAATCTTCAACTTTAGGTGATAAAATGCTGAACACAACGTTCCTTTTCCAATTGGTATACTTATCGCAAAACAGCTGTTAATTAACTGTCTATAACATATTTTTGTTTCTATTAAATTCGAATAGTTGGTAGACGATATCTATGATCATATGAATGCATATAAAAAAACCCAGATCGGGAAAAACCCAGTAATCATATATATTTAACATATCGAACTCAAAAAATTAAGAACAAAGACAAAAGGTTCGAAATTTACTCAAACCCAACATTAACAGACGAAATTAAAGTCAATTACAGCATAATCATGTTACAAATTCAAAATTCACGACACACAAACCCAAATTAAACACAAAATTAAGAATTCACAACGCAAGAACCCAAATTAAACACAAAATTAAGGTACTTTCAGAGACATAAGCATATGAACGCAAAAAGCCGGAGGCTTTCAAAAGCGCAGAAAGAGGGAGAAAAAACAATTGGGGGGTAAAGTTTGGAAATTTACCAGAGGGGTTTCGGAGGAGGCGCCGAGAGGAGGAGATCGGCGAGGCGGATTGGAGCTCGAAGGGCCGAGCTTCAAGTCTCCGGCGGTGGCGAGATCTAGGGTTTTTGCAGAGAGAGAAGAAGGGGAATGCGAGATTGGTGGAAGTCTGCGGTCTGGATTTGCTGGAGAACGGCGGCACTGTCGTCACTACTGTCTGTGTCTTACCCGGAGAGAGAGAGAGAGTGAGGAAGAGTTGAGCACAAATGGTGGTTTTTGAGAGAGTGAGGAAGAGTTGAGCACTTGCGGTTTTTGCTTCAGAAGGAATAGAAGCGAAGAAGAAACGAAGACATGGAACCTAAACTTAACCCAGCCGAGCGGGCCATTTTTTTTGTGAGAAGAGCCGAGCCAAGCGAAGCCGAAAAACTTAGCCGGCGGCTTATGAACAGTGTTTCTTTACAGGCGTTTAGTTATATATTAATTTATTTTTCAACTTTTTTATTAACAAAAACTAAATTATTTTAATTGATGGAATTATCCATTTCAATGTCCACCCCAACTGCCGCATAGTATTAGTATTGTGGCACACAATATATCCCTTGGGAAAAAAAAAATTGGGAAATAAATGAATAGTTGAGAAGGCAGTTAACAATATCCCTTGGGAAAAATAAAAAAGAAGTCATAAATCCCAACATACCAAAAGCAAATCTTCAAATAACTAAAAGGATAAGTTTGGAAATAAATACATAGCATTTTGATTTTTTTATAGAAATAAAATAACTAAATAGATAGATAAACACAATTTGAAAAGGCGTAAAAAGAGAAATGTGGAAAATGAGTGTGATTCAAATCATCTCTAATTTGGTTTGGAACAATAAATAATGTGTAATGATTTTCACATGCACCCCCAACTTTTCATCCCCTCTCCCTATCATACACTCATACCCTACACTACACAAAACACACACACGCACATATTTTTTATTTATTTGTGATGGTTGGACTAAACAAATCAAAGGATAATCAAGGGACCAAAACTAAAGAGGAGGGGCCGGGGGAAGAGGGGAGGTGTGGAGTTAATATCCATCCTTAAATAAGTTTCATATCACATAATTTGGCATGACTACTAATGGACATTTCATTTCATTTGATATGAGCATAAATCAAAACCGCTAGCTAATAGGTTACTTCAAGACCTCGTTTGGTCATCTCTAGGGATTTGGAATGGAACGGGGAAGCCTAAAAGTTGAAGGTAGTTGAAGAATGGTCCCTATTGTTGTTTATCATGTCAAGGAGATACATGAAGAAAATATTTCCCTTCCTCCTACCCTACCACCAATTTTGGTGGGATTGGGATTGGGATTGGAATTGAAATTGATAGGTTTTCTTTATGCTACCCCCAAACCCGAGTTGGTTGGTTAGTTGGGGGTGGACACAAGAGTTTTACATTTTCTTTCTTTTTCCTTGTAACATAACTTGAATTTCGATAGGTATAGATTGATAATTTTAGAGATCCATCCAATCGAATCCAATCAATGCAATCCAATCCACTTGAATTCGTTTCAATAGTCTAGTCCAATAACAAAGGAGGACATCACATGCACCCAATATTAATTATCTTAGCATTGAAAAGGATAATGAATTCTAAAAAAAAATCAAATTAATTATCGCTTAAATAGTTAGTTAATAATAAATGAAATAAATAGGAGAGGAGTGTCGCGATACCCCATGTTTTGCTCTGGCTCTTGTCGGCAAGGAAACTGTTAGACAAGCAGCCCCATTTTTTTGTTTGTTTCTCCACACTAGTCTGCCCTGCAACAAGGATAAAAATGAGAACAAACAACAAACAAAGACAGAGACAGAGAATCATATCATCGGGGGAAGGGGGAAAGGGTGACTGAAATCCCTAACTAACTAGGGTTTGGTTGAAAGAGAAATACCTACAAACAATTGTCGCCCAGCCTCCTCTTCTCTGCCGCCTTCAATGGTGCCCTCTCTCTCTCTCTCTCTCTCTCTATCCTTAACTAGGAAGAGGGCGGCGCTTTACCTTTCCCCGGACGACAACTTTTTTAGGGTTGAGGGGTTTTGCCTTTGTTTTGTTTGAGTCCAGATCTGCTGTGCCGAAATACCCTCTGCCCAGCCTGATACAACGCTCTCCTATCGACACCTGTCTTTACATTTAACAGCAAAGTAACAGCGTTTCCATCTCTCTCTCCCCTTCTCTTTTTCCTCCTCTGCACCAGCTTTCTCTCTTTCTTTATCTGCACCAAATCTGGGCCATAGCCAAGGCCACCGACCTCGCACGAATTAGTTCCTAATTTAATATTTGCTGGAATTTATGATGGCTGACTGTTGGAGATCCATAAATATCGAGTGCCAAAAAAGCTTATGCTCTCAAATCTAGTTAAGAAAATCCCCAAACCCACTCCATCAACTTCAAGAATCGAATCCAAATCTTGTGCGGGAGAAAGAAAGGGAGAGCTGCGAAGCGGAGAGAGAGATGAGATAGACAAAGATCCTTTCGCCGGTGCTAAGACGGGGTCGACGCCGGCGAAGTGGGTAGCTAACGGGATTTGGGTGGGTCGAGGAGCTTTAGTTTTTAATTTTTTATAAAAGTTAACGCTGTTATCTTAGGGCTATATAAGGACAGGTGTCAAAAGGAGAGCGTGGTAACAGGCTGGGGAGAGGGTATTTTGGCACAGCAGATCCGGACTCGTTTTGTTTCTGGGTTTTACCGTTAGTTTTGTCTTTTTCTCTCTCTTTCTTTTATTTTATTTTTGATGATGTTCGCTCGTTCGATCGAAGAGCATGTCCACCCATCATCTAATTGCTCTAGCAATTGGTGGGCAATTGCCCTACCAACCCAAAAACTGTCTCCAGCTGGCTAAATTGACAAGAGCAAGAGGTGGGCCCAACCAAGCCCTACCTCAAGCCCGAGCAATTTGTGCCCAAGCAGGTGCCTTCGGCTGGCTGACGTCAGCAAGCTGTTTTAATTTTTTTTTTGTCAGGCGCATGGACTTCACGCGCTCGTGGGGGGAGAGTGGCCGACAGAAATTGTCAGTGGGCCCCACTTGCAGCCACTGACGCCAGCCGAGCCAACGGCTCTGTGACGTGGCACGATTATGTCCGTTGGATCTCCAACGGCTACTTAATCTGGACCGTTGGATTTAAAACGGTAAAAAAAAAAAATGTTACTGTTGGCCACGTGGCACAACGGTAAGCGTTGGATCAATTTTTTTTTAAATCGACGGCCAGGATTAATCCGAGATTAAATTTTTTTTTTTTTTTTTATAAATACCCCCAATTCTCTTCTTCATTCCTCACTACAACTCAATATTTTTTTTCCTACATCAATTATTTTGGTGGGATATTTAAGGCCAACCAAAAAAAAAAAAAAATCCTTGCCCTTGCCCTTGCCCTCCATGAACGGGTGGAGTTGCACAAAGGCAGGCACTGTTCACTGAGGGCAATCACTGCCCTTGCCCTCCACCAACGGGTGGAGATGCTCTAACTTCTAAGGCTCTTTCGTCTCCATTAATTTAAATGACACATCTCTTTCTTTTTTATAATTATTTTATGTTCAATAATACTTGTAAATCAAACATACATTGCCAAGTCTGAGATTATAATGATCAACCCAGATAAATTTATAAATGCTGTATTCTTATTTTATTTTTTATGAAATTTGAGGCAGCTTTTTTCCATGTTTTCTTCGTTCAAAACTACTGCAAAATCTTGTAAGAATTATAAAACCACCGCTATAGTGGCAGTTGGGATGTATTTTGATTTTCGTTATTTGAAAACTTTGCAACATTTTGATTTTGTTCCGATCAAGCCTGTAATTGTTAATACAAGGGCTGCACACGTACTGTGTTTGTGTATACAATCACAGATAGCTAGATTTCTAAGCAACAAATTTGTTACACATCATTGAAAACAAACGCACGCACGCACGCGCACAGGTAGCTTCAACCAGCAGCTGCAGCTGCCTCCGCCCTTAGAGTACAACCATTGTAACGAACCTGCATGCCAGCCATGCGGACAGCTCTCTTTCTCTTTCCCATATAAGATGGAATTCAATTTGACCAAACCATGCATCAAGCCATTCTTTTACCTGTCACAGATGTTTATCCAAAGTTAGCAAGCAGCAGGCAATAGAGTAAACCCAGAAAAATATAAGCAAATCATCACAACATCTCTAGCTCGCTCGCTCTTTCAGCTCTCAGCAGCCCATAGTCAAGAATGTTTCCGTTCCCATTAAGCATTTATTAGCTAGCTGATCGAACTAAAACTCATTCTTCAGCAGTCAATTGGTTCCTCCAAGTTCCTTTAATTGATCCCTTACAATTCCAAGCTGTGTGACATAAATAAAAATTTTACACATAAAAGAATCCGCTCCTCTTTCTTCTCATTTGATCTCACTTTCTGTTTTGACCCCCATATCTTTAATTGCTTCATAGAGACTAGAAACAAAGTTAAGACATTAATTCTCCGCAATTCCTCCCCTATATACTTAGATACAATCAAACTGATGCTCGGTATCATTCATTACTAACACACGCGTATCATAATTCTTTATTACATTTAAAGCATTCAAAACCCTACCGCCAACACCTAAGCGATTTACTCTACTTAAAAAGTAAGCTATTCAAAAGACACCCTTCCTCCACAGTAGAGGGAACTATGGAATACGACTGACAGAGATGAAGTAAAGTACGGCTACTTGAATCATACATCATTGTACTAGCACGACAGGACATAAGGAGATGCACAGGAAAACTACCTGGAAGCACCATTGCAAAACCCTGATCTAGAACTTCCATACCCGCAGCCCGTCCAGAGGTTAACTCTTCAAATAAAGCAGCAGAAACATATAAGAGCAACAGACTGATCATCTATATATAACACCTCGCACCCGTGCCATTTGTACTGTCCTTATTCTTTCTATGAAACCTTGCCGTGCTCTCAGCAATTCCAATGGTTGACATTCATACGGACTTTATGTTGCACCCATCGCCATGCTCGTTGGCAAGTTCCATCTCAGCATACCAGATGTATAGAAGAGATGCATTCGACCGTAATTCCTGCTCAAATCAACAGCGGAACATTAAAGTAAATACATTGTCTAAATGCCAACAAATACAAGGTTGAAAATTATTGAAAGGAATCAATTTAAGGAAGGAAAGAGCTAACCCCTCGACGAGTCTGATGCCAAATTGGCGAAAATCTAAGTTCTAGTCATTCACAATAAACATAGTAAGGTAGCATTACGAAGAAATCTCATCCGGCAGGCCTGTTCTTCCGTAGATGTCATTGGGTGGTGCCCAAGAGAGATTCGAAGCTGAAGTTACTTGAACAGCCTTGTGTTTTGCTTAAAAAATGATCAACCCTTCTCAAACATTGTAATATAGAATCTGGCAATGCCTCCAAGCTAAGGACTTTCTCAGCCCAAGTTGAACTGTTTGTAGATATCCTGTGCGGGAGGTAAGAGCATTATAGTATTTATTGATGAAATTGAATTCACAAAACACAAAGAAATGAAGAAAACTTTTTCTTCTGCAAGTTTTAAAAAAATTGCATACAAATAATTTCCACTTTCACTGTGGAAATCAGATTTCTTTATGTTTGCAACAAAACATAAATGGACAAAGAAAATTTGAACATATATTACCAGGTGCACTGCTAATAGGAACTCACCACCGAGAGCTTTTCCCGCCAAAGAAATCAATGAATTGTAACGCGAGAGATAAACGGGCCTCAGACGAGATCAAGGAAAATAGGTAGTGGTTGACGCCTTTGTACGTTATGACTTGCGAGAGGTGCCCATCTGCTTTTCCCCCATCAGGTGTTTTTACCAACCTTATGAGAGACAGCAGCTGGTTTCATGTTCGAACCCAATATAAAGCAGTCTCTGTTTAACTCTGTTGGGTGAGGAGTCAAGAAGGACAAAAGAAACTGAATTCAATTTCAGCCAGCCAGCGTGCCATCCAAGCCTACAAAAACTGGGAAATATATCAACCAGACCGAGTTCTAGTTGAACAGTAGCAGGGGATCTGGAGGAAGATTTTGTTCGTGGCAAACCTGCATCAAACGGCACCACATTTGAAGTTGGAACAAAAATAAGTTAATCTTAGAAGCTAGAGAAATTACAAAAAAAAATTATCTCATGCTGCAAGCAATACAAGACAGAAAGTAAGTATAGACAAAAGATTTAGAAGATACAAATGCAGCTATACACTCAAGAAATCTAATTCACAACCACCAATTCTAGAGCAGCCACTGACCCTATGCCCTAGAAGATTGAGAAACAATAAGCAGAAATAGAACGAGGCACTGAAGTTGTTGAGAGTGGATCATCAGATACATCACCAGCAACACCTTCGCCATCAATCATCGGACGTTTGAGTATAAAATCACCTGAAACCGCGACCGCAAGGTCTCTGGGGACAAGTATACGAGCACGCTAGCTTTATTAGGTTGTTCCTATGTGGTTCGAAAGCCATGTACTTTGCAGGCGAGACTAATGGCGACCAGCAGATTTTAGTTTACCATCCACCGATGCGATTCAAACCTCGAAGCTCAGCAATGTCCGTCCTCGATTCTGCATTACAAATGAGCGAGAGAAAATTTAAAAGCCTCAAGCTTTCAACCCCTCTCTCTCTCTCATGAGTCATAACACAAATCAATAAAAGAAAATCATCGATTCCCTAGCACCAAAACTATGATTGATAATATTAAACTAATTGTTGCTGAGAGAGAAATTATAGGAAGGAAAACATGAAAAAGTTTCAAACTTTAAACTAAAATCAGTAACATACATGATACATACTCCAAATTAGCAATTTAGCATGACAATCGAGGAGGAGCAATAAATACCTGTACAAACACTTGCAAATTAGCAATATCAATTGTCGCCCTCGCCCTCGCCATCAGAATCGATCGGAGTCGACCCAAACCCCAATACACACGCCTTTGCTTGGGACCGCACATCCTCTTGCTCATGTTCTTGCGGTGGCGCTGGCGGTGGTGATAGAGGCGGCGGGTCAGGTTTCAAACTTTCAACTGTCAGCCCACGGCGTCGTTTATGACGGAGAGGCTGGTACCGTGGGTGGGGCTGGGAAGTGGGAACCGTTAATGGTATCGAACTATGGATTACCCCTTACATTTTTCGTACTCTGCACGCAAAACTCAACATCATTAGCTTCTTGTTTTTGCTTTTTACGGTAACTTTTCCAAAAGCATCTTCGAATTTCCATTATATATATATTTTTTAAACGAGTAATGTGCACAAATAAATTCACATAGCGCTTGGTTGTAGGTCTGATGATTTATATGAACACGGATTGGGAGATTGCGAGCATGCCACTATGAGGTACCGCTAGTAGACGGTGTGTGTGATTTGAGATTGCGGTATTTAACTTCTAACCAAAAGATTGTGCCTTTAAGTGAGAGGCTCAACTTAGGTTCTTTATTTGTCTTGCCTGTTAAGGACTTTAATTGTTATGTAGATATGTATAACAAGGCCAATATGGTTGGAATATAGATTGAATACAAACTGGTTATATTCAATTGGAATGCTTCAGTAGTAAAGACAGTAAGCGGTAAATAAAGAAAATACAGTTTGCATCAAAGTAAACATATATATAAATTGAATTGAAAGTTTACAAATAAGTAAATAAAGCTGTAAACATCAACCAAAGTGTGGTCGGATTGCATATAAGGCCATCGAATTGGTTTTTATGCTCATCGGATTGGCTTTTCTACCCGTTTGTCTCTTTGAGAAAAAGAGAATAGCCTAAAGAAGATTCTTTCTCAGGCTTAAATCGATACCACAGAGAGAAGTGGCATAGCTAATTCTAAGATCGGAGTTTCCTGATCTAAAAGCTTTAACACAAGTTGTTGAAGCTTTGTGAATTGTTGCTAAAGCCTTGTGTAGGCTTATGAAATCTTGTTGCTGGGTTGTATAAACTGATGAATGCCATTTCTTGGCTTTCAAGAGAGAGTTTTCCCTCTTTGGTGCTTGAAAGGTTGGCTTTCCTTAGAACATGTATGTTCTGTATTTTGGTTGGTTGAGTGTCCTTAGCTCTCTGCCTTTGCTTCTAATATATAGAGAACAAAACCAATGTGAAAGCAAGCTAACTTGATGCACACACATCAACCTAATTCTACTTGCACAAAGATAGATAACATTAATTAACTATCCCCTTGCAAATACACATCTTGCTTACAAGAAAAAGTGTCGTCCTTGCTACCCAAAATATGTCAACTTGTAGATACCCAAAATATCTTGGTGTAAGTTTGGCCTAATTTCACAATAACCCCCACATAATGCCATAATTTGGCTTTAGACCCAAATAGGTGTAAACATGACAATTTTGAGTGTAAACAGTGCCATTAACCATTTGGTTCCTAAATTATTATTTCTTTTTTCAGAAAAAGCATCTCCAACAACAGTTTCTTTAAATTTGTGTTGAATTAGCCAGGAAAACCGTCTCAAAAAGTTTTTTTGTTTTTTAATACGTACGATATTATTTATACTATATGGTGAGAGACTGGGCTAAGTCTTACAATGGACTAGCCATAATATTTGGTTTGGATTCAACTTTCCGCGAGAATCAAACCTAAAACCTCTCCCTTACAAGTGAAGAGGAATACCATTAGACCGTATTACTAAGTGGCTCAAAAACATCTATTTTAGCTACCCAATTTAACTTAACATCTCCAACAACAGTTAAACTTAGGTAGCAAACACGTTCCGTTATGTTGACTTGCTGGATTGTTATTCACTTTTAAACTCAGTTGCGAATAATGGTCCATTAAGGGTCGTTTACATTCCCGAAGGGTCTCTCGGAGATGAAATTCCTTGGCTTGGCTCTTTAAACTAGCTTTCCAAAGGTTTTGAACAGAAACACATTAAAAAACTTCCCGACTTCAATCATGCTACTAGATTGGAAGCCATAAGCCAAACACAAATAAGTAATTAGAGGCATCAGATGCCCCCCCCCCCCCCCCCGGGAGCGAAGGGACTTAATATATATTAAACGTAAACTTAACATCAGCATTACAAATTGTTCTGAAAATACAACGGGATGATAGGCCGCCTTTTTCCTAGCCTCATTCCTCGCCGCTTTTCGCGCTTAGCCTCCTTCTCCCTCTCCTTCTCCCTCCAGATGAGATACTCCTTCGTCCTGGCAATGGCCGCGTCTCGATCAGCATAAAAATTTTCCAAGTCAAAAGGCTCATCAGATAATGCAACCTTGTTACCATCACCATTGGTGCAAAGGTAGAGACATTCGGGAAAAGGGGAGTCATTAACAGGCATGCCTGGCCATGGCCATGGTGGCATAACAGGAAAGGGATAGGCCGCCTTTTTCTTCTTTGGTGAACGATAGGCTGCCTTTTTGGAAGCCAGATATCTGCCCTTCTTCTTAGCCTTATAGCTCGGTTGATGTGCCTCCTCCTTGCCCGTAGCGTTTCTAGTACTTATGAGATGCTCCGAGGTGTTACACACTGACAGTTTGTTATAGTGGGAAACAAGGGAGGACACAACACCAACCGTAACTCCCTCGCGAGCACTGATATCACCAGCAGCCTCCATCGATTACCGATGCAATGCACTGATGCATATATACATATCAATCACAGCATTAATCGTATAATTAGTTGCCAATCAAACCCCAATAACTGAAATTGCTTCATGGATCGCATAATAATAATTAAAATTAGAACCTTAATTCAAACCCCAAAACTGAAACTTAGAGCATTAATTCAAACCCCAAAACTGAAATTTAGAGGATTAATTCAAACCCTAATTTAAACCCCAAAATTGAAATGGGTTCAACGATGGAAGAGGAGAGAGAGAGAGGATTATGTTTACCTAATCGATGAGATCGAGCCTGTGTTCGCCTTCACTCGTTCGTTGGTTGCCAATTAAACCCTGTTTCAGAAAACCCCAAATAAATCGCTTCATCGCCCAAATAGATCGAGCCTGGGTTAGCTTTAGCTAGAACCAAACCCTAAATTAAATTAAACTACAACAATAGAAGCAAATTGAGAAGCTGGGGGAGGGGGAAGAGACGCAAGGGAGAGAACCCTAACCAATTAAATTAAATCAATTAATTAATTTCAACAAATATACTTAAGCAAATCGAGTACCTGGTTGCTCCGTTTGTCGTCGGCTGATATCGGTCTCGATGGATGTGAGACAGAATGAAAAGGAGCGTCTTTCTTTCTTTTATTTTCATATATATAGTACTACTAGTATACGGTACACCCTTTTCCTTGCCCGCCTTAATTGGGCTGGGTTCCAATTTTTCTTCGTCGTTGGTAGTAGGAATTACTTAGTAATACAGGAAATAAACGGTTATTGTCAAAAAAATACAACGCGCCGGTCAACTGACGGTGTCAATTAACGTTATTGGATCTAATGGAATATTTTTAATGGCGTTAAAAGGAATATTCCCAGTTTGGACCGGTTGCTGACGTCATCGCTAGAGTTACCGGTCGGTCTGGACCGGGTTCAAGCCAGTCGCCGCTGCAACTAGCTCCGGTCGCCGGCGCCGCCGTCGTTGTCGCTGGAATTTTGGCCAAATTTCAAATCTCCATAACTTCTTCATTTCTTGGCCAAATTTCACGTTGTGTTATGTCAAAATGAAGCTAGAGAGGAGTAGAATGACGGCTGTACAAGCTCGGAAAATGGCATGTATTTGCCTCAAAAGGCCGCTGCTACTGTAGCTTCGTCGATCTACGTCAAAACTCAACCAAATCAACCAAACGACATATGAAAATTTATCTACTCAACGAGAGGAACCAAATGGTGGTAGTTAGAAACCTCACCTCGGTCTAGAATGACGAGAAAATCGCCGGGAAGGTGCTGTTCTTCCGTGAGCTTTTCCCGTCAAATGGTCTGGAGTTTGGACAAACGGTTTGTACCGTTGAGTCCAGGGCGTCGAGACGAAAATGGTGGTGATTTTACTTCGCCTCGGTTCGACGGTTTTGCGTCAACGAGTACTGTGCAGATACGGTGAGAAAGAGAGAGAGAGAAAGAGAGAAAAAAAAAGAAGAAATGAAATAAGGATAAGGGAGTGACGGGGAAGAAGAGAGGGAATGAGATATTTTGCGTTTTGAGGGTATTTTGCACACACCAAAGCAGTAAAATTACACGGTCCTGTGTACAAAATAATAACGCACGTGTCCAAAATATCTCCTTGGGCATTATTTTATAACAAACTTTTTACGGGATGTTATAGCTACGTGGCCGCACAGATGCCGAGTAACTAAAAGATAAATGCGTCCTTTGATGGCTTGAATGTTGATGCGGGTGTGCCAATTCAGCCGAGCTCGCCCGGATGAATAACTTATATGTGGTGATGTGGTAGAATCTGCTGCTAACTTCTGAATCAAGTGACTCCAGCCGAGGAAGGAACAATTGCAACCTTAAGTTCTAAAACCTGAAGACAAGGTTATGTAAATTGTTGATTACAAATTCAACCTAAAAATATAGATTAAATGTGGCATCCCACATCGACCAACGGAGAGGGGGTGATGTGCCTTATATGTACATGCCCACCTCCATTTAGTACGAGGCCTTTTGGGAGCTCACTGGCTTCGGATTCCATCGGAACTCCGAAGTTAAGCGAACTTAAGCTAGAGCAATCTCATGATGGGTGACCCATTGACAAGTTGCTCGTGAGTTCCCAGAAACAAAATCGTGAGGGTGTGGCCCAAAGTGGACAATATCGTGCTACGGTGGAGCCGGTCCAGGGATGTTACTGAATGGTATCAGAGCCACTCTGCTGTTCGGTACGGATGTGCCGACAAGGATGTTGGGTTCCCCTTAAGTGGGGTGGATTGTGACATCCCACATCGACCAACGGAGAGGGGGTGATGTGCCTTATATGTACATGCCCACCTCCATTTAGTACGAGGTCTTTTGGGAGCTCACTGGTTTCGGATTCCATCGGAACTCCGAAATTAAGCGAGTTTGGGCTAGAGCAATCCCATGATAGGTGACCCACTGGGAAGTTGCTCGTGAGTTCCTAGAAACAAAATCATGAGGGCGTGGTCCAAAGCGAATAATATCGTGCTACGGTGGAGCTGGTCTAGGGATGTGACATTAAATTTAGACAAATTTATCCTGCAAACGCACAATTAGTTTATAGTATAGCAATGCAAGTACATGTTTGTTCTCACAGAGATTGTGATTAATCCCAATTACTACCAAAATAGTGATTATTAGGGGCGAACAATTAGGGGCAAAATAATGAAGGCGCCTCTAATGATATTTATTAAAGGCGGAATAGTTATAATTTTATTAAAGACAAAAATAAACGCCCCTAATACATGGTATTAAATAGGGGTAGAAATAAGTGCCCCTAATAATTAATGTTTTGATTTTATTTTTACATCTGCCCTTTTACTTTAATTTAATTCATTTTATTATTTCCAATAAGAGTGTTAAATAAAAATGAAATGTGATATTAATTAGCTTAAAAAGGAATATAACTGAAACCCTACACTCCCTCACTTTGCCTGTAATTCTTTTTCTTCTCCAGCACCGCACAATGGTTCTTTTTCTTTCTTCTTCTGCATTTTCCTTTTGTTTCTGTAACATGTTCTTGTCATTTTTGTTTTGTATAGAAGGCTAGGAAATTAGCCCCTACAACTGGAAGAGGAAGCTTCGCTATTAATCCCTTGGAACTGTTGCTCTCTGGTATGCATATATATCTCTAATTCAAGGTATATATTTTAATTCATTCATCATCCAAATTGATCCCCAATTCTATTTCGTGAAATTTACAGTGAAACTTGAAAGATCTAGAAGAGTAATGAAATTTTACAATGAAACTTGAGAAATCTCACAAGAATTCTAGACAGACTACCTCATATTTCAGAGTCGTTTGGATTTCCAGTGGTATGTTAATACAAATTATATAATTTTGCTTGGTTTTTGTCATTTTGGTTAGTGTTTTTCTAATAATTGTTGAAATTTTGTATGCTAACCTATGCTCCATTGAAAATTGGAGGAGAAGACATGCCTGCAATACTTGAGTTGGTTGGCTGGATGTGGAGTTGCATCAAAGAGATTGTTGTGAATAATTCTTTATTTCTGGAGATGTAGAAAGAAAGATCATGCTAGATTTCAATGGTTTTATTTTCACAACAATAAAATCGACTTTTGGATTCTATTTTTATGGATTTTATTTTTTTATTATATTAAGGGTGGAATTGTGCGCCTTTAATAGATAGTAATTAATTAATTTTCAACATAAAAATATGACGTGACTTCAATAACAATAGGGGCGATTTTAAGGGTTTTCCGCCCCTAATAACTTTTTGTGACACCATTTAAAAAAGCGAAACTACCTACTGCCCCACATACTTTTAGAGGCAATTTTAGCTAGTTTTCCGCCCCTAATTAAAGTTTTAAGGGCGAATTTAATTGCCACTAATGCTTAATATTTTAGTAGTGAATTAATTAAAAAAAAAGAGAAATTAAAAACAAACAAAATGGTAAATATGGTGTGAATAGATAGTTAATAAGATTATGACAAGAGGTTTAGCGCACAAAATCAATTTGATTGAATGAAGCAAACGATTAACTCAGAAAATTTAAAAGCAATTCTTAAAATAATGAAACTAAAATTAGAAATTAAACAAATGATTGAAACACCAAAGCATTATATTCAACCTATAGCTCTCTTAATCATGCGAATGGAATACGTACTCAATCCAACAAGTCAATTAACAACCGTACCTAGGTTCTTGGTCCGACATTTAAAATCAAATTTCCTAATGTAAGAATCCTATCATTGGTCCGGCATAGGTCAAGTACTTTTAGATGCAATTTATCTTTGATCCATCATAAATCAAACACTAAAAATCCATGAAGTTCTATGAAATTAGGAGTCATGTAATCTATGGTCAAGCATCACAAAAAATTGCAATTTACAATCTCAATGAGCAAACAAAATATGCAATTTGGTCCATCTACACACTTCACACAAATAGTCTAGATGCAAACTCTAAAGGTGGTCAATCAATAGAATTAAACAACTAGAATCAAATCAAACAGAGATTATAAATTTAATAATTAAACTTGTCAAAAATCGAATACTTAAACTTCCATTACATGAAAAATTAAACTAAGGCATCGTCCTAGCTTTGGCCGAATGGCTTAGCTAGACATCATCATAAGTTTATAACAAAAAGCATGGAAAATAAATTACACCTTTCGAAAAGTCTTGGCTACAAAGCTCTGCTTCACGATCTCCTTCGTTGTGGTTCTTGCTCTCAATTTTGGTGAATGAATCAAGTCTGTATAAAACTAAACTGGGGAGGGTTATATATAGGCTCGTCATCTCCTTTTTGAGTGCAAACACAAAGTCCCTCTTTCTCTGGGATTTTACTTTCCTTCCATTCTAATCCGACTTAGAATTGGAAGTTTGACCAAATAAAATCTCCTTTTTAATTTATGGAATCCTTAGAGCCCAATGAACCATCACAAATCCTTATTTTCATCTTTAACTTCAGCTGTGTTAACTCTTTGGGACCCATTAACCAATTGAATTAATTAGATGACAATTAACTTCTCAAATTCCCCCGTAGAAACTTCACACTGAACAGCAGTCACTAAAACATCAATAAGTTTTGCTTCAAATATCGGAATCACGAATGGTAAAATTCACCAGAAACTAGACATCCAGATATTTTCATTCATATATGGCATGCCATCAGATTTGTCCTGAGCTATTCTCAGAAAATTAATCTTCTTGACCTTCCAGCAGCAACGTTCCAGCACCGTGACAAAACTTGCATCAAAACTCTTGAAAATTCTTCCTTTATCTCTCTTTACTCCAGTTGACCTACAAAATGTAAATGACTCACAATTGCTATGAAGCTCTGGATCCTAAGCATAAAGTTCAGCAGCCTTAACTATATTAGTGAAAATATAGGTTCGCCGAATCGGTATCAAACTACATGGACAAAAATACTCAAAGGAGATGAGTGTCTTAATCGTAAAACTGGTTCTGCCATATGCGTGCCAAACTCTATGAATGTACCTAAGAGAAACCAATCATAGAACACGTCACTTCGCCGAGAGGGTTATGAAGTGACCTCTGCAGACGAAAGAATCAAAGACTCTTCGCCGGGTGAGACTTAGGATAAATAATCAGCAACAAACTCAAAGAGAATCTCTGTCTATCCAGTCGATCTAGACTCCTAAGGCAAACTGACTATACAGCTCCAACCTCGTCTATCCAGTCGGTCATCGTTCGTCAGCTGCCAACCCAAATCCGTCTATCCATTTGGAAATTTGTGTAGACGGTTAGTAAGTTAGTAAGTTAGTTTTCACAAAAAATAGGTGTGAAAAAAGTTTCGCATAGAATATTAATTTGTGTGTTGAGTTGAAGGTCCCTTCACGTTGCATGAAGTCTCATACTTATACCCAGTATCCCTGGTTGTCACGTTACGAACCCCTACCACGGTAATTTCACTCTTGAGGATTCTATGTTCAAACAACACCGTGATTATCCTTTTTTTATTCGATGTCATCTCATCATTTCCTAATCTCCTAATCTCCTAAAATCCTTGTAGAATCATATTTCCAATCCAAGGCCGTCACAAGTGACTACGTGTCCCCTTAGAAAAGCTTCCTCATGCAATGTACATTCCCTCATTCTTGTCTAAGTGCATTCACGTATTTGCCCAAGAGAAACACCCTTATCTGTAGCTTCTCTAGATATCCACCATACGACACTAGCTAGCGTCCCACATAAACTCAACCATATCGAAGTGGAATAGTTTAGATAAGCCTTTAATAAAATCTCAAAATAATTATCATGCCAACGATAATATCATTAAAATGACTTTGATTTTTCTCTCATCCAACAGCCAAGAGTGTATGACCGAGAGCATGGAAAATCAGGAACAAAACACACATTAACTAAGGGTTTGTTTGGAAATACTTTTAAAATGACTGAAAGCGCTTTTGATGAAAGTATTTTTGGAACCAATTCTAAGTAAAAATGCAAGTGAATACTAAAAACACACTTGAAGTGCTTCATGCAAGAATCGCATAACTAGTGCTTCTGAAAGGAAGCACTTAGAGTGCTTTTAAAACCCAAAAACAATTTTACCAAAAGCGCTTTCAGTCATTTTAAAAGCACTTTCAAACGAATCCTAAGTCCAAGGGCAAAAGCATTTGCAACTTAGCAATGTCCCAAGATTTGTTAACAATGAGCTGATTCACTGTAAGAAACCAACCTACTGGAGCTCTTGTTCAAATAAAAAAGAAGCAAGAGGCCGATCCATGTGATGAGTCGATATTATGTTATATTTTATAGTACATCAAGTTAACTTTAATGTTTGTCTTTGAGAGAATTTTGATACTTTTTTTATTTGTTTTTATTATAGGATGAATTGAATCGACTTTGCTCAATAAATGGATAAATTGTGGAGTTTTGGAGCTAAGAAGATCATGTCAAAGTTTCAAGCTTAAATTCCATGTTGTTTGATCATGAAGAATAATTGAAGGCGGAATGTGTTGTTTGGGCGGATTTACATTTTGAGCTTATTTGGCTTATAAGTGATCCAAGATGACCTTTTTGGGTCGAAGTCTCTTCTACAAAGTTGAAGAGGACGTTTTTAGCTTTTCAACAACATATTATGGGCCTGATTCGGAGCTAATTTCTTGATAGGAATTTTACCACGTGTTGGCGCAGTTGCTAAGTCCCCGGTACATTGGTCCTTATGAAATCGTGGCACGTGTTGGCGTAGTTGCTTATAGGCTAGCCTTGCCAGCGAAGTTATCTCGAATACATGATGTTTTCCATGTTTCTATGTTGAGGAAGTATGTACTGCACGAGTCACGTGTACTCCAACCACAACCTTTGCAGTTGAACGAGAATTTGAGTTACGAGGAGGAACCGATAGAGATCTTGGATAGGAAAGAGAAGGTTATGAGGAACAAGGTGATACCTATGGTGAAGGTTTTATGGAGTAACCACGAGGTAGAGGAGGCTACTTGGGAGACTGAAGAGCATATGCGGGCGCAGTATCCACAGTTATTCTAGTAGTTATGTTTTGTAATTTCGCGGATGAAATGTTTCTTAAGGGGGGTAGATTGTTACAACCTGTCCCAAAATTTATGTAAAAGTACCAAAATACCCCTAGTGGTCAATGCTGACTTTTTCGAGACGACATGTGAAAATTATTTTCTTTGCATATTCAAATCGTACTCGTCGACACGAACGCGTGGACGCAAGCGGAACTCAATTTGGAATTAAAACGAACGTTTTACGGAACTTTAAAGCTTAGGGGCATTTTAGTAATTTCCACACCTGTATGTTAATTAGGGTTTTTGGCTGGCTGCTGTGCAGCCAATTCCCTCACTCTCTTCCCATGACCTATCTCTCTCTCTCTCTCTCTCTCTCCCATTCTCTCAGCCAAACTCACAAACCGTACACAAACCCTAGATTTTGGACGAATCACAAAACCGTGGAACCATCACTCAAGACCATAGCCATTACGATCGTCTCGTCATTTTGGACGACACTGTGATTCCAGAATCTTCAAACTCGAACACAATCGGCCAAACCGATATCGGAACGGAAACGGCAAACTGCCAATCAAGCTTTCGTACAATCCTGGCTTAGGTAAGCCTCGAAACCATTCCCATTGGTTTTATCACGTTGAGTAGGTTCAAATCGATATAAGGAACATAATTTTTGGTGCAGTTTTGAAGGAGAACGGAATTAAGGTTTGACCGAAGCTTTCTGGCCAATTTCAGGCCATCTCCGGCCATTTTTCCAGCCCCAATTTGGTATGAAAATATTCTACTCTTCAATACCTTCAATTTGATATATGGCACGTTGAAATATGTTTCCAGTTATACATATAAAGTATGTTTTGACTTTTACTACGGTAGTATAATTTTACACCTATACTGGATTTCAAACAGGGGGTTACTACGTTGAAAAAAGAAAAGTATATAGAAAACTTTTATTTTTCGTCCACTCACACCTTTTGTTTTTGTGCCCCCTTCTGGTGAAGTCGAGGCATACGATTGGCAACTCTGATTCTCTCCCCGACCATGTAGGGATTTGTTTTTATTCCAGTTTCTTTAATAATATCCATCCCTGTTATGGATAGAAATTCTAGGAACTTGACTTTATATTTTGTTTCCGTTGCTTCAATTTAGTACGCTCTGAACCTTGTGCATATTGGTATTATTTTCCGCAAACTATTTGACAGTTTAAATTGCATAAACTAAGTGTTGTCATGCATACAATGACTTCGTCACTTACGAGTGTCGGCCAGCACGCCCGGACTTGGTATTCACGTGGGTATCGAGGGTGGGGTGTGTCAGCTTGGTATCAGAGCATAGGTTCAGAGAATTCTTATGACAAACACTTAGTGTACGTCATTCTTGTACTGAGTATCTCAGTGTTTCTTTTCAACGGAGCTATGCAACCTCGACGTCAGCCAGATTTAACTGATTATGCTAAGTTGGGGCAAGTCATCGCCAATGCAATTCAGGGAGGTAGAGGTCATACTTTCCCTAAGATTGCTCGTGGTTTAGGAGTATGGGAACTAGAGGGTGTTGCTACTGGAGAGACTATCGAGCTATGGCTCGAGAAAGTAGAGAAGACGTTCTGAAGTATGAACTGTCCGGAAGATCAGCGAGTTGTTACTGCTGCCTTCTTCCTCATTGGGAGTGCTAGCAGTTGGTGGGACACCGAGGTGAAGGAAAAATTTGTCCTAGCTAAGAACAATAGATGAACATTTGAATACTCATGCTTCCTAATAACAATTAAAGTAGGCATGCATTCAAAAACAATTCATAAAACCCATGACTTTCAAAGCCTAGAATATGGTGAACCAAAAGTACTCTTTAACAAAATTAAAGAGAAGGGAGATTTGAGATTCATTACCCTTGAAGCTCATTCTTGTTTGCACAAGAGATTCACCCATGTGGAGGGCCTTCAAGTCACCTCCTTGCTCCATGTAATCTCCTTGTTTGCTTCTTGAGGATGTGAGGATAAGAACTCCAAAAACACCAAAAACTTAGTGTCTCTAAGTCTCCACACCAAGGATGAGGTGTGAAGATGAAATGGATGATTTAGGAGCAAAAGATTGCTAGCTATATGCTCACTAAATGGCCGGCCTCCCTTGAAGAAAATGAGAGAGAATTTCAACTCAATTTCATCCAAGAAAAACCCCTTAAGTGATTATGGCCATAAAGTTCCCTTTATGCCTCATCACATGTGAGTGGCAAACTTGTAAATAAGCCAAGTTTTCCTCCACTCACTCTAGGCCGGTTTTGGCATTGTTTTTGGGTTAATTTCCATTTAGTTTTTAGTTGTCATACAACCTAAACTCAATGGGCCTTGTGGACCAAAAACCCTTTTGGGCCCCGAAACCCAAAACCAACATAAAAGCCCAAATACGAACATTTCGTATAATTAATTAACTAATTAATTAATCATGATCATTCTCAATTAAACAATTTAATTGCTTATCCATTCCTTTATTTCTTCACTTTCATCTTTACTCGGTGTACGATCCATTAGGTTCCAATTAGCGAGGCAGTGGGCGATTGTTACTCTTAACGATCGATTGTGAATTGAAACTACATTTCAATTCTCCCTTTAAGATTAGTGTTGGCTAATCCTTAGGGCTTCCACAAACCATGAGTGACACCTAGCAGTATGTCATGGCTACCCAAGCTAAGTAGAATTGGTTGGAGAACCTATCCAGTTACAATTACAATGCAATACGGTCCTTCTCTAATACAATACTCCTAATCACGTTGTTTGAGTGATAGTTATTTTTATGTCTACTATCCAATGTGATTCTCTTCTATATGATTCAATTGAATATGATTTGAAACAAACTTCCAAAATCATATTCATATGCTTTGGCCAAAGACTTTCGAATCATATCTCAGAGTATTCTCCTTCCACCATGGAAGGTTAGAGATCCCTTGTTGTGCATTCATATGCCTACATGACTAGATAGCTTGACCCCAACAATGCCGTGGACACTCGCAATGGAATGCCTTTGACATGATCAAAGATCAAGGACCCAATCATTAGACATCAATGATGCCTCAGGTCAAAGGACTACTTTGCATATTGCAACTTAGAAGTTCTTACATGACATGTATGTACGAACTCCTATTGATCGTTGTTCAGTGTACTCAATTACTTTTTGAGCACCTATGTGTTTGTCTCAGTGTCCAACACTAAATGACTTGAGACTAGTCATACTCACGATTGAGTTAACATAACACATACTAACCTTAGCAGATTGTCAATGCCCAATTGGCAATCCTATGGCTAGGAACGTTTTAGGAATGAACATAAGAGAGAGGTCTCGTTTATCTAACTTACTTAGATCACTTCTCTCTTAGATCAAATACATTCCTTGGATTCTCTTATTGATTAAACACATGATACAATAAATAGTGATTAACAATAAGCTTTGCCCTTTTCATTAAACTAACAATAGTTTAATACAATAAGTATTCCAAAAGCTATTACATCAAATGAGTGGCTTTGTGGGCATACTTCCAACACGAGGAGAGTACTTTTCCTCAGGGCACTCATGTCACTTGGGAGCAGTTTAAACAAAGGTTCCGTATTCGATTTTTCACTCTTGAGTACCGAGCCAGAAAGAGGAGGGAATTCTTGGATCTAAAACAGGGCACCATGACCATATCCGAGTATGAGACACAATTCAGAGAGCTTATGAGGTATTGCCCAGCGATGGAGAATAATGCAGTGGAGCTGCAGACTCAGTTTCATGAGGGGCTGAGACGTGACATCAGGATCATTATTGCTTCTCACCGATGCTCGACCTATTAGATAGAGCTGGAGTTAGCTCTGGACATTGAGCAGTCGATGATTAGTGACTATGTTGGGGGCAGTGGTACTGGTGGTGATAGGGGACGTCAACATGGGAGATTTTCTGTTGGCGGTCCTAGGAAACAACAAGGTTTCAAGAAGAGCGATCAGAGCTCTAGTTTTTCTGGTAGAGGTTCTAGCTCAAGTTCTCGTTCTGGAGGAGGACGTACGGGTAACTCTCAAGATTCTACTGGTTCAGTGAGATCCAATCGACCATTATGTGGACGTTGTAATCGGCGATATTTTGGTCCTTGTCAAATTCAGTCGAATGGTTGTCATAACTGTGGATCACCTGATCATTGGCGTCGCGAGTGTCCCTTACTACAACAGCAGGGTAGTGGGAGTATGGCTTCAGGACCCCCACAGAGGACTGATCAGGGTGGTAGCGGCCAACGTGAGGGATAGAATCAGACTAAGAATTCTGGTGCAGTATTTAGCGGCAGTACCCAGACCAGTCATGTTAACCGTGGTGGTCCCTTTCAGAGAGGATGCGGAGGAGGTTGCACATGAGGCCGTAATGGAGGCCATACACATGGCAGAGTCTACACTCTTTCCCAGCAGGACGCTCGAGCGAGTCCAGGAGTCATTATGGGTACATTAAATGTTTTTGGTTTTCATGCTAGAGTTCTAATTGATCCGGGTGCTACTCACTCGGTTATATCTCCTTTGTTTGCTGAGAAAGTAAACCCCCAACCATCACCTCTTGAGTGTGAGTTAGTTATATCTCAACCTATGAGGCAAACAAGCACCGTCCAATGGGAATTTAGAGATTGCCCTGTTTTCGTCGGTGACGAACTCATGGAAGCGAATTTCATTCCCTTAAATATTGTTGATTTCGATCTTATTCTAGGTATGGATTGGTTATCCAAGTACCATGCCATAGTGGATTCTGAACACCTGGTAGACCAGAAGTTACCTTTCAAGGCGAGAGAAGAGTTTTGCTGAATAGTTTGATTTCATCACTAAGGGTGAAAAAGTCGTTGCAGAAGGATTGTCAGGGGTATTTGGCTCATGTGGTGATGAAAGTAGATTCTCCAGTCCGAGTCGAGGATGTTCGCGTGGTCAATGAATATCCCGACGTGTTTCCTGAGGATTTACCGGGGTTAGCTCTTGATAGAGAGATCGAGTTCACGATTGATCTAATACCAGGTACTGATCCTATTTCCCGAGCACCGTATTGTATGGCTCCAGTGGAGTTGAGGGAGTTAAAGACTCAACTCCAGGAGTTAGTTGACAAAGGGTTTATTCAACCCAGTACTTCACCTTGGGGTGCTCCTGTTTTGTTTGTCAAGAAGAAGGATGAGAGTATGCGTTTGTGCATAGATTACAGGCAACTTAACTGGGTGACTGTGAAGAATCGTTATCCGTTGCCTCGTATTGATGACCTGTTTGATCAGTTTAAGGGTGCACGAGTTTTCTCTAAGATTGATCTTCGATCTGGATATCATTAGTTACGCATTCGCAGGAAGGATGTGCCCAAGACTGCTTTCCGAACTCGATATGGACATTATGAGTTCCTGGTGATGCCTTTCAGATTAAATAATGCTTCAGCCGCTTTCATGGACTTGATGAACAGGGTCTTCCGACCATATCTGAATCAGTTCGTGATAATGTTCATTGATGATATTCTAATTTATTCCAAAAGTGAGGCCGAGCATGTGGAACATCTGAGGATGGTTTTGGAGAGTCTGAGGACAGCACAGTTGTACGCTAAGTTCAGCAAATATCAGTTTTGGCTCGATCGCATTAGTTTCTTGGGTCGCGTGATTTCTGCTGAGGGTATATTTGTTAATCCACAGAAGGTGAAGGCAGTGGTGAATTGGGAGCAGCCGACTAATGTGACTGAAGTGAGAAGTTTCTTGGGCTTAGCAGACTATTATCATTTTTTTGTGCAAAATTTCTCTTCTATAGCAGGACCTCTTACTAAGCTCACTAGGAAGGAAGTTAAGTTCATTTGGGATGACAGCTATGAACGGAGTTTTTAGGAACTTAAGCACCATCTTACTCACGCATCAGTCTTAGTGATTCCTGCTGAGAGTGGTGAGTTTGATATCTACACTGATGCTTCGTTGCATGGTTTGGGTTGTGTGTTGATGCAACATGGACGAGTCATTGCCTATGCTTCCAGACAACTCAAACGACACAAAATTAATTATCCTACTCATGACCTGGAGTTAGCTGTTGTGGTCTTTGCCTTGAAGATTTGGCGACATTATCTTTATAGGGAGACTTGTCGTATCTTCACCGACCACAAGAGTCTCAAATACATTTTCACGCAGAGTGAGTTGAATTTGAGACAGAGAAGATGGATGGAACCGATCAGTGACTACAATGTCGTGGCCGACGCTTTGAATCGGAAATCCCATGGGCAGTTGGCATCTATTCGGGCGACCTATATTCTGATGTTGGGAGAGTTGAGGAGTACGGGTGCTATCTTCAATGTTGATAATCATGGAGCTCTACTAGCTCATTTCCAGGTTAGATCTGTTCTTGTTGATAAAGTTCGAGAAGCTCAAGGGAAAGATTCTGAGTGTGTGCAGCTAAAGGAGGAAGTCCTTGGCGGGTTGAGGAATGATTATGTGGTCAGAGAAGATGGAATAGTGATGTTGGGTAGCAGATTACTTGTACTGAAGGAGGATGGTGGATTAAGGAGAGAAATTCTGGATGAGGCACACATTTTTGCATATGTTATGCATCTGGGCAGTACTAAGATGTACCACACCATCAGGCCTTACTACTATTGGTCAGGGATGAAGAAGGATATCGCCGAATATGTGAGTCAGTGTTTCACTTGTCAGCAAGTGAAGGCGGAGAGACAGAAACCCTCGGGATTGTCCCAGAGACTTCCTATTCCAGTTTGGAAATGGGAGAAGTTACCATGGATTTTGTGTTTGGGTTACCACCTACCCGGGTGAAATGCGATGGTATTTGGGTAATTGTCGATCGACTTGCAAAGACAGCTCATTTCTTGCTAGTTCGTCAAGACTACAAGTTGAATAAGTAAGCAAAGATGTTCATAGATCAGATAGTCAAACTTCATGGGGTACTAGTTTTCATCATTTCAGATAGAGATCCGAGATTCACTTCCAAATTTTGGACGGCATTTCAGGATGCTATGGGAACAAAACTTCTGTACAGTTTAGCTTTTCATCCACAGACAGATGGTTAATCTGAGAGGACGATTCAGACCTTGGAGGACATGTTGACAGTTTCAGTCCTTCAATTCGGGGGAAATTAGGATGATCACTTGGCATTGATAGAGTTCGCCTACAATAATAACTTCCACACTAGCATCGGTATGGCACCGTATGAGGCATTGTATGGGAAGGTGTGTCGGACCCCATTGTGTTGGACTGAGGTAGGTGAGCGAGCACTTGAGGGCCCAGAGTTGGTAAACGATACTACAAAGAAGATTCAGGTGATTAAGCGTAACCTGAAAGAGGCCGAGGACATACAGAAGAGTATAGCAGACAGGCACTCTAAGGACCGTGAGTATGCAGTTGGCGATTTTGTATTTCTGAGGTTGTCACCCTGGAAGGGTGTGGTGAGGTTCGGTAAACAAGGTAAGCTAAGTCCCCGGTACATTGGTCCTTATGAAATCGTGGCACGTGTTGGCGCAGTTGCTTATAGGCTAGCCTTACCAGCGGAGTTATCTCGAATACATGATGTTTTCCATGTTTCTATGTTGAGGAAGTATGTACCGCACAAGTCACATGTACTCCAACCACAACCTTTGCAGCTGAAGGAGAATTTGAGTTACGAGGAGGAACTGATAGAGATCTTGGATAGGAAAGAGAAGGTTCTAAGGAATAAGGTGATACCTTTGGTGAAGGTTTTGTGGAGTAACCATGAGGTAGATGAGGCTACTTGGGAGACTAAGGAGCATATACGGGCGCAGCATATACGGGCGCAGCATATGCGGGCACAATATCTGCAGTTATTCTAGTAGTTATGTTTTGTAATATTGTTACAACCTGTCCCAAAATTTTATGTAAAATTACCAAAATACCCCTAGTGGTCAATGTTGACTTTTGTTGACTTTTTTTCGAGACAACATGTGAAAATTATTTTCTTTGCATATTCAAATCGTACTCGTCCATACGAATGCGTGGACGCAAGTGGAACTCAATTTGGAGTTAAAACGAACGTTTTACGGAACTTTAAAGCTTAGGGGCATTTTAGTAATTTCCACACCCGTATGTTAATTAGGGTTTTTGGCTGGCTGCTGTGCAGCCAATTCCCTCATTCTCTTCCCACGACCTATCTCTCTCTCTCTCTCTCTCCCATTCTCTCGGCTAAACTCACAAACCATACACAAACCCTAGATTTTGGATGAATCACAAAACCGTGGAACCATCACTCAAGACCATAGCCATTACGATCGTCTCGTCATTTTGGACGACACTGTGATTCCAGAATCTTCAAACTCGAACACAATCGGCCAAACCGATATCAGAACGGAAACGGCAAACTGCCAATCAAGCTTTCGTACAATCCTGGCTTAGGTAAGCCTCGAAACCATTCCCATTGGTTTTATCACGTTGATTAGGTTCAAATCGATATAAGGAGCGTAATTTTTGGTGCAGTTTTGAAGGAGAACGGAATTAGGGTTTGACAGAAGCTTTCCGGCCAATTTCAGGCCATCTCCGGCCATTTTTCCGGCCCCAATTTGATATGAAAATATTCTACTCTTCAATACCTTCAATTTGATATATGGCACGTTGAATTTGGCCAAGGAATGAAGGAGATATGAATTTTTAAAGTTTTGGAATTAAATCGGAAAAATTTTCCAGAGTCCGGCGAACCAGACGGCAGCTGGCGGCGGCTCCGGCGACCGGCGAGAGGTTGAGGGTGACGGAATATTCCGTCACGGTAATGGAATATTCTGTCACGGTTACGGAATATTCCTGATGGCGTCAGACTATTCCGTTAAGTACTGACACCGTTGACTTTAACGGCGCTGACGTCAGATGCGCGTGGGATGACGTCAGCAGGCGCGTGGAGGCTCCTCCCGGAGCGTGGCGGTGCGTCCGACCGTTTTTAGAGAATTTTAGAGAATTTTGTCTGTTTTTTATGTCTGTTTTTTAGAGAATTTTGATACTTTTTTGATATGTTTTTATTATAGGATGAATTGAATCGGCTTTACTCAATAAATGGATAAATTGTGGAGTTTTGGAGCTGAGAAGATTGTGTCAAAGTTTCAATCTTAAATTCCATGTTGTTTGATCGTGACAAATAATTGAAGGCGGAATATGCTGTTCGGGCAGATTTATGTTTTGGGCTTATTTGGCTTATAAGTGATCCAAGATGACGTTTTGGGCCAAAGTCTTTTCCACAAAGTTGAAGAGAACGTTTTTAGCTTTCCAATGACATATTATAGGTCTGATTCAGAGCTAATTTGGTCAATCAAAATGAGGATTTTCTACAGTCCAAATCTTTGTTGGAAAATGAATCTGTATTTTAATTTATTTTATTTTTGTTTCCTGATTCTTTGGGTTGAGATCTTATTTCGGAACTTAATTTGAAAATCATATTTTGACCTGGACGTTTTCGGGATGCCCTTAATAACCAACGAATGTCAAGTACTTTTCCTTGTGTGGAACCTATTTCAATGGGAACTTGATGAGTCGATCTGCCTACACGTCTTGCTTTTATTGGTATATCGGGAGTTACTCCACGTAGTGCTTGACGTAAAACAAATAGTAGATTTGTTTCTGTCTTTTGTTGAATCTTTTTCATGGCACGATAGATAATTTGATAAGCCAATGATTTTTTTTCATGTTTCAGAATACGGTTAACCAACATGTTAACTAATCGATTACAATAAATTGATGCAATTTATGCTGTAATATCACCTTTAAATTTGTTAGGGCTTATTGTGATTGATAATTGTAAGTTATGTCACATCCCGGATCGGCTCCGCCGTAGCATGATATTGTCCGCTTTGGGCACACCCTCACGGTTTTGTTTCTGGGAACTCATGAGCAACTTCCCAGCGGGTCACCCATCCTGGGATTGCTCTAGCCCCAACTCGCTTAACTTTAGAGTTCCGATGGAATCTAAAACCAGTGAGCTCCCAAAAGGTCTCGTGCTAAATGGAGGTGGACATGTACATATAAAACACATCACTCCCTCTCTGTTGGTCGATGTGGGATGCCACAAGTTCACCTAAGGTAAATATCACGCTCTTAAGGGTTGCATAGTTTTTCAAAAGGTTATCACAAACCTTAACGAGTCTTGCATGTTCATATTTGATCTGAATATCACAGACATGTTGCATGTTAGATATACGTTCTAGCTTGAATATCACTGGTAGAATATGCATAAGGAAAACCTAACATTCAAAGTGCATGTGTAATTCATAAGTAATTGGTAGAACTATATAGGATTGTTATTGGTGAAGGTTGAACTCTAATATTTCCTATCTTTGATTTTTGAAATTATTTTGACGAACTTTATTTATGGTATTTTAATTCTTGCGAATTTCTTTTATTTTTATTTACTTGTGCTCATGATCTCAACTTTTATATCTTGTATTAAATAGTTAATTAAGGAGTAGTTTTAAACGCTTGTTATTTATAACAGTCCTTGTGGAGAACGATCTTGCTTAAGCCATATATACTACGATAACCTTGTACTCTTCCAAGTATTTTTATGTAATTTTTACCTTAATTTTAGGTGTGGTAAAATCCCTATCACCATACAAATAATAAATACATAAGGATACAAAGGATCCCCCTATCGTATACCATGAGAAGGACGCAAAAATCCTTCTGGGGATTTGTTGATCATAATAGAAAAAGTTAACCATTTGAAACCAATTCTACTAAGGCAGAGACGGATATAATCCCACAAGCGAGGAAATTATAAGCGTTTTCCAAATCTAGCTTAATAGCCATGCATCCATCTCTGCCTTTTTTTCTATTAAAAGAACTAACAATTCATGGGCAATTAAGATATTATCAACAATTGACTTACCTGGAGCAGAAGCCCATTGATTATTAGAGATACATGCTGTTAAAAGAGGTTCGACACGGTTAAGCATAGTATTAGAAAATGACCGTATTGCATTGTAATTGTAATTGAATAGGTTCTCCAACCAATTATAAGTAGTTTGAGTAGCCATAACATACTTGTAGAAACCCAAATTCTTATATAAGTATTAATATTTGATTATTTGTTTGATTAATTGGTTTTATTATTATTTTATTATGTATTACTTATTTTGACTTTAGTTTTAATTGTTTTAATTATTAGATACGATAGGTTTAACAAAAAAAGAATAAAACAGAAGTCGTGTAACTTCTAGCGTGAAAGCAGAGGGCAGAACACGTTCTCTTCTCAATGCCTCAAATTGGAGTTCATCCAATTAATCATTAGATAGAGAATTGAGCAGCCTATAGAGTTTTTGTTGGAGGTCTACCAAGTTGGTGAATTAGTTCTAGCTTCAAATAGGTGGAAGTCTAGGTTTTGGTGGTGTTGGCAGCTGTGTTTTTTTTCAGATGGAGATGAGAGAAAAACATTAGATAGACAAGATTTTGAACGCCACTTTTGGGTTGGGGAGAAGTTTTAGAGAGCTAGAGAAAGAAAAAACAAAAGAGAAAAGAAGAAAGGGAATTTGAGTTTTGAAAGGAAGTAGTTTGAGACTCGAATGAAGTGTTCGAGTTTCTGGCTGAAGTAAATTAGCAAGGCTTGTTAGAAACGAGGTAGAGGAAATTCTCGCGGAACCCTTATATATTACCTGGCTTTATACATGTGATACTTGATATGTGTTATTTGGTGAAATTGTATGACTATTTGATCAACATGATTCATGTGTTTATGAATATAGCTTTGATTCTTGAATAATATTGTTTATTTAGAATGTCATGTTGATATCCGTTTATAATTGTCATGAATGATAACTATTTCATGCATTGGGAAAGTATCAATGGAATTGAATAACGATGATCATTTCATGATCATTTGTTGGAGTCCCAAATTGGGGAAGTATGTGATTTATGGAATTATGGAACTAAAAGTAGATCTATGTTCAGCCAAAGTGCACAAAAGAAGGGAGTGAAGCCCATTTGGTTAGAGCCCGATAAAATGGTCAGAACGTTTGGGGACTGAGAGTCTGACAAGATGACTAATGAAAACAAATAGAATTATTTGTTAACTGGGTTAACAAAATAGGATGAAGAGGAAACATCACATTCATGCATCATTATTGCTTCCGTTGTGTTACATGCATTGTGGTTATTGCCCTACTGAGCTAGTAGCTCACCCCTTACGAATTATTGACAGGTGTTGAACCGGAGACTTGAAAGGTAGTCAACTTTCACTAGAAGTCTAAAGGAACTTTATAATGTAAATTAGAGAGTGTGTTTGAGTGTTTTGTGAAACCTTATGATGTAAATTAAGGTTTGCTGAAGTTTGTGCAAGAAAGTTTGTTTGAATAAGGAACAAGAGTTCCATACTAGAGTTCGTTACCTATTGTATTTTGGAATGAAGGATGTATTGTAAAGTAAGAACAAACTCAAATTTAGTTTGTTTGTTGTTAGTTGCTTTGGAGTTATTTGTTTACTTATTTTATTTTTTGTCACATCTTCACTATGGAAATGTCATATTCTATATATGAGATGTGATTCACACCTTAATTTGGAATTTAATTATAATTTCGAATTGGGGCGTGACAAAATGGTATCAGAGAGCTCTAGGTTGTAAATAGTATATTAAGTTCAATAGGTTAAGAGCTCATTTGAGGGTATAGTTGATTGGAATAATAAGAATATTTTATTATTCTTCTTAAACTATTTCATCTATTACGTATTGGATACTAATCCTTACATGTTGATGTAGACAAATGGAGTCATTCAACAGTATGGACAGTTTTGGTGGGTTCCATTGGGAGCATACTGGTGTCAATCCTGCAGATCCCATATCATATGAGATGTCCTTGAATCAAGATGCGGCTTCATCACTTCATAATGAAATCCTTGATACATGAATGCTACGAAGGTATTATACTCCAGAAATTCAAATG
Source organism: Gillenia trifoliata (assembly GCA_018257905.1). NCBI lineage: Eukaryota > Viridiplantae > Streptophyta > Magnoliopsida > Rosales > Rosaceae > Gillenia > Gillenia trifoliata. Next base: position 311,331 of record JAEHOF010000012.1, on the reverse strand, counting down.
CAAGTGACCTTACATCGCCTGCAAAGTCAGTTTGAAATATCTCATAGGACTTTGGCTTTTGGACAAAATAGAGAGTACTATGATTGCATATGTGGTACCATAGCTGCTCAAAGAGGTGAACAACCTTGGCCAGTTGCTGAAGGCTTTGCTATTCCCGGAATACCTTCAGAGGTACACCCTGTTTTTACTCCAGAATCGACAGAGTCAAACCATTCTGCTTCTGGACCTGAAGTGGTGGAGATAAGTTCTGATGATGACTTGGTGATGGACAGAACTCCTCCTATCCCAGTTATAGAGTGGATCAGTTCCGATGATGAGGATTAGTAATGACGGTTGTGAAGTCATCTTAGAATAGAGTAGTTTGGATCCATAAGGGCAACCTTGGTATAGAGTTGTGTGGTTTGAATAAAAGGGAAACCTTTGTATAGAGAGTTGTTTAGTTTGAATAAGGCCCTTTGGATTATGAAGTGTGTATTGTAATGTAATGATAACTTGTACATGTTTTGTGAAATATGTATAAAATGTGTGTTTTGATATCTCTATTCTACTTTCACTATTTACTGTGACTTTTATATGTTCACTTGTTATTTAGAATTTAGCTTACTAGGGCCAAATTAAGAAGAATTTCATTATTACGTATTAAACGTATTAAACAACCAGTTGTCTTATTTCATTGTTGAGATGGCTGGAATGGAAGACCAATGCAACAATGACTTTAATGACAATGCTGGAGTTATTGCGGCCATACAAGACATGGCAGAGGCAATAAGGGAAACAAATAGGGAACCTCATCAAGAAAGTGATGCAGATCGTACGATGAGAATCCAAGGAGAGTTTCGCAAGTCAAAACCACAGGTATTTAAAGGGGTAGCCTGTCCAATGGTGGCTGAAGAGTGGTTGCGACAAATGACAAGGAGTTTGAACAATCAAATGATACCTGACGAACTGTAAGTGACTGTCGCTTGCACTTATCTGGACGGGCAAGCATACCATTGGTGGGAATCTATTCTATCTATGCCAAATACTGAGATTACAACATGGGTGGCCTTTGAAGTTATTTTTCTGGAGAAGTATTTTCCTGATACTTTGAAAGCAGAAAAGGAGCGAGAGTTTGCGAACCTTATTCAGAATGATCTAAGTGTGGCTGACTACCAATCGAAATTCGAAGAGTTAATTCGCTTCATATCATACAGGGTTCCTAATGAAGCTGTAAAGGCAAGTCATTTTGAACAAGGCCTAAGAGCGACAATTAAGGATAGAGTAGTAATCCTCAAGTTGAAAACATATGCAGAAGTGGTTGATCGTGCTCCTACTGTTGAACAAAGTGCTCAAGAAGTTAAAAGGATGTGGGACTCTCGCAATTCAACTAGGGGACATACCAGTAAATGTGCGAAGTTTAATAATTCTAGATACCAACCTCGCCAAGGAAGATTCAGGCCACCTTAATGTTATCATTGTGGGCAAAATGGACACTATCAGAGGGAATGTCTAAGGATGCAGCCAAATCTAGCTTCTCGAGTTCCACAACCACAGTTTTATGCTCCGCCACCACATTATCGTGCTCCATATCAATAGCAGCAGAATTACCCAAGGGCTCTTGTTCTGGTTAACCCAAAACCACAACATCAGGGAGGCCGACCTGTACATGCTAGACCCTAGAGCACCAGTTGGTCCAAAAGACGAACAAAACTTGCTCAAGGCCAAGTGTATGTTGTTGGTCAAGTGGCTGAACAACAAGATCCGGGATTGGTGGAAGTTACATTTCTTGTCTTTAACTCTTCAGCTAGGATATTGTTTAACCCTGGTGCTACAAATTCATTTATATCCACATCATTTGCATCCATTATGGGATTAGAGTCTAAACTTATGAAATTTTCTTTATTGATCGGATCTCCTTTGGAAAATTGTGTAGAAGTCAATCGGGTGTGTAGGTCATCCACAATAGATATATTGCATCATAAGCTTGATTGTGATCTGGTGTTATTAGACTTGTTGAATTACGATGTAATATTTGGAATGGATTCGCTTACACAATTTAAAGCTATTATTGATTCTGGTAAGAAGTTGGTGACTATGACAACCCTTAATGGAGAAAATTTTAGTTTCTATGAAGTGGTGACTATGACAACCCTTAACGGAGAAATTTTTAGTTTCTATGGAGATAAGGAAGTCTCGAAACCTAATTCTATTTTGGATAAGAGAAAAGTTGATTATTTGAGACTAATCGCTCAAATAATTTGTTACAACCTGTCCTTAATTTTTCCATGTAAATTTTCGAGCATAGTTGTGAAATTACCAAAATACCCCTAGAGGGTAAGTGTTGAATTTTGTTTTCCTTGTCGTCATGACACATATTAATTATTTTCTTAGCGTAGTTTGGAGCTAAAATGAATATGCTACGAAACTTTCAAGTTCGAGGGCAATTTAGTAATTTCACGTTGGTAGCAAATTTTGTAGATTTTATTTTATTTATTTTCCCTTTCCAGAAATTGGGAGAGTATTTAATTAAAGAAAATTAGAATTTTTTTTGGTTTCAAAACCCTACCCTATTTTCCTCCTCGACCCTCCTTTCTTCTTCTCGGCGACACACACACCCACAAACCAAAATTAGTTGAATTTCATCAAACCCAGATCACCCAAACCGCCACTCTGACCCTCCCACCCTACTGAACGAAGCCCCTGTCTTCATCTCTTGAAGTAGAAACCGAAATCATCCAAACTAAGGAACTCTGACGAGACCTCACTGTCCGGCGATTTTTCTGTTGTTTTTGGCAAAGGTAAGCCTCGAGACCATTATTATTAGATAGGTCTCATCGAGTAGATGAATTTTCATATATTATACACCTTAAACATTTGAGTTTTTAAGTAGATCGAATGGAAGAAACATTCCCCAGTTTTCGGCGAAGTTTTGGAGATGTTCCGGAGGGGTTTCGTGTGTTTCCGGCCTGTTGCAGCCTAGATTGGCCAAGTTGTAGCCCAGACCTGGTCGACCCGACGTGTTGACTTGATCCATTTCCAAATCCGGGTTGGAATATTCCGTCTGTAACCCTAACAGATGCTAACGGATATGTTTTAAATTGTTGATTTGATCATGCCTATACATATTTTATATTTGAGATACGAATTTCTTACTTGATCATACCAAACGTATATGTTTTTACACACTTGGTATGCTTTCACTACGTTTTAGTATCGTCTCATGGCCGTAGGACAAGTCTTACATGTATGGGTCACACGCACTATACTCTAGAGGTATTGTCCGGTAAATACCTTAGTGCAAGCTTGTCTTTACATTTGTGTTGATTATTGAGGGAGGTCCCTCAATGTAAGGACTTGGGTGTGACGTGCTGATCGTTCAAGAGTTTACATGTGTGTGGTACTAGGAGTACAAAGTGGTTATAATATAAAGAGCTTGTACAGGGTTGGAGGGAGGTCTCTCAACATGTACATGGGTGATTGGTTACATACCTTGTGAGATTTTTATTGTATAAATATATCGTGATATCTTGGAAAAATGGTTTATATCGTGATAAGTTGGATTTTTGTGATTTACTTTGAATTTATCTCGTACAAGGAAATATTCTAAATTTATGTTTCTACCCGTTGAGTTTTACATGACAACTACATATGTAGTATGGTTATATATATATATATATATATATATATATACTGGTTTCCAAACAGAGGGTTACTATATTTGAAAAGAGAAAAGAATTTTAGAAAAACTTTCTTTTTTGTCCACTCACACTTTCTTATTTTTGCGCCCCCCTTCGGACCTAGTAGCGGTGTATCTCTATGACATCGAGACGTAGTGTGGCAGCTCTAATTCTCTCCCGAAAATGTAGGGAGTTTATCTTTTAGTTAGTTTCTATAATAATGTCCATCCCTGTTATGGATAGAAATTCTAAGAGCTTGACTCTACTATTTATTTTCATTGCCTATCATTAGTGACGCTCTGAACCTCAAGCATGTTGTAATAAATTTTGCAAACTCTTTGGCAGTTCTTTTGTTAAATACATTAACTCTTCCTAAGTTTAAATTGTACAATTTAAGTGTTGTCATGCATAAAATGGCTACAGCACATTCCAAACTCGGTGTCCACGTGGATATTGAGGGCAGAGTGTGTCATGATTGTTGAAGGTATAGATGAATCCAAGATTGATTTTATTCCAGTAGTGAGGGATTCCATTGATGTTTTCCCAAAAGATATACATGAATTACCACCGATTAAAGAAATATAATTTTTCATAGAGACATATCCAGGTGCATCACCTAGTTCTATACCTTCATATCGTATGGCACCAATAGAACTAAAGGAACTAAAAAAGTAGCTTCAAGAGCTTCAAGAGAAAGGTTTTATTCGACCAAGTACATCACCCTGAGGTGCTCTTGAATTATTTGTGAAGAAAAGTGGGCTCACCCTTAGGTTGTGTGTTGGCTATCGTTTGTTGAATAGAATCACCATAAAAGAACAAATACCATTTGCCTAGGATTGATGATTTATTTGATCAACTTAAAGGTGCTCTATATTTCTTGAAGATTGATCTTCGTTGTGGTTACCGTCAACTTCGAGTCAAAGACGAAGATTTACCTAAGACTGCATTTAGAACTCGTTATGGACATTTCGAGTTTCTAGTAATGCCTTTCGGTTTGACAAATGCACCAACTGCATTTATGGATTTAATGAACCAAATCTTCTGACCTTATTTGAATTAGTTTGTCATTGTTTTCATTGATGAAGATATTCTTATTTATTCCAACTCTGAGAAAGAACACGAACAACATTTGCGCATTGTCTTACAAACTTTGAGGGAACATCGTTTGTTTGCTAAATTGAGCAAGTGTGAATTTTGGTTAAGTGAAGTCTAATTCTTGGGGCATGTGATCTCTAACGAAGGAATTGTCGTGGACTCTTCAAAGGTGGAAGGAGTACTTAACTGGGCTCAACCTATGAATGTTCATGAGATACGAAGCTTTCTAGGGTTGGCTGGTTACTACAGAAGATTTATAAACGATTTTTCTTGAACAACTACACCAATGACGAAGTTGACCCAAAAAGGAGTAAAGTTTGTTTGGAATGATGAATGTGAAGAATCTTTCCAAGAACTAAAGATTCGATTGACTACTGCTCTAGTGTTGATCATTCTTGAACCGGGCGTAGGCTATTTAGTGTATATTGATGCATCATTACGTGGACTAGGATGCGTTTTAAGGCAATCAGATAGAGTTGTTGCATATGTTTCTCGTCAACTAAAGACACATGAGAAGAATTATCTAACTCAAGATTTAGAATTGGCAGCTATTGTACATGCTCTTAAGTCGTGGAGGCATTATCTTTATGGTGAACGGTTTGAACTCTATCCTGATCATAAGAGTTTGAAGTATATATTCACTTAGAAAGAGTTGAATGTGACATCCCACATCGACCAACGGAGAGGGGGTGATGTGCCTTATATGTACATGCCCACCTCCATTTAGCACGAGGCCTTTTGGGAGCTCACTGGCTTCGGATTCCATTAGAACTCCGAAGTTAAGCGAGTTTGGGCTAGAGCAATCCCATGATGGGTGACCCATTGGGAAGTTGTTCGTGAGTTCCCAAAAACAAAACCGTGAGGGCGTGGCCCAAAGCGGACAATATTGTGATACTGCGGAGTCGGTCCAGAATGTGACATTGAACACGAGACAATGACGCTGGATGGAATACCTTGAAGACTATGACTTGGGTTTACATTATCATCCAGGAAAAGATAGTACAGTGGTAAATGCTTTGAGTAGGAAGTCACAAGGATCTGTGGCTAGTTTATGTCTTTAGAAATGAAAGATGGTGGACTCACTCAATGAATATGACTTACATGTAGATATTCGAGAAGATTGTGTCTACTTGTACAATTGGTTACTCAACCAAGTTTGATTGGAAGAGTCATTGAGGCACAACAGAATGATGAAATGGCTAAGTCAATTCGAATGAAAATTTCTGCTGGAGAAACATGTGAAGGATGAGTCGTTTCTCCAGATGGTGGATTGAGATATTTGGGCAAGTTCCATAAGTTTCTGACTTGAGAAAAGAAATTCTTCGAGAAGGCCATCATTCTCCCTATATTAATTCATCCAAGAGGTACACAAAAGTATCATGATCTTCGACGACAGTTTTGGTGGAGTGGAATGAAAAGAGATGTGGTGACTTTCGTTGCAAAGTATCTTACTTGTCAGCAAGTGAAGGCCGAACATTAGAAACCGTCAGGTCCACTTCAACCTTTACTAGTGGCAGAATGGAAGTGGGATCATATTGTGATGGATTTCGTAACTGGTTTACCTAAATCCCCAAAAGGACGAGATTCAGTATGAGTCATCAGAGATCGTTTGACAAAGTCTGCACATTTCTTAGCAGTCAAGACAACATATTCTACTAAAACACTAGGCAAACTTTATGTTCGAGAAATTGTTAAATTATATGGAATTCCCATTTCAATTGTATCAGACAGAGATGCCAAGTTTACCTTTCAGTTTTAGGATAGTTTACATGGAGTTTTTGGTACACAGTTGAACTTCAGTAGTGCTTTTCATGGGAGTTTGGAAGACCATTTGTCACTAGCAAAATTCACCTACAACAATAGTTTCCAATCTAGTATTGGAATAGCACCATATGAGGCACTTTATGGTAGATCATGTAGATCACCTTTGTGTTGGGCAGAAGTGGGTGAGACAATTTTATTAGAACCCAATATGGTTCGAGAGAACCGAAAAGATAAAGATCCTCAAACAAAGGTTATTCACAGCTCAAACTTGATAGAAGAGTTATGCTGGTCGAAGAAGGCGACCATTATAATTCAATGCGGGAGATCACGTATTTCTCAAGATATCTCCACGCAAAGGAATCAAAAGGTTTGGAAAGTCTGGAAAGTTGTCTCCTAGATTTATTGGTCCTTTTGAAATCTTAGAGAGAATTGGGGAAGTGGATTATGAATTAGCTTTACCACCCCAACTTTCAAGTGTTCACAATGTTTTACATGTCTCAATGCTCCGAAAGAATGTCCTGGATCCAACACATGTTATCAATTGGCAAGAGCTTCGAGTAGACGAAGACTTATTTTTTGAAGATAGACCAATTCGGATATTGGATCATAAAGAACAAACCCTTCGTACAAAATCTATTCCGTTGGTCAAAGTTCTTTGGCAACACGATGATGTAGAAAGTGCTACATGGGAATTAGAAACAGAAATGCAAAGAAATACCCATAACTATTTTTTGACACTGGTACGTTTTAAACTTCAAGGACTAAATTTTTTTAAGGAGGGTAGATTGAAGAAACACAATTTGTTTTTATACAGAAAAATAAATTTATTTAAAGAGAGAAGCCTCTGGTACAACCGTTTCCAGTACAATCAAAGAGAAAAACATTTCTAGCAGAAGTGGGTAATGATCTATCCCAAATATAAGTATCCTCAATCGAATGCCCAAAGCTAGTAATGGCATCAACATGAAAATTTGCCTCCAAAAAGATATGAGGCTGATAGGAGCATATTTATGCAATGTTATTATCTTATTTTTCTATGTTTATTTAGTTAATTTCCGTTAATTGTAGTATTTATTTTATTTTTGTTTTATTGTAGGTAGAAATGGCAAAGTTGGAATTAGGAAGCTAAATGAGTGAAGCAGAGCGTTATTTGGATTTGGAATAAAATGCTTGTGTGGCAAGCATTGGAGAGCAAGGATTTGGGACTTGTAAAGCTATTAGAAGTGGACACATGTGATGGATAATGATCTGACATTACGTGGATTAGAAGATAGAAGCTTGGAAGACAAGGAAAATTGCAAAGAAGTGGAATTCGAGTGAGATTTGGATAGTGCTGTGCAGAACTGTCAACTTTGACAGAACGCCCATAATTCCTCAGGATGAATTACATGTCATGCCATATATGGATGGAAATCTCTGGATGTCTAGTTCACACAGGATTTTGCAGATCTCAATTTTGATGCTTCTAGAATTCGTTATGACTGTTTTAGTGAGGAAAGGTCGAAACAGACAGTACAGTCCTAGTTGGATTTGGTTTCAAGGAAAAAACGTGGCAGTTGTTTTGTGTGTATTTCTAAACTCATTTCAGATGAAATAAGGAGTCCTAAGGATGTCTAAACACTCTCTAAATTGTGCCCTTGGAGTCCTTCAATGATTCAAGCACTTGGAGACGAAAAAAAATACATAAAAGAATCACCAATTTGTTACAACACACCGGACACACACATCACTTTTTTCTCTGCTGCATTCTACCACATCTTCAGCCCTAAAAACCATTCCATTCACCTTTCAATTCATCCATCCATCCAAGGTGAAGACAAGAAGACGTTCAAGTCGGAGCCGTGGCATTCAAAGTTGTATCTATCCAAACCTTTGTGATTTTGTTAGTTTGTTTTTCAACTAAGAGTGAATTTGAAGCCATGAACATATGTTTATTATGAGTTGATTTATCCAGTTATTTCTTCACAAATTGTGAATGTGATTTACTTATCTGTTTTATAGAGAACTTATCCTTGTATGTTTATTAAGATGGCTACCTTAGTTTGCATGCTAGGGTTTGGCGCTAGAATATAAGTGACACACCCCGACCCGGATGTACAGGTGGACACCCCAAAGCCGGGTGTGCTGGCCGACACCTTGTGAGGTGACGAAAGCCATTTAGAAGAATTGAAGAATAAATAAACAAACCGAAGTAAAATAAGCTCAGAGTGCACGAAAGTGTGCGGGCGGAAATAAATAATAAAATAAGGAGTTGTGAACAGAGTAGAGGATACAAAATAATTACAAGTATAGAGATTCCCTACATTGTCATACCACCGCGTCTCGACGTCGAAAGCTCCAAGCCAACTAATCCTGGAGGGGCGCAAAATATAAAACGGTGAGTGGGTCAAAAAGCAAAGTTTGATAAAACCTTTGTTTTCAAGAGTATACTATCCCCTCGTTGGAAAACAAGTATAGTTTTTGAAAATACATCATACTCCCCGGTATGATCCTCAAAATACTATAATAGTAATACTCAAAACATGGGTACTCCCCGATATGCACGACTGACTGCTCACCCATATGTAAACACACAAGCCCAAGTAGATAAGTTACGAGGAACATGCTAGGTATATAAGTAATACGCTGAGTACTACAATGACGCGAGTCTAACGCTAAGCGCTGTGCACAAAGTGCGTCACATAAGCTCGAGTTGCCTAGTGCAACATAGAACAGGCTAGTACCTACCATGGATCCAAAGCTGCGTAGCAGTACTGGTAGTGACTACTCCAAATGTCAAGGCTAGTCCTGGCCACAAGACTGAGTACTGATACCCGGGGTGTAATACATCTACTGATGAGCAACAGTATAAAACATGTATGGCAATATAATACGAAAGTTCTACCTCCAACAATCGTATATGATATGAGTTATGCTAACAGAAAAACGAAAGCATTGAAAAACCATACGTAATAGTACATTTATCAAAACAACGACCCACTCACTCACCTGTAGGTAGCCGGTTCGTAGCCCCCGGTCCTGGGTAGCCCCGGTAGTCCTCTGGATAGGTCACACCTATATGAGATATCACTGTAATAATGATTAAACTCATAAAGGTTACTAATTAACTAATTAATTACACCTATCCCTTGTTTGCTCAACACGGAGGTCCAAAACACTCCGAAAAATATCGTGCGTACTACCCCTGGGTAGTACGCATCGTCACGAGTCGCCTCGCGAAGCGGAATCAAAAAAAGATGCTCCATGCGCCCCCACGCGCGAGTCAGCCGAGCCGGTCAACGCTGACGTCAGCCCGGTCTGGACCGGTTGCTGACGTCATCTCTGAGGTCAGTGCCGGTCTAAATCGATTTGCTGACGTCAGCGCCGGTCATCCCTGTCGATTTTTCGGTCGCCGGCCGCCGTCGCCGTCGCCAGAAACTGGGTTTTTAATACCGGAAACTTCAAATTGCTATATCTCACTCATTTCAAGGCCAAATCACACGATTCAAGTACCAAAATGAAGATGGAAATAAGGAGAATAAGAATTTACCATTTTGGGGGCCAAAATTTGGCCAGAGGTGGCCTGAAAATGAGGAAGAAGCCACGGCCATAAAGTGGCCGATTTCCCGATCGTCGTTTCACGTCCAAAACAGACCATCCAAGGCTCGATCAAGGTCCTAGGGACTTTGAGGAGTTGAATGCTGCTGGGTTTTGGACAGTTTCTTGGTTACTGGTTTGGGTTGAAATGAGGTTGACTGTGATGATGTTGGTCTGCAAGAGCTGGTTGGCTAAGGTTTGGCTCGTGGAGGAGCCACGGTGAGGAAGAGAGATCGGTGAGGCTTTGTTTGTTTGTGGTTGCAGAGAAAAGAGAGAGAGCACGGGACAGAGATGAAGGACAGAGAGAAGGCCACATGGGCCAACAGTAAAGTTGGGCCCCAGCCCAACAACTCAAAACAGTCCAAAACGAAATACAGAACGTCGAAGAATTAACGCCCGAAGAATAACCATTCGGACTCCGAATGACGTACCGCTCGCATCCACGTGTTCGTAACGACGAGCATGACAAGAAAATACAAAGGGAAGGGTCGTACGAGTTACGATGCAAAAGTCAACTGAAAGGTCAACCAGGGGCATTTTCGTCATTTCCCACTTCCGGAACTAAAATATTTCTATTTTTCCGAAACGGGCTGTAACAATAAGTGAGTTTCACCTAATCGTAGTCTGATGCCAAAGATATCAAAGAAAAAGATTGAGCAAGTAGTCTGATGCCCTCAATGATAATCTTCAATTGCCAAGGCGTTCTACACTTGTTTAAAATGGAATCAATAATTTGCTTGGAATCTCCTTCAATCCAAAAATCCTCAAAACCTTTGACTTTGGCAAACTTCAAAGCATCACGTAAGGCAAAAGCTTCAACAACAGATATAGTATTGTCCCCAAGATTGCGAGCCTCATCAACAATAGGCGATCCATTATGATCTCTAATGACAAAACCTGCATCCAACCCACCACAGAACCGTCAAAGTTAATTTTGAGCCAAGGAGCACGAGGGGCATTCCACTTGATGGTATGAGAAGATGTATGAACACCACTGGAATTGTGAACTGCTCTTGAGCTTCTATTGGCATTATAGCACTCTCTACCAATTGTAGCGGCAACCATGGAAACCTTGGCAGGGTAGACCTTGCTATTTCAAAAAATCATATTGTTTCTATCATTCCATTGCTTGCCAACAAATAAGGAGAGCCTTACTAAGCTCAGACAACTCCCCCACATCATTAGCATTCAGCTGAGTTGACCAATCAATCAAATCCAACCCAGTACCCACCGGAGAAGGGCCCCTGGAGGTTCTTCAAACTTCTTGAGCAAAGCTACATCTAACAAATAGACGTTGTTGGTCTTCTTCATCACTATCACAAAAAGGACAAACAAGGTTAGTATTAGGAAAAACTCTATCCTTGCCATTTCCCACAATCCATCTCAAACTTTTTAAAATAACATCTCTAGAATTCAAAACACCCCTCCAAGCCAAAGAATGATGTTGTTTTACATTAGCAGTAAACAAACTCTCAATTTTTAAATACTTTTGCTTAACAATTTGGACCCACCAATTATCTTTATCAGTGATAATTTTCCAAGCAAGTTTCGCTAAGGAAGCATTATTAAAATGATCAGCTCATCTTATACCAAGGCCCCCCATAGATTTAGGAGTACAAACATCCTTCCATGCTACCAGGTTCATTTTATTTTCTTTACCCCACTACATTCTTTATTTAAAGCATCATTTATTTTGTTAGGGAATTCGAAACAAGCCATGACATGTTAGGTATGCCAGATAAGTTAGATTTAATTAAAGTAAGCTTACCAGCTCTCGAATGAATATTTGCCTTCCACTTCTTTTTAATCCCGAGAATAAGCTCTTTAAAATTTACATGGTCCTTCCAAAATATTATTATTGGAATAGAAGTCTAACGTTGAGGTGACAACCTCAACACCAAATCAGATAGTTGCAAGCGCAGCCATTAGTGCAGCTTATAACCCGATGGTTACAAGACTAACCCGATGAGTGTGCAGGAGGTAACCCGATGGATACAAGACCAACCTGATGAGTGTGCAGGAGGTTAACCAAAAGGTGCTGCCATCTGTACTGCCATCAGTCTTGTCCAGTCTGGTCCTAGTTCCATCAGTCTCGTTCTAGCCCCTTAGTTTAAGGCTTAATTCAAGGATTGTTGTTGTCAAGGCATGAGGTGTTTTACTTACCAGTTTTTAGGGATATCTCATTTTTATTTCAACTTTATATATTTGCTTGTAATATGAAAACATTTCTCATGAATGAAATATACAACTACACTAAAAATTCAACATGGTATCAGAGCAGTGTCCTTCGTAGGCCTGTCTCTACTATTCGTCTCTTGTTTCTTCTTAGCTAAAATTTAAAATGGCAGAAGAAAACTCAGTAAATCAAGAAGCTGAAAGTACCATTGCTTCACCTTCAATGAATTTTTCTGAGGTTGATGTCAACCCAAATCAAAGGCTCAGTTCAGTGTTACTGAATGAGTTTAATTACTTACCATGGTCGCGGGCTGTCACCTTGGCACTTGGTGGAAGGGCCAAACTCGGATTCATCAACGGAGTTATTGCAGCACCTGAAGTCACCTCTCCAAACTATGAGACATGGCTGTGCAAAGATCAGTTGGTTATGTCATGGTTGCTCAATTCCATGGAAAGGAAAATCGCTGAAATTTTCAGCTATTCTGAGTCTTCACAACAGCTATGGAAGAAAGTGAAGGAAATGTACGGAAATCAAAATAACTCAGCTCGGGTGTTTCAACTGAAACGAGACATTGCAGCTCTTCAACAAGAGAACAAGTCACTAGTAGAAAAAACTGCTTGGGCGACAAAACTTTAGGTGATGGAGGAAATTTCGTCGGGCAAGAGGACTTTGGGCGATGAAATCCTTGTTTCGTCGCCTAAAGTGTCAAAACATTAAGGCGATGAAGGCATTCATTGCTTAAAAATGAAATGGGCGACGAAAAAATACAGTCGTCGCCCAAAAGATGGAAAAAGTGGAGGAAAAAAAAAGAATTTGGGCCCCAAACTTTTGGGCGACGAAATGAAAAATTCGTTGCCTTAACCTTTTTAGGTTTTGGGCGACGAATTTTTCATGTCGTCGCCCAAAGACACTTTAGGCGACGAATAAGTTATTCGTCGCCTTAACCTTTTGAGGTTTTGGGTGACGAATTTTTCATTTTGTTGCCCAAAGACACTTTAGGCGACGAATAAGTTGTTGGTCACCTTAACCTCTTGAGGTTTTGAGCGACACATTTTTCATGTCATCGCCCAAAGACACTTTAGGCGACGAATAAGTTGTTCGTCGCCTAAACCTAAGAAATTTACTATACACCGTTCTTCTTTTGATCTGCTAAAGAATGACTTATTCATGTCTGAATGAAGTAATTTTTATACAAAATGATCTTGAAGAAGACGTCTACATATTCAACGGTTCAGATTTAAGGAAATATGTATCTATGTGTGTTTACAAATTAAGAGTTGTACAAAAAATTAACTTACAGTAAAAAATTCATAATAAGTAATTGAGAAAGGGGGCAAATTTGTAAAAAATATACAAATGCTAGTAACGAGAAGGCCTACAACTTTCGTTAAGGGGTCATCTCCAAAATCGAACACTAGAAACCATGAAGGCAATAGTATTTTTTAACCGTTGATTAACGTTTACGTTTACACTCTGTTACTATATCCATAATTTATTTTTTCATCCCGGTTCTTTTTTGAAAACATAATCTTTTATTGAATGCAATAAGATGAGCGGTTTGGATCGTTGATAGAATGTCCCCATATTTACAGTTTACTGAAAATTGTGATGATGTTATATAGTTTCTATAAACTTTATAACGTGCTACACAAATTTCGCTAAACTGTAAATTTCGAGACATAATATAAACGATCTGAACCATTCATCTTATTGCATTAAGTAAAAGATCATGCTTTCGAAAAAGAACCGGGATGAAAAAATAAATTACGGATATAATAATGGAGCGTAAACGTAAACGTTAATCGACGGTTAAAATATAATATAGCCTTTATGGATTCTAGTGTTCGATTTTGGAGATGACCCCTTAACGAAAGTTGTAGACCTTCTCGTTACGAGCGTTTGTATATTTTTTACAAATTTTTCCCACTTCTCAATTACTTATTATGAATTTTTCACTGTAAATTATTTTTTCGTACAACTATTAATTTGTAAAGACACATAAATATTTATTTCAATAAATCTGAACTATTAAATATGTAGACCTCTTCTTCAAGATCATTGTAAACAAAAATTACTTCATTTATAAATGAAAAAGTCATTCTTTAGCATATTAAAAGAAGAACGGTGTGGAATAAATTTCTTAGGTTTAGGCGACGAATCACATTTCGTCGCCTAAAACCTATAAATTTTGCGTGACAAATCAGGTTTCGTCGCCTAAAGTTTTGCCAGACGAAATGATGACTTTGCACGACGAATCTCATTTCGTCGCCTAAAACCTTAAAATTTGCCCCTAATAGCCGCCAAAAATTTTGGGCTGATTTTGAAATTTTTAATAAAATTCTGTCTATATTTCTATAAAGTTCTAAGCCGATGCCTAAAACAAAAACACGCTGCATCCAAAGTTTAATCTCGCGTCGAGCTCCTTCTTCCACTTTTCACGCCTCCATCCCCAGCCTCATATGTTTCTCCTCCAAAACCTAGATCTCCTATTTTCTTGATCTGCTCTCAACATTGCTCTTTGTCGTTGTATTTTTTGATCTTTCTTACCTTTATACCTTCTCTATTGCTCTTTCCCTCTCCTTCGTATCTCTGTCTTCGAAACCACGAATACCTGGAAAAAGAATTCGAAGGTCCGAGAAAACAATTTCGTGGTGGTGGGGAGGAATTTTTCTTATGGTGGTGGTCCTCATAAGGTTGCGGTGACGGAGGCCATGGCGGAGCAAAACGAAGAGATGGTGAGGGGTTTTGTGGATGGGAATAGGCTGACTCCTCTCCGTTTCAGACTGTCGCTCTCGCTCTCTTTCCCTCTCCCTCCCTCTCTTTTTCCCTGCATCTCCCTTGGTTGTCACAGGTAAACTCTTTAATCTTCTTTTCTTCTGGTCTTCTCTGATTAGGATATGGATCTTGGATAGCTATTATTTCTCTTCTTGATTGTCTCTAATTGTCTTTGCATTGATACGTAAAGGTTTGTAGGATGGGATTATGATTAAGATTGGGCATTTCAATTTGGTGTTAGGGTTGCGATTGGGCATTTCAATTTGGGGTTAGGGTCGAGAATTGGGTATTTCAGTTTGAGATTAGGGTTAAGTTTGGGTATTTCAATTTGGGATTAGAGTTTAGTTTTCCGTATTTTAATTGGGGATTAGGTTAGTGGTTTAGAGGTGGAACAACCGATGAAGATAATGATAACTTTAGATTTCTGAGAAATTGGGTTAGTGATGATTACTGGAGATGCTCTTCAGTAAGCTTGCCTTTCTGGGCTTTTGTTTTCACTTTTCAGCAATTCAAACTGAAGGGACAAGATTTATTAAAATTATAGTATTGTTTTTATTTAATTTATTAAAACTGTATTGCTTTTGTATTTCAGAAATTCAACAAAACATAATGAGTGTAATAGCTCCGTAAAAAAGAAAAGAAAATACAAAAGTCTAAGCCACCTAATCTCTATGCCTCCAAAATACAAAAGCATAATGAGGAAGTACATTGCAACTTGGAAGGAGTGATGTGAGGAGCAGACTATGACTGAGGTATGTATGTTCTTGTTGTGGTGATATATGAACAACTTATTATCAAGATACATTTTTCTGTCTGGACCAAACACTTGCCTATGGCTTTCTATCTCTTTGACAAATGAATATTAGTTGTTTAAATATTCATTGTTTTTTGGTAGAGTTTCATTGAAGTTTGAACTGATAGAACATACTATTGATTTACTAATTTTCCTCTGTAATCCTTTTTGTCCTTTACAATGATCCATGGAGATGTTATATGCATAGTTTGTACTAATCCATGGAGATGTAATTTTACGAGAAATTACCACAACAACTAACACTAAGTTGTTTATTTGTTTTCAGCTTCACTATATTATGGCCAATCCAGAATGGTCAAAAAAGTTATGAGTGCACTCGTGATTATCTTTTTGGCATTGGAGAGGACAAACAATGTTCAGCCAGACTGACTTACAATATGGTTACGTACACCAGAGAATTATTTTATTCGAGTATGGTATCAAAACATATAGATCTATATGTTGTCTACCTTAAAGTAATTTTTTTATTAGATGTGTACCTTACTTTGATAGAATTACATATTGTCAACAGGCTTTCTACGACTGGCTCCGTAAAATTTTTGGTGTATAATTACATATATTTAGATCGCAGCCCTTATGATCCCTCCCCCCCCCCAAATAAAGAGGTATGAGAGCTTCTTTAGCCAACGCTAGCCTCTAGCAATGAGCTTATAAAATACATATATATGCAGGGATTTTTTTTCATTACATGGGATTCTTATATTTCTATTCAGAAGAACTAATGCCAATGCATGACACAAGAACTTTCTCTTTCTATTTATTGGTTTATTGCTTGTAGCAATTTATTGTTGCTTATTTATTTCATTATGTCTAATAGATTCAGGTGCAGCGGACTACTACTTATTGATTATTAAAAAAGTTGTAGTTTATTTAATAGACTGACTTGCAACATAAACATGTGGTAAGATATGCTCTTCGAGTATGGTTTTTACATGTTTCATTGTATTTCATGCAATCTGATTTGCCATAGGACGTAAAGAGTGCATTGTGGTTTGATCTGATATGCCCATGTGTTTGAGTTTGGGGAAATGACATTGTGATTTGGTCAATTATTTTCATAAAGAAAGTATTATGGCTGGGGCTCAATGATAGAAAATATGTAGATTAGTTCTTTAACATGTACTAAATGCTATAGGCATGCACACTTAGTTTACTGACATGCTATTAATATTTTCGAAATAAATCTTTTCATGGAGTTGCTGTTTTTTTTAGTAGGTCTAATGGAGTTTGATGACATGCAGGTATGCCTTCATACATCTAAGATCTTTAAAATCAGTTGATGGTGGACTTTATATGTTGTTTTCTTTGATAATTCTGTAGTTTATCTTCTATTTTAGTATAGGTCTTGGCCTTATAAGAGCATTAATGATGCATGGTGGCTAGAGGTGATTGTGCACATCTTGTTGGGATATAGGCCGTGGTTGCAGTGAGTTATGCTTACTGTAAAGTCTGCAAGGATAATTCTTTTTGTCTCTTTTAGAACAATGAGGTAAGACTTGAATTGTGTGGGTTTGTGGTTGGTGTTTTTGCAGTTAGTCACATAGTTTGGAAGCTCTTCCTCTTACAAATGTAAGGATATTACCTTTTAAATATATCTAATAACTTTGTTTTGTAATACTATATCTATGATTATATCAAATTTCAATAAAATGTGAACTTAACTGTAATTTATCTTTGGCATTAGAACCTACTCTGCCAAAAGAAGCAATGGTGGTAAACTCTTATCAAGGTACGTACGTCTTCCTTTGGGTTTTGATGATTTTAGTTTCATGGTTCATGAACTCAGTTGAATGCTATATATAAAATGATAGCAATAATTTATATTCTCTTTTTCAATGCAGATGAGGAAGTTCAGAGATAATAGAAAAAAAGCAAACATAAAGTAAAAGCTCTCTCAAAGTAGTATAGGGTTTTGAGTCTTTTGACGTTTTCTTTTTGTTGCTACACTGTATAATTCCTGGAATATATGGAGTATGTAGCTCATTTGAAAAGTTTGTAAGAATTTTCCATTTACCAATGAAATAGAAGAGTATTTTGCTGTAAGAATCTTTCAATTATTTGTCTTTATGAATTCAGGTTATTTTGTTGTAGTAATGGGAGTAATCTTCTATTGAAGAATAGAAATCAGTAGAAAATGAACAAAGACATCAGTGAAAAATCGACTAATGGGAGTAATCTTCTATTTTGTTGTAGTAATATTTTGTTATTTTGTTTGTTATATTTTACTGTCTTTTAAATACCAATTAATTCATTAAATTAAATAATTAATTAAAAAAATTAAATTGAATTTTTTTAAAAAGAAATTCAATTAAATTGATAAAATTATTAAATATTTTGGGCAACGAAACAAATATCGTCGCCTAAACCTTTAAATATTTTGCGCGACAATAAAATTTATTCGTCGCCTTAACTCTTTTGCGACGCATTTATTCGTCGCCCAAAGTCGTTGCGCAAATGTGCATTGGGCGACGAATGTATTTCCTTCGTCGCCCAAATGCTTGGTCCACGGACTTTGAGCGACGAATTTGGGGCAACGAATTAATGGTCGCCCAAATGTTTAGGCGACGAAAGGGGACCTTGGGCAATGAAATTTGTTTTGTCGCCCAAGTACCTTTTTGTACTAGTGAGTCATTTGTTCAACATCTTGGCAATCTTACCACTATGTGGAATGAGCTAGATATATATCGACCTCATACCACTGACCTTATGATCTTGTTAAAGAGGGCCGAGGAAGATAAAATCTTCCAACTGCTAGCAAGCCTGAGCTCAGAATATGAAGACCTGAGAAGTCACATATTGATGAACACTGAATGTCCATCTTTTTCCAGTGTGTGTGCCTCCATTCAACGTGAAGAGATTTGAAAGCAAGTTATGAGCTCAGACACTAAAGCCACCATACAAGAAACTAGGGCATATGTCTCAAGTCACAAGGCAGTTGAAAGGAAGATCTATAAAGGTAAAAGACCTGATCTAAAGTGTGATCATTGCCTTGGCATAAGTTATCTTGGGATTGGCCATACCAAGGACAGATGTTGGATACTTCATCCCGAGTTGAAGCCAAAATTCAAAGATAGCAAGGGGACATTCAAAGCTATTTAGAAGCCACTGTACATGGGCAATCATGTAGCAAATCATGCAGCTCTCACTCCAACAACTCATGTAGTCTCATCTTCTGCAAATGGTCTGTTGGAGTTCACCTCAAATCCAGCTGGGCTGCTAAATGAATTTGCTGCATATCTTCAGCAGAAAAAAGGTAAAGGGACAGCAGGAAGGGAAAGCAAAAACCAAACAGCCTTTCTCGGCAAGTTTCCAGGTTTTCTAGCAGAAACTGAAAGTGTATCAACTGATGGCACTTCAGGTATTTTTAATGCTGTCTCAACTGCTTTAAATTCCAGTCTTGTACATGATTGTTGGATCATAGATTCTGGAGCCACCGATCACATGACAAATAACATTACAAACTTGCATGATTTTCAAAAAATGTCTTCCCAAGTGACGGTAGCAAATGGTAAAGGAGTCTTGGTTATGGGTAGAGGAAAAATTAGGCTACTCTCGAAACAAATAGAGTCCACAACACTCTATGTACCGTTGTTTCCATTTCAGCTTTTGTCAGGTGCGAAAATCACCCAAACTCTAAATTGTCTTGCAATTTTCTCACCAAAAGATGTGATTTTTCAGGACCTTGTTACCAAGAAGAAGATTGGTGAAGGTTTTTTCCTTAATGGTCTCTACTATTTGTCAAAGATTTCTCAATTCCCAACCTGCTTTCAAGTCACTTCTTGTCAACCTCCAGACTCATATCTATGGCATCAACGTCTAGCACATCCATCTGAGCCTATTTTGTCAAAGTCGTTCCCTAAGTTGTGTCAAACACATCTAAAGTGTGACACCTGCAATTTCTCTAAGTTTACTAGATTACCATTTAGTTCATCCTTGTCTAGAGCTACTAAACTTTTTGAAAACGTACATTCAGATGTTTGGGGACCAGTTCTTGAATCCTTTGATGGCTATAAATATTTTGTGACGTTTGTTGATGATTTCACAAGAATTACTTGGTTATATCTCTTGAAGTCTAAAAGTGAAGTGTATGTTATGTTCCAAGATTTTCACAAACTGGTCATAACTCAGTTTAACTCTAAAATTCAAATATTAAGATCGGATAATGGCACTGAATATATGTCCAACACCATGGTACAATACTTGAGCACTCATGAAATTTTGCATCAAACCAACTGTGTTGGCACACCCCAACAGAATGGAGTGGCTGAAAGAAAGAATAGAGATATTCTTGAAAAAACTTGTGCACTCATACTTCATATGCACATTCCCAAACGATTTTGGTCTCAAGGTGTTCTTACAGCTGTCTATCTCATTATGAAACATTCAAGGGTCGACCTATAGACCTATCACACTTAAAAGTGTTTGGTTGTAAGTGTTTTGTCCACCTTCAACCATCTCATCGTGATAAACTCGATCCCAGAGCTGTGAAATGTGTTTTTATGGGATACTCATCAACACAAAAAGGCTACAAGTGCTTTAATCCTGTTACTAATAAAATTGTAGTATCAAGAGATGTTAAGTTTGATGAGGACTCTCCTTACTTTAAGCAGGCAAAGAATTCACGTCAGAGGGAGCTGTTGCAAGATCTTTTTCCGTTGCCAAACTCTCATTCTGAGGGAGAGATGTCTTTGATGCCACACTCTCATTTACTATCCACCTCTCCCATTGAAGGTGACAGTTTCACAGGAGACACGAATCTTCCCACGTCACAAGATCTCCAGAATATGGAGCAAGAAAACATGTCTCATGAATCAAATACTCATTCCAGCAGCCCTTCCTCACCTGAAGTCAATGCAATTCCACTGCCTCCGTCTCATATAAGACGAAATCCTCCTCGACAGCGTCGACCACCTGCCAAACTTCGAGATTTTGTTACTCTTGCTACTCGGCATCCACTGACAGATTTTCTTGCGTATCACAGGTGTTCTCAGTCCCATGCAACCTTTCTCAGTACTATTTCCAGTCATCGTGAGCCCACAACATTTCAAGAAGCCAGTCTTCATCTTGAATGGCAACAAGTTATGAAGGAGGAGTTACATGCACTGAATGAAAGTCACACTTGGAGCCTTGTCAAACTTCCACCAGGCAAGAAAGCAGTGGGTAGTCGCTGGATTTACAAAGTAAAATTCAATTCTGATGGCACTGTTGAACGATATAAGGCACGATTGGTAGCTCGGGATTCACTCAAACTTTTGGGGTGGACTACAAAGAAACCTTTGCTCCTATAGCCAAGATGAATACAGTAAGGGTTCTTTTGTCTGTGGCTGTTAATAATGGCTGATCATTATTCCAAATGGATGTTAAAAATGCATTCCTTCATGGTGAACTGGAAGAGGAGGTCTACATGCAATTACCTCCTGGTCATCCTCATGCTTTCACTAATGGATTGGTCTGTAAATTGCACAAGGCTATTTATGGTTTGAAACAATCTCCTCGTGCATGGTATGCAAAGTTGAGCTCAGTGTTAGAAGGAGTTGGCTTTACACGAAGCAATGCAGATTCATCTCTTTTCGTTCGTATGGGATATGTTGGGAAGTTGATTGTTCTTATATATGTAGATGATCTTATTATCACAGGAGACAATATAAAGGAGATCAATTCTCTCAAGCAAGCTCTTCATCAGAAATTTGCTATCAAGGATCTTGGAAAGTTAAAATACTTTCTAAGCATTGAGATGGCTACTTCTCACAAGGGTCTCTTCTTGAACCAACACCAGTATGTGGTGGATTTGCTTCAGGAAGCGGACATGCTTCACTGTAAACCTGCAAATACCCCCCTTGACTGCAAGTTGAAGTTAGATATGGATGGAGAAACACTCAACAATGTCACTCACTACCAACGACTAGTTGGCAAACTCATCTATCTCACCATCACTCGTCTAGACATTGCACATGCTGTGAGTCTTGTGAGTCAATTTATGCATTCTCCTACTGAGAACCATATGCTTGTTGTTAAAAGGATCTTGCGGTATCTCAAGGGTTCAATTGGTCGTGGCATTCTTATGCAAAATCATGGTACATCGAAGATTTGTGCATACACTGACGCTGACTGGGCATGCAATGCTCTTGATAGGAAATCCACCATTGGGTATTGCACGTTTGTTGGTGGTAACCTTGTAACTTGGAAGAGTAAAAAACAGGATGTGATTGCCCAATCTAGTGTCGAAGCTGAATATCGAGCCATGGCTGCTACTGCATGTGAGCTTATTTGGCTTAAGGGTCTCCTGTCAGATTTAGGGTTTCCTAGCCATGAACCAATGTCTCTCATGTGTGATAACCAAGCTGCAATGCACATTGCCTCTAATTCGGTTTTCCATGAACGAACCAAACACATTGAGGTGGATTGTCACTATATTCGGGCACAAGTTTAGTCCAAGGTCATTCAGACGGTTTTCACTCGTAGTCACGAACAATTGGCTGACTTATTTACCAAAGCCTTGGCGTCTGCTCCCTTTCAACGGTTACTTTGCAAGCTTGGCTCAGTTAATCTCCTTGATCCAGCTTGAGGGGGAGTATTGGAATAGAAGTCTAACGTTGAGGTGACAACCTCAACACCAAATCAGAAAGTTGCAGGCGCACCCATCAGTGCAACTTATAACCCGATGGTTACAAGACTAACCCGATGAGTGTGCAGGAGGTAACCCGATGGATACAAGACTAACTTGATGAGTGTGCAGGAGGTAACCCGATGGATATAAGACCAACCCGATGAGTGTGCAGGAGGTTAACCAAAAGGCGCTGCCATCTGTACTGCCATCAGTCTTGTCCAGTTTGGTCCTAGTTCCATCAGTCTCGTTCTAGTCCCTTAGTTTAAGGCTTAATTCAAGGATTGTTGTTGTCAAAGCATGAGGTGTTTTACTCACCAGTTTTTAGGGATATCTCATTTTTATTTCAACTTTATATATTTGCTTGTAATCTGAAAACATTTCTCATGAATGAAATATACAACTACACTAAAAATTCAACAATTATATTATGACTTCCTAAGTACTTACCAATCGTTGTTTTATTTTGAATTTGAAGTATATTAACAATATCACTCCTCAAACTGTTAGTAGTACTATGAGAGAAATAGAGAGATGATTTATGAATGTTAATCTTTTGGCAAGACGCAGTAGAAAACTTACGGAGGATATCCATGATGTTCCTTGCTGCTTTACTAGAAGCTTTGCTAAAAATTAAGCAATCATCAGCAAAAACAAGATTAGAGATTCTAAACCCTAACGGTGAAGTAAGAATGCCAACCTGATTTTTAGAATTACTAGCTAAGAGATTTAGTTGTCTAATAATTAGTGGCTCCATGCATAATATAAAAATGAAGGGAGATAAAGGATCACCCCTATCTAATTTCCCGTGAAGGGTAGAAATAACCCTTAGCTTTTCCATTAACAAGTACAGAAAACGAGGTTGAAGTGATGCACTCCTTGCGTTACAACTCATTCCTAATTCTTCATATAATTTTTCTCACATAGTTGTGAAATTACCAAAATACCCCTATGTTGGAAATGTGCCCTAAAACCAATCATATGATGATACTTTACGGACATTTCAAATATTAAACTAATTTAGTTTAATATAAAGGGCATAGATTATTGTTTATAGTAGTCTCATATAAATGTTATATGCTTAAACAATAAGTCCAAGGAATATGTGCTTAGTAGAATGTAATCTAAACAAGTTAGGTTCATGAGACCATTCTCGATCATAGACATATCCTAAACGTTCCTGATGAATTGGATTGCCAATTGGGCATTGACAGTCCGTTAAGATCAGTACATGTTATGTCTTCTCTCAGGGAGAGTGACTAGTCTCGAGTCATTGGTGTAACTGACACCAAGACAAGCATGTAGGTGCTCAATATAGAATGAGTCCACTGAACACGATCAACGATGAGTTTTCATGATCATGTCACATGAGAACTCATAGTTGGGATAATGCAAATTAGTCCTTTGACCTGAGGCATCACAGTTGTCTTGTGGTGAGGTCATTGATCTTTGATTATGTCAAAGTCACCCCATCCGAGGGTGTCCACGGCATAGTTGGGGTTAAGCTACTTAGCCATGGAGGCAAGTGAATGCGCAACAAGGGATCTCTAACCTTCAAACCGTTTGAGGGAGAATACTCTAAGATATGATTAAGAATCTCTGGCCAGAGTATGAATAAGATTTAGGAAGTCGTTCCAAATCATATTCAAGGTAATCATATAAGTGAGTGAATCACATTGGATAGTAGACATGAATAAACTATCAAACCAAACAATGTGGTCGAGAGTATTGTATTAGAGAAGGACCGTATTGCATTGCAATCCTAACTGAATAGGTTCTCCACCTCTTCTGATTAGCTTGGGTAGCCATGACATACTGCTAGGTGTCACTCATGGTTTGTGGATGCCCTATAGGTGTATAATCACTTAAGGGAGAATTGAAAGTATGTTTCAATTCGGAATTGATTTGAAAGAGTTCTAATCCTCCACTGCCTCGCTAAAAGGAACCTAATGGATCGCACACCATGTAAGGTAGAGTTTGATGCGTAGAATGGAGATGAGTAAGAAATAATTAAATGGTTTAATTATTTATGGCAAGGATTAGTTAATATGTTAATTAATCAAACGAATAAGTTCGTTAAAGACCTCGGGTTGGTTTTGGGCTTCAAGGCCCAATGGGCTTCGAACGTCAAGCCCATTGACTTAAGTTGTATGACAACTTAATGACTAATAATAGATTAGGGCCCAATAGCCCAATGAACCCAACATGGCCGGCCATTTAGGGCAATGTAGTGAACTTGCTTTAATTGCAAGTTTGCCACTACATTGTGAAAAAAGGTTATAAAGGAAACTTTGTAACATTTCATAACTTAGTGGTTTTCTTTTGGAGAATTGAGAGAGTAAAAGCTCTCTCTTCTCTCAAAGAGGCCGGCTCCCTAGAGGAAAATAGCTAGCAATCTCTCTTCCTCTAGGGCACTCATCTTCTCATCAAGACTCTCCTTGGTGTGGAGACTTAGAGGTCCCCTACTTTGGGTACTTGGAGAAACCAATTCTTTGATCATCCTTCGAAAATGTTCATGGAGCAAAGAAGCTTGGAATGAAGACCCTCTCCATGGGTGATTAGCCTTTGCTTAGGCAAAGAGGAATCTACAAAGGTATAAGATTTCTCAACTCAAAATTTGTTTTGTTTTGAGTCTTGGTTCACCATATCTAC
This sequence comes from Gillenia trifoliata, assembly GCA_018257905.1. Lineage (NCBI taxonomy): Eukaryota > Viridiplantae > Streptophyta > Magnoliopsida > Rosales > Rosaceae > Gillenia > Gillenia trifoliata. The sequence continues at coordinate 286,219 of JAEHOF010000012.1, read as the reverse complement.
TAGGCTTTGAATTTTCTTGGGTAAAGTTTTGTTTTAAGTGCATAGAAGCATGTTTCCGCCTTTAAATGTTAAATGCATGCTTAATGATGTTGCTTAATGAACTTGGTTAATCCACGAATTTCCCTTCACCCTAAAGGGTAAGTGTTGACTTTTGTTGACTTTGTCGTCATGACTAGTATCAATTATTCTTTTAGCTTATCCTTATAGTACTCGTTACAAATGCGCGGGCGCAAGTGGAATGTAATTCGGAGTTAAAATGTACTTTCTACGGGACTTTAAAGTTTAAGGGCATTTAGTAATTTCACGCCTGTATTTTTTTATTAGGGTTTATTCTGAGTGAGGTTTTGACCCACTCATTTCTTCTCAGCTGTCACTCTCGCTCTCTCTCAAAACCTCACTCATTTCTTCTCAGCTGTCACTCTCTCTCTTTCTCTCTATCTCTCTCTTTGTCTCTCTCTCTCTCGGCAAAAACGTACACAAGAGCCATAATTTTGGGGGTATTAAAATTTCGTCGAACCACAACCCACAACCACATCCATTGAGATCGCCTCGTCATCCTGAACACAACCATAGCCGTGGAATTGTTGAACTTGAACCAGAACGGACCAAACCAAGACCCGTGGTGAGATGAAAATTTTCCAGCGAGCTTCTAGTCGACTCCAACCTAGGTAAGGTTTGAGACCACTACCATTAGCTTTGTCTTGTTGAGTACGTTCAAATTGATATAAAATATGTGGCGTTTGGTGCCGTTTTGAAATAGATCAGAGAAGGTGATTTTCTAAGCTTTTTCGGCCAATTACAGGCTATTTCCGGCCACATTTTCAACCCCAAGTTGATACAAATGCATTCCTCTCTTCAATATCTTCATTTTGACATAAAGTCGTAAATTTTGGTTGAGTTTTGACCTAGTTACGAATCTCTGAAAAATCAAGAATTTTCTGGCCAATTTTTTCAGAATCTAGCAAGACAGACGGTGGCCGGCGGCGGTTCTAGCGGCGCTCTGGCAACCGGTGAAAGGTTGAAGACATACTTGACGGTGTTAAGTTTTTCGTCAGAATAAGGTATATTCCGTTAGATTTAACGAAATCTGTTACGGTTTCCGTTAAAAGTAACGACGTCAGTAACGCCATTAGTCCCTGTCAGCATACCACGTGTAAGGCGCATGCCCGCGCGTGGGGGCGTGTGGCAACTGCTGTGTGTATGTCAACATTAGTCTAGACACTTCGAGGAGCACGACACCCAGAAGGATTACACTCCCGAGTATCTGTGAGTGGACATTGTTTTATTAAATGGTTATTGTTCTAGTATAATATATAAATATAAATATATATATATATATATATATATAGTTATGAATAGTTTTAAATTGTTGATTTGATCATGCCTATACATATTTTATGTTACAACCCGTCCCAAAATTTTCCTTGTAAAACAATCTTCTTAATGGAAATGACCAAAATGCCCCTTGAAGGGTAAATTCCGTCTTCTGCTGGACCTTTGAGTATGAGACAGGTGGTGGTCAATATTTTATTGTATTCGACTAGTATTTTTCGTTACGAATGTGTGAGCACAAACGGAGTGAAATTTGGAGTTCGAACGAGAAAGTTATGAATATTTTACAACAAAGGACAATTTGGTAATTTTTGGGGAGTAATTTTTGAAGCCAGCTGCTTTTTCTTCTTCTTTCCTGCGTCCAGACAGCAGCTGGGAGCTGTTTGTTCTTCTTCCCATTTTCTTCTTCTAACTTCAAATTCTCATATCTCCTTCATTCGGACACCGATTTTGACAAACTTTATACCAAAATTCAAGCCCTCGTCGATCCCAACACGTTTTTCACATCTATATCTTTGAAAAACCACCACACCAGCCGATTCGAAGGCAAGACAGCAAGTTCATCAGCCAGAAAAATTGGTTTTCCGGTCAAACGTTCGGGAATTGGAACTTGGTCCAAGAGAGAAAGTTGATCCTCTACCCACGAGCTTTCTACCTATGTAAGTGGGTTCCTTAGATTTCAATTTTAGGATTTTGAACAATTTTTGAAATTCAAGGTTTTAACTCGAAATTTTGGTTGTTTGTCGAAGTTTAGACTCGAGTTGTTGACTAGTTGTGGAATTAAAACTCGGCTCCGAGTTAGGACGTGAATTTGGTGAGAATTCAACAAAACCCTAAATATTTTCCTTTTGGGTTTACGAACTAGGTTGAGTAAATTGGTGTATTATGTTGTGTTGTTGAGGAATTAAGTAATTCTAAGAAGTTTTGGTCTATTGTGGGATTGGGCAGATTCATTAGAATCTGTCCATATTGAATTAGGATTATGTATTGATTAATTTATGAGTAAAAATAGCTTATGTAGGTGCAAGTTCTTTCAGATCGATTGGACGCTTCATAGAGCATCCTCCTCAAAACGAGGATAGACCGGAGTTTCTGTGAGTGGACTTTGTTTTAAAAATGATTTTGGTTGACTTAATATATTTACATAATTGAGTTCTTGAATAATTATAATTATGCCCATGCATGGTTTTATTTAAATGAAACGTGATTTCTTGACGAATTGTGATTATGAATCTAGAGATTTATTCATGTGCATGATTATGTGTTTTGCAAGCATATTGATATGAATATTGTATTACACCATGATTTTCATATCACTTGGTATGCATTCACCCCTAGGTCTTAGTACCCTCCGTCTACGGCCGTATGACACAGCTTGCACGTGTATGTTGCATGCCCGCACTAGACTATTCTCAGTTTATGTATATGTTATTAGTGCACAGCTTGTCTATGTTTTGGGTTAAAGTCCCACATCGACCAACGGAGAGGGGGTGGTGTGCCTTATATGTACATGCCCACCTCCAATTAGCACGAGGCCTTTTGGGAGCTCACTGGCTTCAAATTCCATCAGAACTCCGAAGTTAAGCGAGTTTGGGCTAGAGCAATCCCATGATGGGTGACCCACTGGGAAGTTGCTAGTAAGTTCCCAAAAACAAAACCGTGAGGGCGTGGCCCAAAGCAGACAATATCGTGCTACGGCGGAGCCGGTCCGGGATGTGACAGTCCGTGTCTTGACTTATTCAGCACGGCATGTCACTCTTTTGGTACACAGCTTACACGTTGCATGAGGTACTCATTACTGAAATCTATTTATGACCTGCAACTTGTCTATGTTTGGGTTAGAGTCCAGGCTTAGGCATGTGTGATGCATTACCTTAGTGATTATTTATGTTACGAACTATTATGTTTTCGATGTTGCTCTATGATGACGATGTTTTATGGTTTTGGAACTATTCGTGATTTATGTGATTTGAGATACTTATTGAATTTCTACGGATTTTGTAAGTATGTATAGATGTATATTTATGTGTAGTATGTTTTCTCGTATATTATGGTTTTCAAAACAGGGGGGTTAGTATGTTAAAAAAGAAAGAGAGTTTTTCAAAACTTTTTTTTTGTCCACTCACTTTTCTTGTTTTGTGCCCCCTTCAGGACCTAGTGGCAGTGATCGGTTCGACGTCGAGGACTAGTGGGCATCTCTGACACACTCCCAAAAGAGTAGGGAGACTTACCTTTATGTAGAACCTTTGTAATACATCCATCTTCGTATGGATTAGGATATCTAGACTTTCTTGATTACTTTAGCTTCCGCATGCCTATTAGTACTTATGCTCTGAACTATGAACATGCATGTAGTGGAGGGTCTGAGACCCATTAGGTGTGGCCCTTCGGGGATGTTATGTGGTTAATTAGATGTGAACTACCCTTTATGCAGGTTGGTTTTAACCACATTTTAAGGCTAACTATGCCAAAAATTTTGTAGGCCCAACTATGAATTTATAGTTTCATATATTTTATGCATGCTTTGGCTTGCGTCACCTTACAGGTGTTGGCCAGCACAACTTGATCTAGGTGTCCACGTGGATATCGGGGTCGGGGCGTGTTATTTTATATTTGAGATATGAATTTCTTACTTGGGCATGATCATGCATTTTACACAGACGAATGTATATGTTTTCACACACCTGGTATGCTTTCACCGTTTCACATGTATGGGTCACATGCACTGTACTCCAGGGGTATTGTCCGGCAAATATCTTAGTGCAAGCTTGTCTTTACATTTGTGTTTATTATCGGGGCAGGTCCCTTAATGATAGGAGCATATTTATGCGATGTTATTATCTTATTTCCCTATGTTTATTTAGTTAATTTCCATTAATTGTAGTATTTTATTTTATTTTTTTGTTTTATTGTAGGTAGAAATGGCAAAGTTAGAATTATGAGGCAAAAGGAGCGAAACAGAGTGTTATTTGGATTTGGAATAGAATGCTTGTGTGGCAAGCATTGGAGCACAAGGATTTGGGATGTGTTAAGTCATTAGGAGTGGACACAAGTGATGGATAATGGCTTGATTTTGTGTGGATTAGAAGATAGCAGCTTGGAAGACAAGGAAAATTGCAAATATATGGAATCCGAGTGAGATTTGGACAATGCTGTGTAGAACTACCAACTTTGACAGAGCACCCATAATTTCTCAGAACGAGTTACGTGTCATGCAGATCTCAATTCCACAGGATTTCACATATCTCAATTCCGATGGTTCTCGAATTAGTTATCACTGTTTTGGTGAGAAAAGGTCGAAACAGGCAGTAGAGTCCTAGTTGGATTTGGTTTCAAGGAAAAAACATGGCAGTTGTTTTCTGCGCGTTTCTGCACTTACTTAAGCTGAAATAATGTGTCCTAAGGAGGTCTAAACACTCTCTAAATCGTGCCCTTGGAGTCCTTCAATGATTCAAGCACTTGGAGATGCGTAAATACATAAAAGAAGCACCAATTTGTGACAACATACCACCTCACGCATTCATCCCTCTTTTTCTCTGCTGCATTCTACCACATCCTCATCCCTAAAAATCATTCCATTCATCCTTCAATTCATCCATCCATCCAAGGTGAAGACAAGAACACGTTCAAGTTGAAGCCGTGGTATTCAAAGTTGTATCTATCCGAACCTTTGTGATTTTGTTAGTTTGTTTTTCAATGTTTCTTATGAATTGCTTTTCAATCATGAGTAACTAATTTCTTTTATAGCTAAGGGTGAATTTGAAGCCATGAACATATGTTTATTATGAGTTGATTTATCCAATTATTTCTTCGTAAATTGTGAATGTGATTTACTTATTTGTTTTATAGAGAACTTATCCTTGTATGTTTATTAAGGTGGCCAACTTAGTTTGCATGCTAGGGTTTGGAGCTAAAATATAATTGAGTTTCACCTAATTGTTATGAACTTGTATTCATAAGTAGTAAAAATCGAAGGGACATCAATTGTGTTAAGTAAAATCCTGGGCAAGAGTATCATGCGTTTCATAGTTACAATTGTCTAGTCAATGCTTATGATTTTCACAGAGCTTAATGATCTTTGATATGTTTATCTATCATGCGTTTAGTTAGATAACTTGAGAAGAATAATTTGGTGCGAATTGCGTTTCATTCAAATCAATGAACTTAGGAAAGTCTAAGAATTAATTTATGCGTTTCACAGTTAATTTGGGGCATTGTCATTCATGGTTTATAGAAGGAATAATTGGTAATCAACTTGTAGGTATATGTTTGTGTGTGGAGAAGGATCCTTTAGCTAGCTTTTCACCATTGTCATCAAACTTGCTCTAATTTATTTTACTTGCTGTTTTCAATTTGTTTACATAGTCGAATTTAGTTTAGTCTTAGTTAAGTCAAAATAAAAATCCCCCATTCGTTTGTTATTTGTTTTAATTTGTTTAGTTTTTGTTTGTTTTAAGTGGTTAGCAATTCCCTCTAATCCCCGGCCTAGAACGATCCCTACTTATCCATACTACGATTACATTATAGGGTTTAAATTGTGTGTTAGCTTCTAGCATATCAATTTTTGGCGCCGTTGCCGGGGATTAGCAAAATTGCTAATCCCTTGGATTTTTTCTTTTCGTTCTTTTTGTTAGTTTTTAATTTTTATTTTATTTTTTGTTTCCAGGCACTAGTTCGAATATGGAGGCTCAGATGGCTCATCTTACCGCTCTCATGACGAAATTCCTCGAGGGACCAAAAACACAAATTGTGGCTACATGTGACGTGTTCACTCAGCAGGGGCATGCAAGTGATCAATGCCCTCAGTTGATTGAGAATGGAGGATGGGAAACAATGAATGTCATGGGATACCAAGGGCAAAATCAACAAAAGTATGATATGTTCTCAAATACACATAACCCGGGGTGGAGAGACCATCCTAATTTCAAGTGGCGTGATCAACAACAACAACAAGGCCGAAATTATGGCCAAGCACATCAAGCACCCCTTGGATTTTATCAAAGGCCTCCTGTGCAACCACTTAATCCACCGCCTTTCCAAGCAAATCCAAATCCGCCCTTGGACTATGAAAAGCTCATTAGTGCTTTAGCTTCTTCACAAGCTAATCAAGCTAAAGAGTTGGCGGAATTGAAAAATCAAATGGGACAAATCCGAGAGCAAGGCAAACTTCCAAGCTCAACTATTGCTAATTCGAAACGAGGTTTTGAAACTGCAAAGGCTATCACTTTGAGGAGTGGTAAGGTGATTGAGGACGGTCAAATTTGACCAAAAAGTGGATGAATAGCTGCTGCCCAAGGAGGAGGAACATGATTCAGCAACGACAAAGGTGAAAAACACCTTGCTGCAGCCACCTAACACCACCAGCCCCATTGCCGCAACCCCTAGGCCTTCTTTGCCACCCAAATAAGGTGATATTGTTCCTAATTCAATTATTTCTTACTCGATACCTCCTAATGCACCTTTACCACGCAGGTTCGCTCAATCAAAGAAAGAAGAGCATGAGAAAGACATCTTAGAGACTTTCCAGAAAATGCAAGTTAACATTCCACTTCTTGATGCCATAAAGCAAATTCCGAATTATGCCAAATTTTTGAAGGGGCTTTGTACTAAAAGAAGAAGAATTCAAGAAAAGGAAGTGGTCAAGGTTAGTGAGAATGTCTCTGCAGTTTTAAAAAGAAAGGTTCCACCTAAGTGCAAAGATCCAGTGCAAGAAGGTTTAGAAGTTATCAATAAGGATGTACTTGAGATGACCATTGCCAAAGAAGTTGGATTTGATGACACGGGACAAGCCGTAACCCAAAAACTCACCATGGTCGAGAGCAATCCCTCTGCGATTTTTGAAAATGTTGATTCCCTTAAGTCTTTGTCATGGTATATAGTACCAAAGAAATAAAAAGTCAGGAGAGTTTGCATTGACTACCAGAAGCTCAACACCACAACCCGAAAGGATCACTATCATCTTCCATTCAAAGATCAAATGCGTGAATGTTTTGAGGAGCATGTCATGGAGGATGTACCCCTCCATGCTGCAGCCCCTATTGAGGATTGATTGATGGTACCGTCCGACTGGAAGACGTTAAAGCAAGCGCTTCTTGGGAGGCAACCCATGTGGGTCGAAGATGGAACAACGATGGATTGATGGCTTCTACAAACATATTTGCTTTCTTTTACCCTTCTTTTTACCGCTTTTACTTTGCCATTCTTGTCTTGTTTTGTGTGTTTGTTTGCTAGTGTATCTTTTATTGCTTTCTTGTTTGAAGTTTTATTTTAGAAATATTGAGGACAATGTTTGGTTTAAGTGTGGGGGTAAATAGAATGCTTTGCATGATTTTTTGTCGATTTTCACCACCTATCACTACTAATGTTTTTTTTCATTGCTTTCAATTTAAATCGAAAACAAAATAAAAAAAAATTGGAAAAAAAAACGGAAAACTAAAAAAAAAACAGTTTTTTTTTGTTTTCCTGGGTACTTTTAGGTTGTTTGCTTGTTTGTTTTTGTGTCTTAGGGCACCTTCCAACACAATGATGAGGATTTGATTTTTGATTGCATGACTTTAAGGAAAATTACATACATAGTGTTACAACCCGTCCCAAAATTTATGTGAAAATTACCAAAATACCCCTAGTGTCAATGTTGACTTTTGTTGACTTTTCGGGACGACTTGTAAAAATTTAGTTCTTTACATATTCTTGATGTACTCATCGATACGAACGCGTGGACGTAAGCGGAACTCAATTCGGAGTTAAAACGAACGTTTTACGAAGCTTTAAAGTGTAGGGGCATTTTAGTAATTTTCACTCCGTAAGTTGGAATTAGGGTGTTTGGCTGGCTGCTGTGCAGTCAACCCTCCCCCATTCAGTTTGCACGATCTCTCTCCCTCTCTCTCATGCTCTCAGCCAAAACCACCCAAACCTACCGAAACCCTAACCTTTGGACGAATCACAAAACCGTCAAACCGTTGCCCAAAATCCATACCATCACGATCGTCTCGTCATTCTGGACGAGGCTGTGATTTCAGAATATCCAAGCTCGAACCCAATCGTTCAAACCGACGCCGGAACGAAAACGACGAACTGCCATTCAAGTTTCTGTACAATCCCGACATAGGTAAGCCTCGAAACCATTATCATTGGTTTTATTGGATTGAGTAGGTTCAAATCGATATAAAGAACGTCCAATTTGGTACAGTTTTGAAGGAGAACGGAATTAGGGTTTCCTGAAGCTTCCCGGCCAATTTCAGGCCATCTCAGGCCATTTTTCCGGCCCCAAATTGGTATGAAAATATTATACTCGTCAATACCTTCAATTTGATATATGGCACGTTAAATTTGGCCAAAGAACGAAGAAGTTATGAATTTTTGAAGTTTTGGAATTAATTCGGAAATTTTCCAGAAATTCCGGTGAACCAGACGGCGGGGGACGGCGGCGGCGACCGGCGAGGGGAAGGAGACAGAGGAATATTCCGTCAACGGTAACGGAATATTCCTGACTGCGTCAGAATATTCCGTCCAGAAGGTATATTCCGTTAAAACTAACGACACTAACGTCAGCCGCTCGTGGGATGACGTCAGCAGGCGCGTGACGCGCGTGGGGGATACGTGCCGCGCGTGGGAGACACGTTCCAGCGCGTGGGGACACGTGCCAGTGCGTGGCCAGCGCGTGCCGGCGCATGCCAGCGCGTGGCCGGCGCGTGAGCCCACCTCCCGGCGCGTGCGACTGTTTCCCGGCGCGTGGTGGCGCTTGCGGCGGCGCAAGGCGGAGCCGGCGGCGGTTGACGGCGGCTGTGGGGTTTTCGGGCTACGGAAATCATTTTTCGAGCCCGTTTTCGCCAAAATAGTATTATTTTTGGAATATTTTTCTATAGGGCCTATATTAATTTATATTAGGGAGGTTCTAATTTTTCCCCTAATATTAAATAGGTAATTCTTCGGCGCAACACTTCGAGGAGGGCAACGCCGAGGGGGATTTCACTCCCGATCACGAGTGAGTGGACTTTTGCTTTATTAAATGGTTTTTATGATTGGAAATGAATATGGATTTGATTTCTATATAGTTTTAAATGGTTTTCAAAGTATTTTTATTTATATATATTTATTATTAAATATATATACATGTTGATAATTGTTTATGCAACCATATTTGTTTTAATTATGGTTATGTATTGGGAAATGGATTTAGATGGTGATTGTGGTTATATACCAAAGTATGAATATATGTTATGAAATGGTTTACACTATGATATTACTTTTTCATAAATATTAAATGATATTTGATATATAGTTTTGAAGGAAGGTTTTATTTATGCAATATTAAATATTTGGGACTTATGAAAGGGATCTTGCTTATTATATCTAGACACATGAGTATGTATGTATGTTTTCAAACACACTTGGTATGCTTTCACTACGTTGTAGTACCGTCTCACGGCCGTAGGACAAGTCTCACATGTTTGGGTCACACACACTGTACTCCAGGGGTATTGTCCGGTAAATACCTTAGTGCAAGCTTTTCTTTACATTTGTGTTTATTATTGGGGGAGGTCCCTTAACGCAAGGACTTGGGTGTGACGTGATTATCGTGCAAGAGCTTACATGTGTGTGGTACTAGGAGTACAAAGTGGTTATAACATAAAGAGCTTGTACAAGTTGGAGGGAGGTCCCTTAGCATGTACATGGGTGATTGCTGATATACCTTATGATATTATTATTATATATCTTTTGAGATAGCTTGGAAAAATAGTTTATCTTGGGATAGTTAGGATTTTATGATTTACCTTTAATTTATCTTTTACAAGGAAATATTCTAGTTGTATGTTTCTACTTATTGAGTTTTACGTGATAGCTATAATGTAGTATGATTTTATATATATTCTGGTTTCCAAACAGGGGGTTACTATATTCGAAAAGAGAAGAGTTTTAGAAAAACTTTCTTTTTCGTCCACTCACACTTTCCTGTTTTTGCGCCTGCTTTAGGACCTATGTAGCTGTGTATTCTAGTGACGTCGAGGCATAGTGTGGCAGCTCTGATTCTCTCCTGAAAATGTAGGGAGTTTATCTTTTATTCTGTCTCTATATTAATATCCATCCTTGTTATGGATAGAAATTCTAGAAGCTTGACTCTTTTATTTATTTCGTTGCCTTACATTAGTTACACTCTGAACCTTATGCACGTTGTAATAAATTCTGCAAACTCTTTGGCAGTTCATTTAATGAATACATTAACTCTTCCTAAGTTTAAATTGTATAATTTAAGTGTTGTCTTGCATAAAATAGCTACTTCATTTTCAAGTGTCAGCCAGCACATTCCAAACTTAGTGTCCACATGGATATTGAGGGCGGGGTACGTCACCATGACCAAATTGATCCAATGAGGGTGAAAACCAAATTTACTAAGTACCAACCTAATATAGTCCCATCGTAGCAAATCATAAGCTTTTTCTGAGTCCAACTTAACGCCATGAACCTAGCCTACCTTTTTTATTCTTAAATCCAGATAAAATTTTATGAGCAATAAGAATATTATCATGAATTGACTTATCTGGGGTGAAAGCGCCTTGATTTTTGGAAATACACTGCACAAGTAAAGGTTTGAGCCTAGCAATGATAATTTTAGTGATAATTTTGTAACTGATATTGCATAAGCTAATAGGTGTATAGTGATTAACAATCTCAGGGCTCTCAACTTTAGGGATTAAAGCAATAGTATGGTTAATCACTTTAAGATTAGAGCAAATGTTAAAAGAATCTTTAACCAAATTAAAAACGGAATGCTTAACTGTAGGCCAACAATTTTGATAAAAAGTGGCATGCAAACCATCTGGTCCAGGTGCCTTTAAGCTGCCAATGCTGTTCACAGCTGGCCACACTTCGTTCTGTGAATCAGTGACACAAGGATTGGTAACATCAATAAAACTATTCACATCACTAGGAATGAGAGTATGGGAGCAGGAAAATCGCAGTTTGAAATCCTGGACAAAAACCTCCACCATACCCTCACCCCTATTCCACCAAATACCATTAGCATCTCTTACTCTTTGTATTTCATTTCTCTTATTTCTAATAGTAACATGAGTTTGAAAAAATTTAGTATTTTTATCCCCCAATTGTAACCAATTCGCTCTAATCTTTTGAGCCCACATAATTTCTTCATCCCTTAGAGACTTAGTAAGCTGTTCAGAGATATTCTTTTCCTCCTCCAGAAGTTCAGGGTTAGGATTATCAACCATTATTTTAGATTGAATATCAGCAAGACTATCCTGCAAGTTTCTGATTTTCAAAGTAATGTTACCAAGCACTTGTTTATTCCACATACTAATCATATGCCTAAAAGTACCAACGCAACCTCTGAATTGATCATTAGGGTTGCCATCAAAATGACAGACCCAAGCCTTTTTAACCATATCCTGAAACTCACGGTATTGGAGCCACATAGCCTCAAACATAAAAGATAATTTCCTTTTGGAGATGGGTTTATAAAGAGTCGAGCAGATGGGACTACGATCAGACCCAAAAATAGGAAAATTATGAAAATTAAAATTAGGAGATAAATTCAACGAGTTAGGATTAACAATAGCTGTTTGATCCTTATGACAATTGGACCAGGTAAAGGGAACACCAGAGGCAGGCAAGGAAACCAAATTTCCATCCCTATAAAAAACTAATCATATAATTATTAGAACTCCGAGTTCCCCCAATCTTCTCATCCAAGGTAAGAATTGCATTGAAATCTCCATTTAGCAACCAAGGTTCATCAATGGGATCAAGCATAAGAATTTCAAGCCACAACTGTAACTGTACCTCTTTTTAAGAGTAAGCATAGACGAAAGTACATACCACTTTAAGTCCAACTTAATATCTTTCATAAGACAATGGATGAATATAGAATGAAAAGCAATGACATTAACAAAAATGGCTTCAGAGTTCCACAATAAACAAAGACCCCCAGTCTGACCAATAATAGGTGCACAAAAATACATATCAAAATAACTAGTATAGCAGTTCCTCGGTAGCCTAGAGAAATTAGTCTTAGGTTCTGTTAAACAAAACACATCTACCCGGTTTAAACTACACAAATTCTTAAATTGAGAAGCAAAATCAGGCCTGGCGAGGCCCTACAGTTCCATAGCATAAACTTCATTAATCAATAATTTTTTTGATAGAAATTGGTTTTATTAAATATTAAAGTTGCTGTTTTGGAGAAACTAAATAGCTATGTATTTTTTGTCTTTTGTTTGTATGTGCTGGTAGAGTCTAGAATTATCTTTTGGGTATTATTTATTAGGTCCAGCTTTATTGTTCGAGAGTGGAAAGGAGTCTTTAAAAAGAAACGAAAAGACACTAGTTGTGCCTTTCCTCCTCCCCGTACTGCATCCTTTGGTATGCGTAAAATAGAAGTTGAAGTCTTTTGATTCTATTTTTAGCTTGTTCTTCACATCTTTTGTGTGTTGATCTTGGGCTAGTGTATTGTATTACACTATTGTTGTTGTTCACATGGTACCAGAGCCACAAGGGTGGTAATTGGTTGTTTGCTTGAATCCCTTGGTGAAGAAGATCAATTGGTGTTGTCTAAAAGATGGAATCTTCAAGTCGGTTACCGGGCTCGGCATAGAGCCGGCCAATTCATCAAATTACAAGATCCGGAGATCGTGGTATGGAGTCGATTCCGGTTGGTGAAGATTTATGGGATGTTGTTGGAGGAGCGATACAACCAAACCTCGAAGACTCCGGTGCAAGGCATGCCGATGACTTGAAATGGTGGGTAATGACTAATGCAAAAGCCGAGTTCGTGTTGAAGAGATCCGTTTCTTATGGCTATTCAACATATCAAGTGTTCCACAATGACATTTGGGAGACCTTGATACTATTCAACAAAAAAGGGACATTGGGAGGCTACAGATGCTAGAGAATGAATTGGCAAATTCAAGTCAAGGTGACCCTTCAATTTTCAATTTTTCTTGAAGATTAAGAACTTGTGTTCAAATTTCCTTTAGATCCTGATGAGCCCTCGTCTCTCAAGCTCCGAATAAGGAGGCACATTATTCGTATTTAAAAAGGAGTACACTCCTTTTGTGATTTCCAATTCAAGGATGGGACCGACAACCCACCTTGGAAGAGTTTGAGAATTTGTTGTCACTTCAAGAGTCTCTCTATCTCGCCAAATGGTCGAGTGTCTATTTCAACAACTCCCAGATGCCTTACCCCTCGAAAAAGAAGAATTTTAAGTTTGATAAAAGGATTACAAGAAATTTGATGTCGCATCTAAAGAGTCATTTAATCAAAGAGATAAAAGGCCTCTCAAGTGTCATCGATGGAAAGTTCCAGCCACATTCAAAAATTTTGTAGAGTTAAAATGAACGAAGGCAATGTGGTTGAAACAAATGGCGCCTCGTATTTCTAGAAATTAAGATAAAGAAAACCTGGGGAAGTGTTTTCAGTTAAACTTCAACCATTGATGCCATGGCTATTAATTTTAAAGATGAATGGATTGTGGATTCCGCTTGTGGTCATCATTTGACAGATGAGGCAAAGTTTTGTCCATTTACAAACCTCGCACAAAGGAAATGAAGCAATGGTGACAAATGACAATACAAAGGCACCAAGTTGAAAAAGAAGGCACCGTGATCATCAATGATGGAGGTAATGATTCTATCACATTGAAAATGTTTTCCATGTTCCGGATGAAGAAAATTTATTTTCAATTCCTAATGCTGTGGATGCCGGTGTAATTTGTCTTGTTTGGACTAAAGATGAAATTTCTCCTAATATAGAAATTTTAAAAGCCGATGCTGTTCATACCGGTAGTGAGGGTAAAAGATACATTTGTTTTATCCGCCTCTTCATCATATATTGATAAAGCAATGCAATGAAAATGCTTTCATGGCATGCTAGGTTAGGGCATGTTAATATGGAAAATTGGAAGGTGATGGGTCTAGAAAAATCTTGAAATGGGCCGCCAATATTTCAATTTTTCCAAGAAAGTCATTCGTGTGAAGGATGTCAATTTGCAAGGTCTATCGTCTTCCTTTTACCACCCGATTCTAGGTGCGCAGCTCTTTAGAATGCATTCATGGTGATGTTATGGGGGCCAACTAGGAACTCCTTCCTTTCTCTGGGTTTTCGCTACATGCTAATTCTTGTAGATGATTTTTCAAGATTTACACGGTCTATTTCATAAAATGTGTCGAGGTTCTTTCCAAGTTTCAGAGTTCAAGGAGAATGAGGGTGTTTGATACGCTCTAGTGTTTATTAATTTAACCCTCCTAAAATGTCATCGTTAGTATATGGTAAATAGGGATCAGTTTCTAACTGGGGATTGAGGGTACACCTCACAATAAAAATACAAAGTATATTATTTTCATAAAAATAAAATTAAGTATAAACATATTTACGAAATAAAGGGGGTTTTCTATTTTAGATTTTCAAAATTAAAAGAAACAAAGAAAATAAAATATATAAACACAAGTACAAGAATGAAATGAAAGAAACAAAGATCAAAACCAATTCCATAATCGAATGCCATTCAACCCTACAATTGTTCATCTAAGTCATGAGAAAGAAGTTGACTGCAGAAATATCTCATAAAGTAAAATGATTTCATATTTTACTTTCCTTAATTAATTAATCTAAATGAAAGTATCTAGGATTAATTCTATTAAACATGCAATCAAAGCTCAGAAAGCTAGCTAATCAAAACATGTTTAACGCAATACACATAGAGAAAGGCTAATGTCTCTATGTACAACCTAGTATGAATAAGTTCATCTATTTGCAATCCTTTTCAATTGAATCTTCACCTTGTCCAAAGCCTTTACTACTTGTGATTTAGGTTCACAAAACTATTAGGTGAATCGCTTACCTAAATCTAGCACCAATTACATGTATATATCCTAAATTGGCCACCAAAGAACATAAACATATAAAAGTTTTCTCAGAAAGCAAATTCAATTGAACAATCTCACATAAGCAACTCAAAATCACAATTATAAGAATCAAACTTTATTCAATCATAAGAATTCAAATTTAAACTTTGTTCTAACATCAATAAATAACTAGAAACAATTCCAACAAATCAACAAGGTTACAAAGAAATAGAATGAATTACACCGTGATGGAAGATGAGATGGAGGCTGATGGTTGGATTCTTGAAGCTTGAAAGCAAGTCTTCAATGGTGGATGATGGATGAATTGCTCAATGCTCCTTCTCTCTTCTTTCTTCCTGCTTGAAACTGTGGAATTGCCCTAGAGGATGGATAGAGGGGAGAGAGAATATTTTTCTCGAAATCAGATGGTCAGTCTCGTATGTGTCATGGTCTCCTTTTCTAACTCTCTCGAGTTCTTTTCTAATAGGCTGGAATCATTTAATTAATAGCTATTTATTGATGACATTATGAAAGAAAAATGGTTAAACAATTGTAACTCTTTGGGTGGCCTTTATGCCAATTACTCCCACTTACTCTCATCTTTAATTTCATTTCAAATATTTGAATAGGTGTTTACCGACTTGTTTTTGGCTGCCAGATTTATTGGTTTTCGTTTTCGTTGCAGCTTACAAATTGCTCAGCATCTTCTGAACCTTTCAGTGTTAAAACTGCCATAACTTCCTCTTCTAGAAATTTGATATGGACAATCCGTGAAATTCTCCAAAACTAGACATCTGTAGCTTTCCAAGTACATAAGGTAATGCTTTTTTAATTCATTCTTGAGCTGTTCACAACTTGCTTCCAAAAGTCAGCTGATCTGCACAAGCAATTTGACGAATCAAGTATTTAAAAATCCACTTTGGGTGCTATTTTTCTTTTCTTTGCTTGGATGATCCTACAAAACACAAAACAAAGTAAATAGGTCAAAAATATAAGGAACTAACTAAGAAAAAACAAGTAAATTTGATGTAAATATGCTATAATATGAGCTTGTCATAACCTAATTTCAGCCAAAACTTCCCAACACTCTTAAATCAACTAAATGACCGTATAAGCAAGGATAAGGCTAAACAATGCTTAGGAATGAAGTATAAACATATTAAAATCGTAGCACAAAGTGCTCCCATCAATTACCCCACACTTAGCTTTTGCTAGTCCCTTAACAAAATACAAAACAAAAACAAAACACTCATCGCCCTAAATTGTTATCTTAACTGTAAATCCATGGCTTTCGTGTTTTAGCATTTATTTAAAAACATGTCAATTCCAGCTTTGATAAACATGCTATTAATATGAACAAGTAAGAGAGGACACAAATGTGGCTATGCAATGAATGATTAAAGGCATGTTTACGACAAGTCCAACTCAACTCACACAGGCATACTCTCTCAATTTTACTCAGAAATGGCTATGCTTAAAAGCATCACACTCAAGTATACGCAAGAGAATAATTTGTAAAACAAATCGAACGGTTTGCGTATTTCATCATTGAAGAAATTTAGGAAAATTTTCAAACTCAAGAAATATCTAAGTGCACAAATGAACCAAAACCATAAGCTCGACTGTACCGACTCCACTCAACCAAGGGTCAGCGATCTCAAAGATCAAGGTAAGGAATTTACAAAGGTTGTAATGGGGCCAGGCTTGGTTGAGAAGTGAAAGGTAAGGGAATTACAAAGATCCTAAAGACCAAGCAACAGCATGTAAAATATGGCCAAATTTCATCTTGTTAGCCCTCTCTTCATTCTTTTCTCTTATGAAAAGTACAAGCCATATATATCAATGTTGGGCCTTGATCTTCACAAATGGGGCCATATATAATAATGTACCAGAGTTCTGAAGCATAATAAATGGTATTGGGCCTTTTGTCCTTTCATGTTCTAAAACAGCCTTCTAACCGAATAGTCGTAGGCATCACACATCACCAAAGGGCAAGGACCACAACTGAGGTAACATGATAGGGCAAACATGTCACCACCCTTAAGCTTGTCAAAAGCTTCTGACACTCCTTGTCAAAGGTAAACGTCACATCTTTCCTCGAGTAGGCGGCATAGGGTCTTGATATATGTGAAAAGTCCTGATAAACCTCCTCTGTGAAACCCCGCATGACCAAGAAAGAGCGAACTTCTCACGGAAGTGGGAGAGGGTAAGTAACGTACTGTCTACCTTGGGCTTATCAACCCCATACCCCTAGCAGACAATATGTCCTAGAACTATCCTTGCCTAACCATAAATGGCATTTTTCCCAATTTAATACAAGGTGAGTTTCCATGCAACATTTAAGAATTATTTCCGCATTATTAAGACAATCATCAAACTTTTCAAAATGTAGTAATCATCCATGAATACCTCTATGATTTTCTCAATATAATCAAAATACTTACCATACATCTTTAAAGGTACTTGGGGCGTTGCAAAGTCCAAAGGGCATGCGACGATAGGCAAACGTCCCAAGGGGCACGTGAATGTCGCCTTCTCTTGATCATTGGCTATGGCAATCTGATTGCAAATCGAGTGCAGCCATCCAAAACGCAATAGTAATCATGTCCAACTAGGCGCTCAAGCATTCGATCAATGAATGGAAGAGGAAAGTGATCTTTCCTTGTGGTTGCATTGAGCTCAGCTGCAGACATTCTCAGGGCTCCGTGACCGGGCCCCTCCGGGTACCAAATTTCATCAACATTTTTCACAATAAATACCCCGTACCTCTTAGGCACAACTTGAACTGGGACACCCATTTAGAGTCCGAAATGGGATATATCACGCCACAATCTAGGAGTTTGATGAGACCTCCTTCTTCACACCCCCATCATTGGAGGGTTGGAGACGACGTGAGCCTCTTTAGTGGGTTTGGACCCTCCTCAAGAAGCATCCTATGGACGCAAGTTGTAGGGCTGATCCCTTGATATCCGCCAATGTCCATCCTATGGCGGTCTTGGTGTTTCTTCAACATTTCCACTAACTTATCCTCTGCAAGACGTATGCGAGGATACACTACCGGTAAGGTCTCCTTGTCTTAAGTAGACATACTTCACATGGTCTCGAAGAGGTTTAGTCAAGTTCTAGGCCTTGACCACTTAAGGTAAAGCTTATTAGCAGCATAACCGAATCGACAAAGGGTGGAATGACTTACCTACAAAGGGTGATGCCTCAAGGAAGGACACGTTCTCAATGATTTTCTCCTTACAAGTGTCCTTCAACCATCCTCCGGAATGGTGACGCCATTTTTGGTGTGTCACCCATTCTCATGGGTAGTGACTAAGGCGATCCTCATGCATAATGTCAAACATTTTCAAAAGAAGTTCATCCAAGATATCAATAGAAAAGCAATCATGAACATCTAAGGGATACCTCATGGCTTCAAAGATGTTGAAGTCAATAATGTCACCATTGAATTCCATGGTGAGAGAGCGCATACACATCTATTTTCGTCCCGGCCATCTTGTGAGGGCGACCAATAGTAAAGGCGTCAAATTCACCAATGAGTCCTCCATTTCCAGCACATAGAAGCTTTCACTGAAAGATAAGATGGAACAACTTGCACAAGCACATCTTTCCAACAAACTCTAAGGTATGCATTGGACCTATTAGCTAACCGAATGATAACATTACGTATTTTAGCTATCCTAGACCTAGGGTTTCATAAAATGAGTAAGGCATAACATTAATGTGATGCTTCTAGGTTCAGTATGGCATTCTTAAAGTTTGAGTTACCAATAGTGCAAGGTGGAAATTGTGAAGCTTCCAGATCCTTACATTTTGAGTAGTCTCCCTTCAATGAGGGTAGAGACATTCTCACTTACCTTTACTACTTCTTCTCACGGTTGATCCTCCTTGTAGTACATAGCCTCAGGAACTTGGCATGCATTGGCACCATTGATGGCCTTGAGGAGGGTAGGTCTACTCTTGCACCTTCTTGAAAGTTTCCAAGATAGCTTGGTCACTTTCTATCCTTCTTAGATTTGGCAAATCAAGGTGGGAAGGGTATGCAAGAAGAAGGAGGTTAGCAATAACCTAATTTGAAGAGTTAGAGATTGTACTCTTTATTTTCCGAATTTGCCTTAGGAAGTGAAGACGTCCCATCTTTTACCCCCGGACGCTGCAGGATCATTCTCACATTCTTGGTGGGCTCTTCTTCAAATAATGATCACTTAGGTTTCTTTTGGATCTCTTGGTTTGATCCACAAACACTCCTTCCACCCTTGTAGTAACTAATCGATGCATTCTCCACATTACTCCTTAGGGTTAGGTATCGGTTACTAGAGAGCTTCCGCTCATGAATCTTACTCACGAAGTCCACAACTTGCCCATTTGCTTCTTAAGGTCCGCAATATCCTTAGTATGGGCTGGATTAAAGCTCTGTAGAACTAGTCAATGCCTCAAACATCTTATCATAGTTGGAACTCGAATTCTCGAGTTCGTTGCTGAGGCATGTAAGGCTTGGAAGGAAGGCCCTTGAGGACGTTTTGGAAGTTTCCCTCCCAGAGGGTTCCGACATTATCATTGTTGGTCCACTTGAAGTTGGGATGGTCCTCCATCCAAGGTTGCAGGTATTTGAATACACTGTCTGGACGTTGAGGTCCCCCTTTAGAATCCTCCAATAGCATTAAAATTCCCATCCTCCATTAACAATGAGTTGGGGGTATTTGATCCGTCATATGCCCCCGTACAGTATACCCCACAAGCTATGGTTGCATCTCGGTCCCTAAGTATTTAAGTAACTGCTCCACAAGTAGAGTGAGCTTATTCAATTTGTCTTCAATGGTCAGATTCGTGCTCACCTCATGTACCCTTACGAGTATTGTGTCCTACACCCTCATATTGTTGGCGTTTGTGTAATGATTTGCTATAAGTTCTTTTTCCCAGCAGGACTTGTCAACAAAGGCTCCCTCACCGCAAAGATCAAGCATTTGCCTTCCAAAGCAAGAGTCCCCATATAAACATGTGAATGTCTCGCCTTTCATCTCGATGTTGGGGACATTATGCAGCAAAGACTTAAACCTCGCCATAATAAGCAAACAGACTCACCATGATCTTGCTCAATACCACTTATCTTTTCCTAAGTGTGATGATCTTCGGTTGGGAAGAAACTCTCCAAAAGGCCTTCATCATTGCATCCCACTAAGTGATATGTCCAAATAGGACCCTATATAGCCACCTTGGCCTGGCTTAACTAGGAGAAGGGAAATGCCTTCAACTTAAGGATATTCTCACGCCTCCCTAGTTGCATGGTTATGCGTGATGCATTGGAACTCAATGGAGATGCTGAGCGAAGGCCCTCCACACTTAGGCCATGAAACATAGGTAGCTTCTGTGAATTAATCCACTCTTTAGCTCAAACTCGCAGTTCTTCCCCGCCGCAGTGGTCGTGGTAAATGATGCTCGAAGGAGTCCTCCTTGACCAGGCATTTCCAGGAAAGTTCCCTAATAGACCCATTTTAGCGTTTTCATCCATTTCCTCTGTTTCAACGACTTTTAGTGGTGAGATGTTGATCTGTAGATTCCTCTTGTGACTAAATTGTAGAGCTAACAAAGGGCTTTAGGAGGGTCCCAAGTTGGATTCTGAGTCTTTCAATCCTTGCAGCCGATCTTAGCTAGTTGAGCTTGGCTATAGGGTGTGTCATTCATGATCCAAGTTTCAAATTAATTACAAATTAGTATTTACAATATAATAAAGAAAAACAAGAATAGAGTAACAACAAAACGTGCTAAACTTTGTAAATAAAAACGTCACTAGTATATATACAAAATTAATTTTTGAATTATTTACAAGTATAATGCGAATAACAAGTAATTTCCTTATATTTCACCCTATCTCCAAAACTTAGGTACGAACAAATCTCGATGTGCAATGGGACCTAAAACAACTACCCTGGCCCGAGAGTATGTTTTATCCAATATACCTTAATGTCTCAAACTATTTCTTTGTTATAAATATCATTGATATCAAATTAAATTCGAGCGGTAAATCAAGTAGACTCAAGGCCCAAGTATGGTCGCCTAGACACAAAGTCTCTCCCACATCTTTTCGTGGGCAACCCATCGAAATGGCCGTAGGGGAGGGCGACCATGAGAGGCAAGAACCATTTTATGAGCTACTCCTTACATTGTGGTTTACGTCACTTGTAAGCACTTCTCGCATCCAACAAACCCTGGTCATGAACATTGTCCTAATCAAAGTGTGAAGACGCTTGACAAGTGAGCATTAAAGGCCACCTTAACCTTAAGGGACCCGAACTAGGCACCAATAAGGGGTTTAGGCCAATACACAATTATGTACTTCAACTGCTCTTGAATTTACAACTTACAATTAAATTTGTGTTCAATAATATAAATAACTACCTAAGTAATTAACCAAATTTCGAGAATTACAAACAAGTAAAAAATTTATTTTTTATTTTTATCTTTTAGTTTTTTTTTTTTCTATCACATTATAAACAAATATTCAAAATTTAACAAGTGATTTTTCAATCCTCGCATGTTACATCCCGCTCCGGAATAATATTATTTTATTCCCGAAGGTGCGAAATGACGATTTTGCCCTTGGTTGACCTTTTCGGTTGACTTTTTGCTGCCGTAACCTCGCACGACGCATTCACTTGTATTTTCTTTGACGTGTCTGCCGCTACGAACGCTGTAGACGCGGAAAGCGCCGTACGGCCGTCAGGCTGAACGTAATATTTTACGGCGTGATTTTCGACGTTTCCCGTAATTTCACTCTTGGGTCGTTTTGAATTATTGTCAAATTTGACAAGAGGGCCATATGGCTCATCCCAAGAATCCGTGATTCTTGTCCGGGACCTTGGTCTCATTCAAAGGAACCCGCCTCCTCCTCCTCTTCGCAACGTTGAACACAAAACCACACAAAAATCTTCTCAGACACCCGGAAGCTTTCCCGAGTCGCCAAGGAGGGTTAGCCACCCTTGTCTCACTGTAATTAATATCATCATCGTCTTCGTGCCTTCAAACCCGTAACGAACCAAAATGACAAACCGTAAATTTCAAAGGTGTCCCCGAGCCTTCCCCCACTCCATTTCCTGATTTCAATTACCCACGGTCCTCATTCCTGGGTCACCTTTGGACTCACCAAGGTCCCCGTAACCATGCTCGAGCCATGAATGGCCGAGATCGGCCTGAGATCGAAGATCCAGGGCCCGCCATTGGAGCCGAGAGCACTTCCAAATCCAAACTATCTCAAAGCAAGCTTTGGCCTCCCTTGGGTAAATTGACCTCTGATCTAAATTTCTTCACTTGACATAAATTTCATGTAATTTGGTTGAGAATGAGTGTTCTAGGCCAATTGAAGCTCGCCAAAGAAACCCGGGGATCCCATGACGGCGACTTAAGACGGCAAGTACGACCTGAATGAGGTTGAAGACGACTCACGACGTCGGCCGATGACGCGCAAACCGGCCGACTCGGCTCAGCTGACGCGCCGAACGGCTTCGCACCGGCACACTGGCCGCACAGCCGCGAGTGAGTCGCGTGAGAGCCGCCGTGAGCCGCGCGTGAGCCGCGCTGGGCGTGGAGCCGCGCGTGAGCGCGCGTGAGACAAACCCGTTGGAGCCGCGCCGTGAGCCGCGCGTGGAGCCGCGGCTTCATGCGCGTTTTGAGCCGCGCGTGGAGCGCGTGGGAGGTCCAAATTTGATTCGTTTTCACTGGGGGCGACTCAGGATCTACGTAAAATACTACCTTGTGGTAGTACGCATGATAATTTTTGAGGTGTTTCAATCTCCAAATTGAGAAAGCAAGGAATAGGTTTAATTAATTAGTTAATCTGCTACCTTTATGAGTTTAATCATTGTGTACCCGGTGATATCCTCATATAGGTGAGGCCAAATGGCGTCATAGGCTGCGGGTGGTGCACGGCACACGGCGGCCCACGCAGGCGGTTCTCTTAAGCCTCGACCCCTAAACTCCGCTGCTCGAACGCCCGTTTCTTCGTATTTTCAATTACTTTATTAATCTTGGTGTTCCAAAATAGGTTTGATGACCCCATGCATGGAGGACGTACGTTTGGACTTCCCCACTTCGGATGTGAGTGGGCCCTTTCTCTACTATTAAATGTGTTTTATTTTGGGAAATTATATTTTGGTTTATTGCCTACATTATTATATTGTGGTTTTAAATGGATATTTATATTCGTACCACAGGACCTTGTGCTTAGTGGTATTTACCTGCTTTACTAGTTTGACTCGTATTTTGGTAGGCTTATGGAAATTAGTGGGCTTTGGGCCCACATTTCCATTTGGGAATTATACCATTAAATTGGTGTGATTTCGTATTATTTTGTAACAATGCGTATTGCTAGTATCGAACCGGCCCTATTTTAGGGAATTTAGGGAATTAAGTATTTTAATTCCCTACTTGTACCTATTTGTGATTATGGGTTTTATATTTATCCACGGCCTTGGAGCCGCATTTGGGTGAACCTCGATATGGTAATTTTCTATCGTATTTGGGTTCACCTAGTTTGCCATTGCTGGTATTTCTATACCTTGGTACCTATGTGGCGTATCCTTGTGGGCTTCACGAGTAAAGAGTACGCATTATATTTCGGGGTACGGCACCCGAGAATACCTTATATATTGTTTATTTCGAGGTTATCCCTTATAGGGAAATTACCCCACCTTACTTCTATTTTAGAATATTCCATAAGAGTATGTTTTCATACGCTTCAACTAGGTTGCTTACACGGTGTTTAGTGTAATCATCCTGGGCTGTGACCAGCCTTCACGTGATTGTTCACACGCACCTATGCGCCCACGCAGGACCCGCATAACAGGGGGTGCACAGCTGTTTTCAAACGCAGGCAGCCTGGCACTTCTGAACTAGCAGGATAAGCACAATGCTTTGTGCTTTACTTGATTAAAAATATCTGTTAATGTACGAGATGCTACTTACTTTGTTATATACGTAATATATCAGATAGAACTTAGGTGGTTATATACGAATTAATTCTACTGAGAATGGATTAGGGGCGTAACATTTTGATTATCATCAACGCCACGAACTCATAAGAAGCCAGTCTGTTCTAAATGTATATTAATTTAACTTAGGATAGTAATGATGCTTTGGGCCTTCACGTGATTGTGTACAATGCAGCGCTATCTTATAGTTTTATATTGTGATGTTATCACCGACTCTAACATGCCACTAGGCATTTATTTGGCTTACGGGTTTTCCGTAGATCCTTACTTTCTTACGTAACCTTCAGTAAGTATATTTTCTCGAACGGTGGTCAGCTTCGCTTTCTGACGGTAAGTATATTCGTACTCCTTACTCTCATTTTTCACCTACTATTATAGTATGTTTTCAAGAACGGCTTTCCAACCAACTACTTGATTTTGACGAAGCAGGGGTTACTATTTTCGAAAGCAAAGGTTTTTCAAAATGACTATTTATGGCCCACTCACTCCTTTTGTTTTGCGCCTGTGTTTAGTGGCCGGAGTCGTCACGTTCGAGGCGGGTGGTATGACGAAGGTTTAAATTTCTTGGTATTGTAATACTTCGTATTCGTGCATAACAATGTACAACCGTGTTTGTATAAATTCTTCCGCCTGCATTTGTGTACACATTGATCTTAGTTTATTCAAATATTCTTATTTCAAATTGGCATTCGGTCACTTACGTGGTGTCGGCCACACATCCGACTTGGGGTGTCTACGTGTACATGCGGGTTGGGACGTGTCGGGCAACGGCGCCAAAATTGATACGCTCATAGTAAGCGAATAATTTAACCCCGAAAATGTCATCCTTAGTATATGGTAAATAGGGATCGCTCTAACTAAGGATTGAGGGTACACCGTCAATAAAAATACAAAGCATATTATTTACAAAAATAAAATTACAAACATATTTACGAAATAAAGGGGGTTTTCTATTTTAGATTTTCACAAATTAAAAGAAACAAAGAAAATAAAATATATAAACACAAGTACAAGAATGAAATGAAAGAAACAAAGATCAAAAACCAATTCCATAATCGAATGCCATTCAACCCTACAATTGTTCATCTAAGTCATGAGAAAGAAGTTGATCATGGAAACATTCATAGCAAATGATTTCCCCATATTTTATTTAATTAATTAATCTAAATGAAAGCATCTAGATTAATTCTACAAACATGCAATCAAAGTCTAGAAAGCTAGCTAATCAAAACATGTTTAACGCAACACACATAGAGAAAGGCTATCAACTTAAGGCATTGTAACCTAGTATGAATAGTTCATCTATTTGCAATCCTTTTTAATTGAATTCGACCTTGTCCAAAGCCTTTGAGCTACTTGTGATTTAGGTTCACAAAACTATTAGGTGAATCGTTACCTAAATCTAGCACCACTCATATGTATATATCCTAAATTGGCCACCAAAGAACATAAACATATAAAAGTTTTCTATAAAGCAAATTCAATTGAACAATCTCACATAAGCAACTCGTAATCACAATTATAAGAATCAAACTTTATTCAATCATAAGAATTCGAATTTAAACTTTGTTCTAACATCAATGTCAACTAGAAACAATTCCAATGTAAATCAAAACAAGGTTACAAAGAAATAGGAAATGAATTACACCGTGGATGGAAGATGGAGATGAAGGCTTGACGGTTGGATTCTTGAAGCTTGAAAGCAAGTCTTCTGTAATGGTGGATGATGGATGAATTGCTCACTACCCTTCTTCTTCTTCTTCCTCGCTGGAATCTGTGGAATTGCCCTAGAGGATGGATAGAGGGAGAGAAAATATTTTTTTCAAAAACCGTATGGCTGTCCGTTGTCATGGTCTCCCCCCTTTTTCTAACTCTCTGAGTTCTTTTTCTAACTGGCTGAATCATCCCCACTAATAGCTATTTATTGATGACATTAAGTTAAAGAAAAATGGTTAAACAATTGTAACTCTTTGGGTGGCCTTTATGCCAATTACTCCCACTTACCGCTCATCTTTAATTTCATTTCCTCAGCTATTTGAATAGGTGTTTGCTGACTTGTTTTTGGCTGCCAGATTTATTGGTTTTATTGCTTTCGTTGCAGTTACAAACTGCTCAGCATCTTCTAAACCTTTCAGTGTTAAAACGGCCATAACTTCTTCTAGAAAATTGATATGGACAATTCGTGAAATGCACCAAAAAAATAGACATCTGTAGCTTTCCAAGCATATAAGGCACGTTTTTTAATTCATTCTGAGTTGTTCACAACTTGCTTCCAAAGTCAGCTGATCTGCACAGGCAGTTTTGACGAATCTGTTACTTATAATCCACTTTGTGCTATTTTTCTTTTCTTTGCTTGACAGATCCTACAAAACACAAAAACAAAGTAAATAGGTCAAAAATATAAGGAACTAACTAAGAAAAGACAAGTAAATTTGATGTAAAATATACATAAATATGAGCTTGTCATAACCTAATTTTGAGCCAAAAGTTCCCAACACTCTTAAATCAACTAAATGACTCAGATAAGCAAGGATAAGGGCTAAACAATGCTTAGAATGAAGAGCACAAAGTGCTCCTATCAGTGTTCTTGGTTTGAAAATTAAATGCTTGCGTACAGATAATGGTGGTGAGTTTACTTCCGAAAGCTTCTTCAAATTTTGTCGACAATTTGGCATAAGAAGAAAATTATCTTGTGCTGAAACTCCGCAGCAAAACGGAGGTGCTGAACGGAAGATTAGACACTTGACGGAGACATGTAGAAGCTGGTTACATGCTAAAAACTTGTCGAAAGCCTTGTGGGCAGAAGGTATGATGTGTGCAGCCCATGTGATAAATCGGTTTCCCCTCAGTCCGAATAATATGAAAACTCCATATGAGTTCATGTTTGGTGATAAGCCTAGTGTAAAACACTTCAAAGTTTTTGGGTCAATTTGTTATGTTCATGTCCCTGACTCTATGAGAGGGAAGCTAGATTCGAAGGCGAAAAAATGCATTTTTGTGGGATATGATGAAAGAAAAAAAAGGTTGGAGATGTATGGATCCTGAGATGCACAGTTGTGTTGTGTCAAGGGATGTAATCTTTGATGAAATCTCTTCTTTTTATGGCCAGAAAAATGAATCAACCGGTGACAACACTCAAGAACCTATTGTAATTGAGTTGCCTTCGTCTTCCAATCCTCCTAGTGTTCATGATACTTCACCTGTAGGCGAGCAAGGTGAAAGGGGGAGTGTTAGTCCGAAAAATGTTGAAATGATGGAGGATGTGGGATCTCTAGAGAAAGAAGTTGAACCAAATCAGAGGCCAAAAAGAACCATCAGCAAACCGGCAAGGTTTCGAGATGAAAACTTTACAAGTACTTATTCCTGTTTTTTTGCAGGTCCAATTGATGAGGCAGAACCTTCTCTTTATGAAGAAGCCAAAGATGTCAAAGAATGGAGGATAGCCATGGATGAAGAAATGCATGCCCTTATGAAGAATGAGACATGGGATCTGGTGCCGCAACCTGAAAATGTGCATCTTATTACATGTAAGTGGGTTTACAGATTGAAGAAAAGAGCTTATGGAAACATAGACAGATTTAAGGCCAGGCTAGTTGCTCGTGGTTTCTCTCAAAGCTATGGAGATGATTATGAACAGACTTTCAGTCCCGTAGCAAAAATGACATTTGTTCTTGTGGTGATTTCGTTGGCAGCGTCTCAAGGATGGAAGTTGTGGCAACTTGACGTTAAAAATGCATTTTTATATGGAGATCTTGACAAAGATATTTATATGCAGCAACCAGCCGGATATGTATCCCAAACCAATCCAGGTTATGTGTGCAAACTGAAGAAAGCCCTTTATGGGTTGAAACAAGCGCCACGTGCTTGGTATGGAAAAATAGCTGAGTTCTTGCAGTTTTGTGGCTATCGTGCTTCAGATTCAGATTCAGATTCAAGCTTATTTGTTAAGAACCAGGGGAACCTGCATATGGTTGTTCTCTTATACGTGGATGATATGATAGTTACTGGAAGTGATGAAAATGAGATTGCAAAGCTTCGAGCGGAACTTTCTACTCGATTTGATATGAAGAACTTGGGTGAGTTAAGTCATTTTCTTGGCTTAGAAGTGAAAAACATGGCAAATGGAATTTTTATGTCACAACAAGGATATGCTCAGAAGCTTGTTGAAAGGTTTGGGCTCAAGTTGTCCAAAAAATGCTCTACTCCCCTTGACAAAGATAAGAAATTAAGGCGTAAGGAAGGGTCACTTCGTCCAGATCCTAAAACCTATCGTGTTCTTGTTGGTAGTCTTCTTTACTTGACTATAACAAGGCCGGACATTGCATTTGATGTTGGGATTGTTAGTAGATACTTGCAGGAGCCTCGAAAGCCTCATTTAGAAGCTGCAAAGGATATTTTGAAGTATGTAAACTCTACACTTGATTTTGGACTTCTTTACAAAAGAGGTGCTGCCTTTGTGATGAATGGTTACACAGATGCTGATTTTGGACGAGACATGGATGACAGAAGATCCACATCAGGTTATGTATTTTTATGTCTCTACAAGTGTTTCTTGGTGCAGCAAGAAACAAGACTCAGTTTCACTCTCTACTACAGAAGTGGAGTATAAGGCTGCCTCACTCGCAGCTCAAGAGTGTGTTTGGCTACGGAGACTCATCAAGGATGTTTATCAACCTTGTGGCAAATCAACTACTCTTTTTTGTGATAATCAGAGTGCTATCAAGCTTGCATCAAATCCTGTTTTCCATGCTAGGACCAAGCATATTGAGATTGAGCATCATTTCATTCGTGAAAAAGTTCTTGATGGAACCGTTAAGAATGAACATGTGAGCAGCAAGGAGAATGTTGCAGACATCTTTACTAAAGCTCTCTCAAGGGGACCATTTGAAGCTCTTCGTGTGAAGCTTGGACTCGTTTCCAAAACATTACTTTAAGGGGGAGTGTTAAATATTAAAGTTGCTGTTTTGGAGAAACTAAATAGCCATGTATTTTTTGTCTTTTGTTTGTATGTGCTGGCAGAGTCTAGAATTATCTTTTGGGTATTATTTATTAGGTCCAGCTTTATTGTCTCTGAGAGTGGAAAAATGAGTCTTTAGAAAGAAACGAAAAGACACTAGTTGTGCCTTTCCTCCTCCCTGTACTAGATCCTTTGGTATGTGCAGAAAATAGAAGTTGAAGTCTTTTGATTCATTTTTTAGCTTGTTCTTCTTCACATCTTTGTGTGTTGATCTTGGGCTAGTGTATTGTATTACACTATTGTTGTTGTTCACAAGTTTATCAACCATCTTATTAAACCCCCTATTTTAAGAAGATAACAAGATAATTAGACTTAAACAAATTTACTTGTAAAAGAGAATCAGAGGGACCTTTATTGAAAATTGACCTTACCCGTTGCAAGCTCCTGATTGCAAATCTTATATGCCATGTCACCTTGAGACCCATACAACCCCAAGCATGAGCTGTCCATGCTTGGTAAAAAACAGGACCCAAAGCAAACAAAAATGGGGGCCATATATTAGGCAACAAGATTGCCTCTAACCTATATCCCCAATTTATTAATACATAAAAATAAAGCACCAGATAGTTATCCGAATACACAATATCAACCAATGCCCCTGGCAAACATGCACCAGGAGACATCACACGAGCTGTATTCCCTCTAATTCTCTTCCATCTTACAAATCTTTTAACAGAACCAATGATGGCGCATTGGAACGAAAGCTCCATACCAAAATTTTCAGTTCAAACGTATATCCCTTTCTAGCATTAACACCACCACATAACTTATCTAGAACCCCAGTCTCCTTCTCACAATTTATAACCCAAACATATGTTATCACAAATTGGACTATGCAATTTGCTTTACTGCTAATTGCAAAGATATAAGGAAGTATAGTCGAACGTACATGGAAAATTGTTAGATCCCAAAAACGGCAGCAGACCCATGAATTTCTCGCATTGGCTGGGGGAATGAAAGTCATCCTAGCTCTGGAATCCACACGCGAGTTCTTGATCTTTTCTTCCCAAGCTTTACCAACAATCCACTTCCTATTTTCATCTTTTTAAACCTAAATTCCTTTGCCTTCCCACAATCTATTACCAAAATAGAAGCAACATCCCTAATTAGCAACAAGAAAAATAATCTCCCATGAAATTTCCATTGGGTCGAGCTAGAAAGCTCTAGAATCCCATCAGAAAAGCCTAACCCTAAGGCCCTCTCTCTCCCCGCGAGAGAGAGAATCATCGCCACTCTTCTTTCTCTAAGAATTTTCAGTCCCCAAATTCTTATATTAATTTTAATATTTGATTATTTGTTTGATTAATTGGTTTTATTATTATTTTATTATGTATTAGTTATTTGACTTTAGTTTTAATGATTTTAATTATTAGATAGAATAAGTCGAAAAAAAATAAAATAAAACAAGTTTATCCAAATCATCATTAGATAGAGAATTGAGGAGCTTTGTGAGCAGTCTAAACAGTTTTTGTTAGAGGTCTACCAAGAAGGTGAATTAGTCCTAGCTTCAAATAGGTGGGAAGTCTAGGTTTTGATGGTGTTGGCAGCTGTGTTTTCTTTCAAATGGAGATGAGAGAAAAGCATTTGATAGACAAGATTTTGAACGCCACTTTTGGGTTGGGGAGAAGTTTCAGAGAGTTAGAGAAAGAAAAACAAAAGAAAAAAAAAGAAACGGAATTTGAGTTTTGAAAGGAAGTAGTTTGAGACTCGGATGAAGTATTAGAGTTTTCGGCTAAAATAAATTAGCAAGGCTAGTTGGAAACGAGGTAGGAGAAATTATTGGGGAACCCTTATATATTACTTGGCTTTATACATGTGATATTTGATATGTGTTATTTGGTGAAATTGTATGACTATTTGATTTACATGATTCATGTGTTTATTTTGATATCCATTTATAATTGTCATGAAAGTATCAATGGAATTGAATAACGATGATCATTGCATGATCATTTATTGGAGTCCCAAATTAGGGGAGTATGTGATTTATGAAATTAGGGAACTAAAAGTAGTTGAGTCCACTCTTAGGACACCAAGATCTATGTTCAGCCCAAAGTGCACGAAAGAAGGGAGTAAAGCCCTTTCGGTTAGAGTCCGATAAAATGATCAGATCGGGTTTCGGGTTTGGGGACTGAGAGCTTGACATGTTGACTAATATAGAAATGAGATTATTTGTTAGCTGGGTTAACAAAATAGGATGAAGAGGAAACATCACATCCTTGCATCATTATTGCTTTCGTTGTACTACATGCATTCTGGTTATTGCCCTACTGAGCTTGTAGCTCACCCCTTATGAATTATTGACAGGTAATGAACCGGAGACTTGAAAGGTAGTTGACTTTCACTCTAAGTACAAAGGAACTTTATAATGTAAATTAGAGAGTGTGTTTGAGTGTTTTGTGAAACCGTATGATGTAAATTAAGGTTTGTTTAAGTTTGTGCAAGAAAGTTTGTTTGAATAAGGAACAAGAGTTCCATACTGGAGTTCGTTACCTTTTGTATTTTGGAATGAAGGATGTATTGTAAAGTAAGAACAAACTCAAGTTTAGTTTGTTTGTTGTTAGTTGCTTTGGAGTTATTCGTTTTTTTTTTGTCACATCTTAACAATGGAAATGTCATATTCTATATATGAGATGTGATTCACACCTTAATTAGGGATTTGACTATAATTTCGAATTGGGGCGTGACAATACTGCTAGGTGTCACTCATGGTTTGTGAAAGCTCTGAAGATTAACAATCACTAACCTTCACTAATCTAACGAATGAGTTTGAATTGGGCTTGAAATTAGTTTCAGGTCTTCGAGGCCCAATGAGCTTTGGTCAATAAGGTCCATTAAGCTTAAGTTGTATGACAACTTCAACAAAATGTGGCAAAGGCCCAATGGGTAAGGATAGCTAGCCATACAAGGAGTGCGGGCAATATTTACAAGTTTGCCATTCAAATGTGAGTGTGTATAAATAGTGATTAATAGCCAAAACTTCATTAGGGTATAAAGAGGCCGGCCATACTAGAGGATTTTTGCTAGCACCAAGTCTTCTTCTAGTTCATCCATCTTGTCTTTACACTTCATCTTTGGTGTAGAAACTTATAGGCTTGCATTTTTGAAAACTTTGGAGAATCCATTCCTCAAATCCTCAATAAGCAAACCAAGGAGGTAAGAAGCAAAGTTATTAATTTTCATTATCTTTGTATATACAGGAAGCATGCCTTTCAATCATGCAATTCCCTTTAGTACCATTGTACTTATTTGAACTTAGTGCAAGTATGATTTTCAATCAAATTTTGCTATGATTATGCTCTATTTAAAGTAGAAATTTCCAAAATTTGAGGCAGGCGCAGATCCCCCGAACTGGGGACCACCCCATTCAGTGGAGGTCTCTTAAATATAAATGTGCGTTTATCCAATACATGATCTTCGACATACTCAAAAACTCTTTCCATAAAGCTCTCGTAGCTCTGGTTAGAAGCTTTCCACTCTATGAAATTGGAAGACCGCAAACAAAGGCTCTTCAGCATATTAAATCTCAAAAGTTTTGATAAGAGACTCTTTCAGTAAGGCTGGTCGATCTGAAGACTCACGTAGAACAATCATAGTAGATCGAGTGTTTAGCTTGGCTCGTCTCTGATGGGCCAGCTTAAATTCATTACAGTTGATCAAGAGCATATAGTTTGACCAGCTCGGAAAGGGACCGCTTATTAGGTCAGCCACAATTGAGTGAGCATACGGTCTAATGAGCTATTAGTTGCAACCATGTTAAGTAATACTAAGACAAAAATATACATTCAGCGATTAGCTAATACCAAGGGTATATGTTTGAACATTTGTGAAACATAAAAGAAAGGCCTAGTCAGCCTATCCTAGACTAAACAATCCTTTGCATCTGCTGAATCAACAGGTTAAAGCAGAACAATTTGCAAAAGAAAGGCCTAATCAGCCTAAAAAAAAAGACTTTCGTAAATTGACGAACCAACGGATAGTAGGCAAAATAACCTTGTGAAGTGCTGAACCTACGGGCTGTAAGCTAAATAATCCACAAAAGAAAAAGTTTAGTCCATAAAATTTTTTTATCAACAAACTTGGTTGACACAAGATAGATTGCAAGCAGTTCAGTCAAGTCAGCAAGAAAAACTAAATTTGCAAAAGAAAAAGAAAATCATCATCCGTGCAAATTTAGAAAGGAAAAATCCACCAACAAAAGGGCCCGCAACGCCCAAATATTAAAAAGGCCCAAGGGCCATAAGCTCTGCATAAACTAAAGATAAAATTAAAAGGCCTCGTTTGGTACGTCGGATTGTACTGACTATTTTAGTCGGACTGATTAATTTGTGCATTGGATAATACTGACTAATATAGTCAGTCGTTTGGTGCAATATCAGACTAAACACCGACTATTTTAATACTGTGTTTGGTACTGTACCGAATAAGAAGACTTCGTACTGTTTTTATTTTTTTATGACAAATAATGTTTTTAAAAGAAAAATTGGTGACAAAATGAAAAAAAGAAAGAAAAAAAAAGACAGAATCTTATTTGTTTGGTGACTATTTTCTCCAAATTATACCTATCTCAAACCACACAAACTCATAATCCAACAAGCAGCAAGCCAATACAATCGAGTGATTTGTTCTTTTCCCTTTTCCAAATTCAGATTTTCATTCCACACAAATTTGTCATGAGGGCAAGAAATAAAAAAACCCATATAGCCGCATCAACAAAAATAAAACCCACACCACGGGTGTCTGAAAAGCACAGAAAAAAACCTAGAAGAACAAAAAAAAAAGCAAAAAAAAAACCCAAAAAAAATAAAAGTAGAAACCCAGATGAAATCTCTCCCGATTCTAGTTTGATTCGCCACCATGGGTGTCTGAAGAGG
This sequence comes from Gillenia trifoliata, assembly GCA_018257905.1. Classification (NCBI taxonomy): domain Eukaryota; kingdom Viridiplantae; phylum Streptophyta; class Magnoliopsida; order Rosales; family Rosaceae; genus Gillenia; species Gillenia trifoliata. Next base: position 252,147 of record JAEHOF010000012.1, on the reverse strand, counting down.
GACGGTGTGGCCTGGATTTTGATGCCCAATCAGAAAGGAACAAAGTCGACTTGGTTTTGGTGGAGCGACTGGTGCTCAGACGCAACCTAGTTCAAGGGCTTTCGAGCTCTTTTGTGGTGTGTTGGTCAGTGGGAATAAGGGGTATCGGTTGGGTTTCATTAATCGGTTGGGAAGCTAGAAAGTTCAATGAGACCTTGAAGAGCTCAGTGTGCGAAGGAGAGCATCTCAAGATGGACCCAGAGAAGATTAAGATGTTGAGGGCCGTGAGGTTTTGGAGATTGATGGAGGAGATGGGATTGGAGGAGGAGAGGCCAAGAATGTGCCTAATGGCTAGATTGATCAGCAATACCTTGAGTTCGAGACGATGGCTGAACAGGGGAAGGAATTAGCAAACGCCCAGAAGATGGCCAAGACGGATGACTGCGAAGCGTGTTTAGCATTTTTCTCCGGACTATAATTATACACAGGTTTTGGGGGGGACTTTTAAGCAGGCATGAGAGGTATTAAAGTGGTGGACCCGGATAAATTAATCCGGGTACTAAAATTATACATAAGGTGCCAAACATCAGATCCATATTAAAATAGTACTATCCGGTGTGTATGTGGCATGCCAAACGAGGCCAAAAAGTTTAAGAGCATTGGGAAATAAACACATGGGCGTTTCTCTTACGCGGCCCATTTGTGCGGACCATCTGTGCGGACAACCATCGAACGGCTGTGATGAGCCGAGCTTATTAGTAGAACCGGGTCTTTAGGATCCGTATAATTCACGTAAAACCTAGAACCCTTTGTTGGAAAGAGAAAGAGAGTTTAGCAAGAGAAGGCGCCTAGAACCCTTGTCGTTGCTGTTGTCGCTGTCCTCCCTGTCATGGCTGGCGTCCCTGTCCTCACGGTCGCTCTCCGGCTGTAGAGCTCGGTGGTTCATGGTGATGCACTGCTTTGGGTTTTAGCAGCAACCTCTACTCTTGCTTTTCCCATTTTGAGATTGAGTTCAAAGATATGGGTTGTGAAATATGATTTGGGGTAAGTTTCTATGCTTTTGATTTCGTGAAACTCGATTCAATCATGCTGGGTTGTCATAACCTGGGTTATTTGGGTGAAAATTGTGATTTTATATAAATGTTGGTCAAACTTGTGCTGGGTTGTGATAAATTGGGGTGTATTTTTGTAACTTTAAAGCAGCAAGTTATTGATATGGATTTCGATGGGGGATAACAGAGAAGTAGAGGAAAATATAGAAGAAAATGAGGATGTAGATGCACAACATGAAATTGGTGCAGGGAGGGCTGAATTTGTAGTACCAAATGAAGAAGATGAGGGGGATACTAGAGAAGTAGAGGAAAATATAGAAGAAAGTGAGGATGTAGATGGACAACATGAAATTGGTGTAGGGAACGCTGAATTTGTAGTACCAAATGTAGAAGATAAGTTGAAACCCAAACTGAAAATGGAGTTTGATTCGTTGGATGAAGGCTATGTTTTTTACAATAGGTATGCAAGTGAAGCTGGATTTGGAATCCGGGAACATAGTAGTAAAAAAGGCAGTGCTGGTGAAGGGTTGGTAAGGAAGGAATTTGTTTGTTGCAGACAAGGCAAAAAGAAGGTGGATGCTAATCCCAAACCCAATCGGAAAAGGAAGAGGGGAGACAATAGAATTGGTTGCAAGGCGAAAGTTGCTTTGCTGAAGCCAATTGGTCGTGATACATTTGTTGTAACAATTTTCGAAGAGCGACACAACCACCCTATGGCGAGTGCCACACACTTATTTAGATCTCATCATCGAGTTTCTCGGGCAAAGAAGGTGATGATTCAACATTGTGGGGAGGTGAATATTTTCATCAGTAAACAAGTGGGTTTATTGGAGGTGCAAAGTGGAGGAATCGGAAATATTGGTTGCATCCCCAAGGATATATATAATGCCAAAAGGGACTTGTGAGCTCATCTAATTGGGCATGATGTAGAAATGCTTAAAGAGCATTTTGAGGATGAGAAAGAGAAAAACGAGTCATTCTATTTTAAGATGGAGATTGATGAAGTCGGAATACTTGGCAATTTCTTTTGGACGGATGCTAAGTCAAGACGTCTTTATGAATATTTTTGTGATGTGATTGTGTTTGATACTACTTTCAACACCAATGTTTGCAGGAGCTTTCAGTGGATTCATGAATATTTTGGTGATGTTTGCTGACACACCCCGCCCTCGAAACCCACGTGGACACCGAGTTTGGGGCGTGCTGGCCGACACCCGTAAGTGACGAAGCCATTGTATGCATGACAACACTTAATTTATGCAATTTAAACCGTCAATTAGTTTGCAGAATTTATTACCAATATGCACAAGGTTCCGAGCGTAACTAATATAAAGCAACATAAATAAAATATAGAGTCAAGCTCCTAGAATTTCTATCCATAACAAGGATGGATATTATTAAAGAAATTGAACGAGAGATAAATCCCTACATTGTCGGGAAGAAATCAAAGCTGCCAATCAGATGCCTCGACTTCACCAGATGCACCGCTACTAAGTCCTGAAGGAGGCGCAAAACAAAAAGTGTGAGTGGATGAAAAATAAAGTTTTCTAAAAACCCTTTTCTCTTTTCAACATAATAACCCCCTGTTTGAAAATCAGTATAGATGTAAAATCATACTACTGTAGTATAAATCAAATCATACTATGTATATATAACTGAAAGTAAATCTCAAAGTATAATCCGTAAAGGACCGTTTATGTTTCCAAAAGTCATACCTCAATAGATATCAATAATTATAATAAAGAAAACCAACACAGGGTATATGTGCAATCACCCATGTACGTATTGAGGAACCTCATCCCAATCCCCTTACAAGCACTTTACGTTATCAATCCATTTGTACTCCTAGTACCACACACATGTAAGCACTTGCGCTATCAGCGCGTCACACCCGAGTCCTTACGTTGTGGGGCCTTCCCCCAAAAATAAACATAAACGTAAGACAAGCTTGCACTAAGGTATTTACCGAACAATACCCCTGGAGTACAGTGCGTGTGACCCAAACATATGAGACTTGTCCTACGGCCATGAGACGGTACTACAACGTAGTGAAAACATACCAAGTGTGTTTGAAAACATACATATATGCATCATGCGTATAAATAAAGGATAACATTAACTTCATAATTTCACAAATATTCAAGCATTGCATAAATAGGTATACTCATTAAAATCCATATAAAAAACCAATAATTTTATGCATAACCAAAACCATAATCTAAAACCATTTCATAATATATATAAATATATATTCATGCCTCAAAATCATTTAAAAACATATATAAATCAACACCATAAATATTGCAAAGCATAGAAATCATCTGTTAAAACAAAATTCCACTCACAAGTACTCGGGAGTATATTCCTCCTCGGTGTTGTGTTCCTCGGAGCGCCCAGTCGTAGGATTACCTATTTAATATTAGGGAATAATATTAAAAACATCCCTAAAATAAATAATATTAACCCTTTAATAAAAAGAATCTAAAAAATAACATTATTTCAGCGAAAACGGGATCGAAAAATTATTTCTGGGACCCGAAAACCTTCCCGCCGTCGTGCACCGCTGCCAGCGCCGCCGTGTGCCGCTGCACGCGCCGCCACGTGCCAGGAACTGGTCGGGCGCGCTGGGAAGAGCTTTCACGCGCCAGCATGCGCCTCCACGCACTGGCACGCGTCGCCACGCGTTGCCACGCGCCGGCACGCATCGCCACGCGCCGGCACATGTTGGCACGCGCTAGCATGTGTCGCCACGCGTTGGCATGTGCGGGCACGCGCCTGCTTACGTCACTCACACGCCTGCTAACATCATCGCCGTTAAAGTCAACGGCGTCAGTCAAAGTTAACGGAATATACCTTTACTGACAGAATATTCTGACGCCGTCAGGAATATTCCGTTACCGTGACGAAATATTCCGTCACCTTCAACCTCTCGCCGATCGCCGGACGCCGGAGCCACCGCCGTCTGGAAAAAGAATGCCGAAATTGTCCCAAAACTTCAAAAATTCATATATTCTTCATTTATTAGCCAAATTCGACGATCCATATATCAAAATGAAGGTATTGAAGAGTATAATATTTTCATACCAAATTGGGGCCGGAAAAATGGCCGGAGATGGCCTGAAATTGGCCAGAAAGCTTCGGACAAACCCTAAATCCGTTCTACTCCAACTCTGCACCAAATTTCACGTTCTTTATATGGAATTGAACCTACTGAATGTGATAAAACCAATGGGAATTGTCTCGAGGCTTACCTAGGCCGGGATTGTACGAAACTTCGATGAACAGTTTGTCGTTTTCATTTTGGTATCGGTTTGGCCGATTTGGTTCGAGTTTGAAGATTCTGAAATCACAGTCTTGTCAAGAATGACGAGAAAATCGTAATGGCTATGATTTTGTGTGGTGGTTTGATGGTTTTGTGATTAAACCAAAATCTAGGGTTTATGGGTGTTTGTCTGTGTTTTGGCCGAGAGAGAGAACGAGAGAGAGAGAGAGAGAATGAGGTCGGGGAGAGAGACAACTGCAGAGCAGCTAGGTCAAATCTCCCAAACCCTAATTAACACACGAGTGTGAAAATTACTAAAATGCCCCTGAACTTAAAAGTTCGTTAAAACCTTCATCCTAACTCCAAATTGAGTTCCAATTACGTCCACGTGTTCGTATCGACGAGTACTACTTGAATATGTAAAGAGAGTAATTTCCACATATCGTTTCGAAAAAGTCAACAAAAGTCAACACTTGTTCACTAGGGGTATTTTGGTAATTTTACATGAAATTTTGGGACGGGTTGTAACATTTGCTCCTTTGTTAGGAGTCAATACTCATGGTCAAACCATGGTATTGGGTTGTGGATTCATGAAAAATGAGAATACCGAGAGCTTTCAGTGGTTGTTTGAAGAATTCCTTAAAGCTGTGCCGAGTGAGCCGCTCAAAATGATCATCACAGATGAAGATGCTGCCATAGCAAAGGCAATTGGCAGCAAGCTTCCAACAACCTTTCATAGGTACTGCAAATGACATATTATTAATAAATTCAAGGATCAGGGTTGGGTTGAAGCCATATTCAAGGATTTGCATGATTGCATATGGGATATTGAAAGCAAAGAAAAATTAGAGGTGGAGTGGAATGCGTTGGTAGAAAATCATAACTTGCATGATGAAAATTGGCTTTCGAACATTTATGGATTGCGTGCGAATTGGGTTCCCGTATTTTGTAAACATGGTTTTTCTGCCTGAATATCAAGCAGTCAACATGTTGAGGGTGCTCATTCTTTTTTCAAGCAATATGTGCATCGGAAGCACACTTTGACTGGATTCATCATCCGTTTTAATCGAGCCCTTGGACAGCAACGTCAGAAAGAGGTGGTTGCTGACTATAATGATGAAAACTCATCACCTCCTATGCAACTTCGCACCCCAATGGAAGCTTAAATGGCCAAAACTCGGTTTGCGTTTGAAAGGTTTCAAATAGAGGAATTCTAGAGTGTTACATGTTTCTTTAAGAAGAAATCAGCGGATGCCAATGAAGACGTGTATGAAGTATTCTAGAGTGTCAAATATCACTTGATGTTTTGTAAAAATCTCAATGTGATATGAACGATCTGAACCGTTCATCTTTTTTAATATAGTCAAAGATTATGTTTTCGAAAGAAAGAAAATCTAAAAAAATGAACTGTAAACGTAAATGGATGGCCATTTATAAATCTTGGGTTTATGGATGATGGGGTCACATTTTGGAGTTGACCCCTCCACGAAAATTGTAGAGCTTATCGTTAAGAGCGTTTTTATATATTTTTTTTCCCATTTTGCATACTTGTACATTAATTAATATGATTTTTTTTTCACACTTCCACGTGGCACATTCTGAGCCATCCTTAGGGTTTAGGGTTTTCTGTCACAAGTTGTCATCAAATGAATGCCCATTATTGAATTCAATGAAACTTGGATTAATTTTACTTTGTGATATCTAACCAACGCACAAAAACTTTCATATTGTATCATAAAATTTTACAAAGCTGCAAAATCTTTCTCAATAAAAGAAAAGAACAACATAAATTACCATAAATTCGAAAGAATTGTATCATAAACTTTCACAGCGCTACATAATCTTTGTCCAACAACATATAGACTAACATATACAGATTTAAAGATATCCATTGTTCATTAAAGATCCCTACACATTATGCAAGCCATGCAACATGTACGCAACCATCCTTAAGCGGAAGAAAGACACGTTCTCAGGCTTCAAAAAGTGTGACTAATTTGCCTTCTTTGTCTCCTTTGGATCCAATCATCTTCTTATAGCTCCGTTCACAGTATCCCTGTGCACATATAAAAATTTCAACTAAATAATTTATTTTAACTTTCAAATGAATAATTTTACCACATGAAAATTGTACTCTCATACCACAATATAGTCATTCGCATTAGTTGCAACAATTGGGCCGGTGTTTGCAAGCTCATTCTGATGCTTCCTTAACAAGTACAGTTGACAAATCATGTGCTGCGAAAATGCCATGTAAAAAATTAGACCTTGACAATAAATTTACAACAAGCTTTCACAAATATTCCATCACATAATATTTATTCACTTACATCAATGAACATCCAACCTTCTTCCAAAAAGATGTGCCTCCAAAACTCATCATGGGCAGCTGTGCCACATTCTAATGAAGTGGTTAGACTAACATTGTAACAAAAATATTCACATCATCAATGTATAAACACACAACAAATGCTAAAATCGATGCACATAAATAAGAACCAAAATTGTCAACACTAACTTACTCTTGCCCATTTTCCTTTATCTTCTTGTAACCATAACAAAACTCCATCATTTCCACACGGCATCGTTGATCCAGTTTTTTAAATGGGGCATGTCTCTGCAACACCTCATCTACCGACACACCAGATTTCAACTTTGAGCATTTGCTGTGATCAAACATCAATGCAATATATTCTCTCTGCACTTTACGCTTCTTTTTGCGCCTTTTTCCTTTGCCTTAGCCTTTGTTGTCCCCCTTGTGACACACCCTTTTCTTTTTGCTCCCAAAGCCTGCCCTTCAGAAGTGAATAGCATCATCAACTTCTTCATATTGGTCCGATAACTTTTCTCCCACCAGATGAGCAAACTTTGCACAAATATCCTTCGGATTATCCCAATTCACATTCTCTTGCAGCAGCTTCAAACTACGTACTTTGTCGTCCACATCTCCGATCTTCAACTCTGACCCCTTCCCTACGTCCTCGCCACCGCTGCCTTTCTTTTTCTAGACATCTTTCTCTGCAGTGTATTACTCCTCCATGTCTTCTTCCCTCCCTTGATGCCTCCTTTTCTTCATCGCTTTCTTGCTCACTTGATTCATCCCTTTCTTGCTCAACCACTGTTGTCTTCCATCCTTTTCTTTGTTCCCTGTGTACACTTGTAGCCAACTCCTCTATCTTTCTCCACAATTTCCGCTCATATATGTCCTTCTCATGCCTCATTTTGGCCAATTCAAACTTCATCTTCCCTATCTCCACTTTCAACTCAACAACATCATTGGTCTCCAGGGTTAAATCATCATGCATAAAATCTTCGTCATCGTCCCCCAAGTCCAATATGGTTGCTGCTTCTCTGCTGCAGGTGCCAAAATTTGGTTAAGCCCCACAACCTGTCAATTAAAATACCATTCATCACAATATATCTTAACGACACTAAATCATACATAAACATTCACAGAGTTTCATACACACTCATCTACAGTTGTACCACTCATTCACAGTCATACAAATACAAATTCATACACATTCATACCTCTTTGCTCTCAGTTATGTACATCTTCATCTTCTCATATGTAGGCTACTTCTTTCCAGTTTTCCACCAGAGAATTCATGGCATTGCTTCAGCTTCAATCAATGTACAATAACGTAAGGGCTTTTCTAATTGTGGAATCAACTCGTACGCCCACACCTGCATGTATACTTAATTAGTATTAATTTACAAGCGTAAAAAAATATAAAAAACCAATATTAACTACTAACCCATATCTGAAGAGCATATGTAAATCCTTTGTAGCCCCATCCAGATCGAGGTCCCCTCTTGTTTCCCTTCTCTTCTTCCTCCTCATCCTCGTCCCCATCAACTTCACCATCCCTTCTTCCTCCCCCTCTCCTAAATGCAGCAAATAAAAGGTTGTCTTGGAGTTCCTCGAATGATATTGCACCCCATGAATATTTGTTAAAACTTTCCAAGTCCTCAACTAGGTGGAGGTAATCTAGATTCGTGGCAACATTGGTCTTCGCCCCCAACAATATTGCCTCAACAAAATACACTAGACCAAGCTTCACTGCATCATCATCGTCTTCACGAATGCTCTTTCCAGTTTGCCACATGTGACTGAAACCTTCTTCTTGGATTTCTTCGGGGACATCTTTGCTTTAGCCCTCACCTTATCTTTCCTGCCTTTGCTGCCTTTATTGCTTTGTCCTTGACCCCCAAGCTTCTCAGGAAAATAATCCCTCAAGAGCCTTATCTCACTAGGCTCAATCTCTATGTCATATGGTTCATCGCACCTCAGACCTGATATAAGGCAAAAGTCTTTCTTGGTAAATCTTGTTTGTTCACATCCTATTATGTAACTTAGGCCTTCTAGGTCTTTAACCTCCTGGTTTCCCACCCTACGTAGTGACAATTCGTGCACTAATTGACTGCTAATTGCCAACTTGTCCACATTAAGTGCCTAAAACAAGAAGCCCTAAAGGCCTCCATTTGCTATTTAGTAGACTTTTTCTGTTGAAGCTGTAAAAGCTGATTAGCCTGTGTAAGATTGTTCACCCAGCCCCGGTACAAATTCTCCTTTTGGGTGGCTAGTTCCACATTTGAGCTTGCCATGTTATGTACCCTCAACAGTATAAGAACTCATAAATTTTAACAAGTCTTCATAAACCTATGTCAACCTAGACATACTGCTTCATCAATTTACACAAATTTAGTTATTCAAAAATTCAAACAAGACTTCATAAACCTAGATAAAGTTTCATAAATTTGGACAAGTTTACTTAACTCACAAATTTCAACAACAATTCAACAACACAAAATTCTAAACGCCAACTAAACCCAATTTGAAAATATGAACCCTAAACGCAGTGTCTCAACAAGTTTTCATAAACATGCATCTACCTTTCACAAATTTCCACAAATTTCATTGATATGCATCCACAAATTTCACAAATTGAACACAAATACTATCTTTAGTTACTAGTTTCGAACAAATTCTGAACAAATTCCTTGCCTCGTTTCTTCTGAAAAACTTGCAAACACCGTCCAATAACACTCGTTGCCCTCGATTTCGAAAAACTCCAAATGCCGGAGAACTATTGTGGATGAAGTAGGGTCAAAGTTTTTGAATTTTAGTGTGAAGTTTTGAGCAAAGAGGACAGTATAAACGAACATTTTTTTCCCAAACCTCATTTAATTCAAAACCTCTAAATGATATCCCCTCAAACTGACTCTTTAATTCATGGGTAATTAATGACTCAATTCTACCGTGAGCTCGTTTGGGGTCATTTACTGTCAGCCGTCCAATTTAAATCTAACGGCTGTCATTCATCCGCATATTTGGCCTGCATAACTTAGTCCGCACAAGAGAATTTGCGATAAAAACATATACTACTCAGCAGATGGGTCGTCAATCTATCAACTTGGTCATTCGGAGGAACTTGATCCGCATGAGTGTTAGGCTAGGACATGGCTAATAAGCGAAGTTGGGTCTCCTCCTCAAGCATTGGATAATAAGGAGCCCATCCTTTCCAGCCATCGAAGTAACCCAGGCAATAAGACCTCTCCTCAGCTACCAGGCACTCAGCTTCATAAGCGGTCTTCAACTCCATCACTCCAGCAATCCTCATTTCCTCAGCATGCTTATTCAGGTCATCCAACTTCTAAAAGTTCCTGATCATATGATTGCCAATTGGGCATTGACAATTAGGATAGATCAGTACATGTTATGTCTTCTCATTAGAGAATGACTAGTCTCGAGTTATTGGTGTGAACGACGCCAAGACAAGTATGTAAGTGCACAATAAGAGACTGAGTCCACTGAACACGATCAACCAGAAGTTCTCATACTCATGTCTTATGAGAACTCACGAGTTGGAATAATGCAAAGTAGTCCTTTGACATGAGGCATGACAGTTGTCTTGTGGTTAGGTCCTTAATCTTAGATTATGTCAAGGACACTCCAATGTGAGAGGGTGTCTAGGAATCATTGGGGTTAAATTACCTAATCATGGATACAAGTGAATGTACAACAAAAGATCTCTAACCGTCAAATCATTGAGGGAGAATACTCTATGATATGATTAGCAATCTCTGGCCAAAGCACATGAATAAGATTAAGGAAGTACGTTCCAAATTATATTCACATAAATCATATAGACAAGAGAATCACATTGGATAGTAGACATGAATAAACATTCATCTATCAACCAAACAATGTGATCAAGAGTATTGTATATAGAGAAGGACTGTATTGCATTGTAATCCCGAACTGAATAGGTTCTATCATTCTCATGCTTAGCTTGGATAGTCCTAACACAGTATTAAGTGTCACTCATGACTTGTGGAAGCCCTGAAGATTAACAAACGCCAATCTTCATGTAAGGGAGAATTGAAAAGAAGTTTCAATTCACAATCGATTGGTAAGAGTTCTAGTCACCCATAACCTCACTAACGAGAACCTAAATGATCGTACACCTTATAAGGTAATGATTGAAGAGTACAACTGAGTAGAGTATGGTTTGATTGATTAAATGTTAAGTAATCAATATGAAAAAGTTCATTTTCAACCTCGGGTAAGTTTTGGGCCTCAAGGCCCAATGGGCTTTGAATAGTTCAAGCCCAATAATTTAAGTTGCATGACAACATAAAATCAAAGTGCTCAAATCACACCTAGTTTGGCAAACAACGCTATGGCATCTAGGATACCCCTAGTTGGCTTAGCAACCTGTTCCACATCAAAGTCTTGACTCACCCATGCTTGCAAAAGATCTCTGGCTTCCTCAATTTCTTTCCATTGTGCTTTGAACTCGGGAGGACTTATAAATTGTTGCAGTTTAGCAAGTTGAAGCAATAAAGATGGGCTAGACCTAGGAGTAGTTGCCACTAGTTGATTAGATTCAAATACTTTCACAGATGTTGGTGCTTTTTCTACCACTTGCTTTGATGCGGGGTTTAATGCCTCTGTTATTTTGGAGTTTGAAAGAGAAGTGAGCACTGTTGCAGCAATTTGAGCAGATGGTGAAGGATTCTTAACTAGAGGATTAACCAAAGACATGGTTAAATTGGTTATGAGAATTAAACAGACAGATGTGCTAAAGAGCTAATTTTAAAGATATGAATTACCTCTTTGTAATATCTAAGTGGTTTGGTCTTTCTCTTTGCGAACAATGGTTGGAAGATCAGAGGCTTCAATTGGTTCGGCATATTTAGTAGTTCTCTCGTCAGATTGCTTTGGAATGTTCTCAACTCCTGAAATTGGCATTTCTTCCTGTTGAACTTCATCAACCTTGGTCTCTGGGCCAACTGGATGGTTATAATAGTCTTTGAATGATCTTAGTTGCTCAACATCCATAGGTTCAGCCTGCAAAAGGAGTAAAGGGTAAGATTAACTTATTTTTCTTAGATGTAAATTTATGTGCAGAAAAAGACACACAGTAGTGGTCTCCTCTTTTTGGGTTCCAGCCTCATCAGGTTTAGCGGCACTTGTTAGATTGGAGTCACTGCAAGAATGACAAGTGTGGATTTTCCTGCCTTGAGAGATTCATAAGACACTAATGTCTTGCTACTTCTACCACATCTATTTTAGTGCCAGATTCATTATCCTTTGTCTTTTTCTCGTCGACAACCTGGAATGAACATAGGTGTCATTTGGTTAATCATCTAACCAAAAGCAAAATTCTGCAAAGGAGGGTTTTTCTATATTTTCATCTATGCAAACCTTGAACTTTGAAACCGCCTCAATTTCAGGTTTCTTGGTTTACTTTTGACTCTTCCTCTAATATGCCTATTTGGAAGGTGTAGGAGTAGGAGTTGAGACCTTTGTTGTGGCTTGACTTACATCGGATTGACTAGAGGATGGCCCTGATGGTGTTGGTTTCTTTAGTGATTAAATTACAACCGCAAGAACCCTTGGGATACAAACAATGATCTCTGTAGTCTTGCGAGTCAAGTAGATCACTGACAATGAATGGGGGCCTCTCTAGAAGCTTTTGGTATGTTCTCTTGCCTTGACTTCCTTAACAATTGAGGTTAAAACTCAACCTCAGGTTCAACTGGAGTGGTTGTGGTATGACTGGAAAGGTCAGGATTTTCAGGCACCTCAGAAGTTTCTCGGAAATCATCGTCATGCAATAAAAAAAAATGATAACATCAAATGGTCTGAGGTAATCATCGGATTAAACATATGTTAACTTTATTGTTGTGTTTACTTGGTGAAAAGGTTCATCCATATGAACCTCTTGTGCACCATCTTCTACTTCTTCAGTAATTTTGGGTTGCTTTCTTGGCTTCTTCACTGATTTCTCTGAAAGAAGGACAAGAAATTATTAAGGTTAATACGAGCCAGGGATGTAAGTGTTAAGTAAAGGAACTAAAACATGGTTTTGGTGGCTTACTGGTTGGGGATTTAGTCTTGATCAATTTTGAGATAGTCTCTGCGTCATCTTTGTTTGGAGATCTCTCTTTCCTTTTTGGAGTGATGATAATGACAAGAGATTTGTCATGCCTGTGTTTAGTTCTTTATTATGTCACCATCTTTGCCTTGCCTTTTCTGCTGGCTTCAGAAGATGAAGTTGCCACAGCAGTTGGCTTTTGGATCTCTGGTTCACTAGCATTTTCTTCAAAGATGTCTTTGGTATCATTATTGTTATAGGGGTCCACCCCAACTACAAGGAAATGACATATATGAGTTAGCATTTGTTCATCGGATTGAATTCTATAACAAGTAGATAAATTAGAAAACTCACCAATAATGACCTTCTTGTTCTTGATCTTCACTTCTCTAATAAAAGTCTCACGAGTTTGATCACTCGTACTTCCTCCAAAATCAAATATCTTGAAAAGCGTGATATTGGCTTAGATAAGATCTTCAAGAAATCTCTCAACAAACTGGTATTCTCACCATGTAACAAAATCCTGAGTGCATTGTAAGTTGATGATATCTAGTTTGTTCCAAGCTTTCTGGATAACAAAAACCCCTTTCTTTGCCCTAACCATATATGCATTTGTAGGATTATGAACCTGATAGGAAGTTGCACCATTCAAACTACAGTGTAAAGGTTTAGGAATGGCTTTCATAAAGCCAAGCTGGCAGCATAAGAAGTTTGGATGATAAACTTCTACCCAATGTGTGTTGCGATGCTCTCCCTACTCCCCAAAATAGATCTCTTACATACACACATCTAAAGAAATGTTGGGCAAACTCTGAGGCACTACCTAAGACCTCTGAGAAGGACCTTTTTGTAAACCAGGGGTAGGTCCTAGTCACTACAACACTCCATTCATCACTAGTTCTTGTTTACATTCCCTAAAGCAGTACATATAAGCACTAGATGGAAGATTCATGGATGTAGAAGACATTAATAGAAAAGCTGGAACTGTGTCATTTGTAAATGTGATTTCAGGTGCTTTAAGCCTAGAAAAATATCATTGCAACCATATTTTAATCATCGAGGTTGCTCTATTATAATTAAAAAAAAAGGGTTTTGGGCAGGTCATATTATACACCATGTGGTAAAGGTGTGCTAAAACAAATGGCCCCATGACCAAATCATCAAATGAATGAAAAGCTTCTGCTAGTGGAAACCACTCTACCTTGACACATTTGGAGGCATTTGGAATGAGGAATTTTCTAAGACAAAAGATAAGAAAATAAGTGGAGAGTTTTTTCCAAATTTATGGCGATAATATCCTACATAAAAACCAAAGATAGTGTGCTTACTAAAATCATCATCAGGCTCTGCCTTCACCAACTGTGATTGGATTGCTTCTTTCTCCGGGCAAGTTTGATGATAGGAGTTGCTCCATGTGGGACCCTGATTTTCAGATCATCGGATCAAGGTCAATAAAGCATTGAAGGCCGGATCTCTAAAGTTCAGATATGCGGATCTCTTCGAACCATGACCCCAAAACTCTGTGTCTATGGTCGGATCTATACAGAATGACTTACATGATCAATCTCGGATCTTATGGTATCCTTGAAGCAATACATTTTGATATGTACTGGAACGATAGACAAGGTCCGCCCTTGTCGTACAATGATCTACTTGGCCCTCAAGAAACGTATCTTCTAGAATCCTTTGGATTAGGAGAGAATCTTGGGAATTCCTAATACTTATGGGAATTATCTTGCACTCGAAGTAGTCATACACTTAATAGGAAGGATGTTTTACACCCGATCTCCTATTAAGATTCTCTCGGCATTTAACACAAATTACTATCCTCATAAGGACTCTCTTCAAATACTATAAATACCCCCCCCCCCCCCCCCTCGACAATGGTTCAAGGTATCATCATCATCATCATATTCTATACGCTCTAGCCTACTGCTGGACGCTTGAAATATTATTCTAACTTGATCGTCGGAGGGTCCTTGGCCAGTACCTCAGCGGCGCCTAGATTCTTTCACGATTTGCTTCTTTGCTGTTTCATAGGTTTCCTGCAATTGTTCTTATACCAACGATAGTGCGCAAATTTGGTTCCAACACTCCATTCTCCTGTGACGTCAACAACTCTTCCCGATGGCCTCAAACCAAATAATTGAGCCATATCCAAAACTGTTGGAGACATTGGACCACACCTAAAATCAAAGGTGTTGGTGGTTGTATTTCAGAACATTGTGGCCGAGAAATCCAAAGTGTTATCTATCTCTGCTCAATTTTTGATATTTGAATAAGGTGGTAGATACCATTAGCCCTCCATCGATCACCAAATTTAGGCTCTAAGCGATCTACCCATTCCCGCCAGGTAATACCCATCTTATCTTTGTCAGTTTCAAAACTGTGGACGTAGGGAGTCAACTAGCCTCTTTCAGCCAAATTCCATGTGGTCTTCTCCAGAGAATGCATGTATCGAGGTGGACATATCCAAGGCTCAATATTAATTCTTTCAAGGGCTGAATGAACTCGAGGTGTAAGCCTAAAGCGATCTTCGAAATCAATGGCGCTCCAGAAAAAAATCTCAATATCGTATTCATTTAGAAGAAAAACCAAAATTGCGCTTTCATTATGGTCTTACATAACAACAATTACTTAGATACATTCGTATCGCTAGAAAAGCCAAAGGGTCAACACGTCAGGTTTTACTACGATTGAAATGCGTTTGCATAACATCCTTTTTCAATTGGGTATGGCTTCGACTATTCCTCAAGCCCGCCAATTAGTTAACCGTAGACATATTTTAGTTAGTGGTCGAATAGTAGATATACCAAGTTATCTCTGCAAACCCCGAGAATGGACCAATTGTGTACTCTTCTTGAAAACGGTGCGAAAACAACTTCGAAGTAGATGTTGGTGCAGGTTTCAAGGGCTGATTCCCGTTTCTGCTTATACTTGTCTTGCTTTTCCCAGTGATATAAGCTGGGTTTTTCTTGTGTGCCATAGTTTGCATGGAAGAAAGGAATTTGCAGCAGAGGGAGAAGAAATCAAAAGAAGTGATTGTTGTTAGCGTGAGTAAAATCTCATCGTGCTGTTGCTGCTGTGATTCGCAAGGACTGTGCACTTTCTGTCCTTGTTGTATCGATGCTGCTGTGTGTTGCAGTAAAGAAAGATGGTGACCGTAGAAGATGGGGGCTCGGGGCAGAAACCTGGACTCGGTGGGGGTTCTATCAATAATTCCGCTCCTCTGAACTCGGTGATAATCCAGAATGATGCCTCGGCAGTGCCGAGTGCAATGAAGCTTAATGGATCAAACTACCCGCTTTGGTCCAAAGTATTAGAGATGCATATTGCAGGACGTGGTAAGAAGGGGTTTGTGTCGGGGAGCATCAAGGAATCAGGTGAAGACAGTATCGAGTTTGAGACATGGGAGACTGGGAATGCTATTGCGAAAGGATGGCTGATTAACTCCATGGAGCCAGCTATCATGAGTTTTTTTTATTCACCTTCGTACCGCCAAAGAAGTATGGGAGGAGGTTGCTCGAACATACTACGATGGTTCTGATATCTTTCAAATCTATGAGTTGAAGGTTAAGTCGTTTCGACTTCGTCAGGAAGGACGTCCAGTTGGGGTGTACTATGCTGATCTAAAATCTGTGTGGCAGGAGTTGGATCAACGAAGGCCGATTAAGATGGAGTGTGCTCAAGATTTGAAGACGCTGTGAGATGAGGTCCAATTGGACCGTGTGTATGCTTTCCTGGCAGGTTTGGATGATGTTTTTGATAAAGTTCGTAGTGACATCTTACGAACTCAGCCTCTTCCGTCTGTTGAGGAGGTGTTCTCTATGGTAAGGCGTGAAGCTCAACGTCACGCAACTATGATGGGTGGAAGTAATGTTGGCAGCCAAGGAAGAGGATCTGCCGCTGCTATGGTGTCACGGTTTCCTGCCACTTCTCCTTCCAGGAGTGTGTCAAACTCATCTTTGAAGTCCCGTCCATTTACCCGGGAAAACAAAGATAATTTAAAATGTACCTTCTGCGGTCAAACCCGCCATACCGAAGATACATGCTTTGCA
Source organism: Gillenia trifoliata (assembly GCA_018257905.1). NCBI lineage: Eukaryota > Viridiplantae > Streptophyta > Magnoliopsida > Rosales > Rosaceae > Gillenia > Gillenia trifoliata. The sequence goes on along the minus strand of JAEHOF010000012.1, from coordinate 235,409 downwards.
AAGCATGGAGTACTCGAGTGGTTTCCGGAGTTGAAGAAACGGTTGCGGGCAAAAGATCGTGGGAATAATAGCTCTACTGGTGGACGGGCAGCCCTTGCTGCTACAACATCGAGCAATATCACAGGAGCCGAGGTGCAATCTGGTGAGCCAAGTCAATCATTATTGACTCGTACGACTGTTGGTGAATCATCTTCAAATACAGGTACTGTAGGACGTGTTCTCTTAGCCTCCGACACTGCTCATCATACAGGTTGGATTCTAGACTCTGGTGCAACGGATCATATGACCTATGATAAGAATTTGTTTCAGTATATGACCAAACCCCGTAGAACACGTGTGGAGACGGCTAATGGTACTACTGCTTCAGTTAATGGAGCAGGCACCATGTGTCTTACACCATCTCTCTCTTTGCATCATTGTTTATTTGTTCCATCTTTATCTCATCACCTACTCTCTATACCGCAAGTCACGGAACAGTTGGATTGTGTTGTATTAATATATCCATTTTTTTGCCTGCTTCAGGATATTCGAACCTCCACTGCTAGTGCATTAAAAGACGTATGGATGATGCATCGCCGTTTAGGCCATGCTTCTTTTGGTTATTTACCGCGCTTGTTGCCTAGTTTATTTCATGGAATAAATGAATCAGACTTACATTGTGGAGTATGTATTCTTGCTCAAAGCCATCGTGTTTCGTTTCCTTCAAGTATGAATAAAAGTGCATTTCCATTTGATCTTGTGCATTCTGATGTTTGGGGCCCCTTTCCTGTAAGTGTGGCTTCTGGAATTAAATGGTTCGTCACATTTGTTGATGATTGCACTCGTATGACCTGGTTATATGTGATTAAACATAAAAGTGATGTTGCTATGGTGTTTCAGTCTTTCTATCAGATGATCACGACACAATATTCCTCTAGTATTAAAGTTCTCCGCTCTGATAATGGAGGTGAATATATTAATTCTGAGTTGTCTCAGTTTATGTGTACTCATGGAATTTGACACACCTCACCCTCGATACCCACGTGGATACCGAGTTTGGGCGTGCTGGCCGACACTCGTAAGTGACGAAGCCATTAAATGCACGACAACACTTAGTGTAACCAAAATTAAATTGTAATAAAGTTGCAAAATCCGATTTCAATATGCATATGGTTCAGAGCGTACTAATTTTGAAACAGCGGAAAACAAAGGATAAACTGAGTTCCTAGAATCTCTATCCATAACAGGGATGGATATTATTATAGAAACTGAAAGAAAAGGTAGATCCCTACATGGTCGGGATGGATGATCAGAGCTGCCATGCAAAATCCTCGACTGCGCCGGATGCACTATCACTATGTCATGAAGGGGGCGCAAAAACAAAAGTGTGAGTGGACAAAAATCAAAGTTTTCGCAAAACCTTTCTCTTTTCAATATATTAACCCCCTGTTTGAAAACCAGTATATCGTCAAAACATACTATCATAGTATAGTTCAAAAGATACTTTAAAAGTATACCGAAAATAATTCCAAAAGGTGTAACATTCATAAATCACCATTTCATAGTTCCAAGAATATATAGACAATGGAAAACCAACACAGGGTATATGCGCGATCACCCATGTACGGGTTGAGGAACAGCCTCTCAATCACCGTACAAGCTCAATACGTTATCCAATAATTTGTACTCCTAGTACCACACACATGTAAGCTTGTGTCGCAGCGCGTCACACCCGAGTCCTTACGTAGTGGGGCCTTTTCCCCATAAACAACAATAAACGTAAGACAAGCTTGCACTAAGGTATTTACCGGACAATACCCCTAGAGTACAGTGCGTGTGACCCAAACATGTGAGAAATGTCCTACGGCCGTGAGACGGTACTACAACGTAGTGAAAGCATACCAAGTGTGTTTGAAAACATACATACATACTCATGTGTATAGATATAGGAGCCAAAATCCCATTCATAATTCCCAAATATCAAGTATTGCATAAATAAATATTTCCCTCAAAACCATATAATAAAATATCATTTAATATTTATGCAAAAGTGATATCGAAGTATAACCCATTTCATATCATATAATCATACTTGATAAATAATCCCAATCACCAATTAAATCCATTTCCCTATATATATACCATAAATAGAACAAATATGGTTGCATAAATAATTATCAAAGCCATTTAAAACCATATATAAATCAAAATCATATTTAATTTTAAACATAAAATCCATTTAATAAAGCAAATGTCCACTCACTGGTGATCGGGAGTGAAATCTCCCTCGGTGTTGCCCTCCTCGGTGTGCGGAGTCGAAGAATTTCCTATTTAATATTAGGGAACAAATTAGAACTTCCCTAAAATAAATTAAAAATAGGCCTTAAAGAAAAATCCCCCAAAAGTATTATTATTTTAGCGAAAACGGGCTCGTAAAACGATTTCCGGAGCCCGAAAACCCTACAGCCGCCGTCCACCGCCGCTGGCGCCGCCGTGCGCCGCCGCACGCGCCGGGAAACGGTCAGACGCGCCGCCACGCGCTGGCCACGCGCTGGCACGCACCGGCACGTGTCGCCACCCGCTGGCACGTGTCGCCACGCGCTGGCACGTGTCGCCACGCGCTGGCACGTGTCGCCACGCGCTGGCACGTGTCGCCACGCGCTGGCACGTGTCACCCACGCACGGCACGTGTCCCCCACGCGCGGCTGACGTCAGCCACGCGCCTGCTGAAGTCAACGCCGTTAGTTTTAACGGAATATACCTTTTTGGACGGAATATGCTGACGCCGTCAGGAATATTCTGTTACCGTTAACGGAATATTCTGTCGTCCCCTTCCTCGCGCCGGTCACTGGAGCCGCCGCCGGCGCCGCCGTCTGGTTCGCCGGAATCTGGAAATTTAATACCGATTATGTCCCAAAACTTCAAAAATTCATATCTTCTTCGTTCTTTGGCCAAATTTAATGTTCCATATATCAAAATGAAGGTATTGACGAGTAGAATATTTTCATACCAATTTGGGGCTGGAAAAATGGCTGGATATAGCCTGAAATTGGCCGGGAAGCTTCGGGAAACCCTAATTCCGTTCTCCTTCAAAACTGCACCAAATTCGACGTTCTTTATATTGATTTGAATCTACTCAATCCAATAAAACCAATGGTAATGGTTTCAAGGCTTACCAATGTCGGGATTGTACAAAAACTTGAATGGCGGTTCGTCGTTTTCGTTCCGGCGTCGGTTTGGACGATCGGGTTCGAGTTTGGAGATTCTAAAATCACAGCCTCGTCCAGAATGACGAGACGATCGAGATGGTATGGATTTTGGGCAACGGTTCGACGGTTTTGTGATTCGTCCAAAGGTTAGGGTTTCGGTACGTTTTTGGCTTAGAGAGAAAATGGGAGAGAAAGGGAGGAAGAGAGAGAGTGATACGTGCAGAAAAACTAGGGAGGCAGCCAGCCAAAAACCCTAATTCCCACACACAGAGTGGAAATTACTAAAATGCCCCTACACTTTAAAACTTCGCAAAACGTTCGTTTTAACTCCGAGTTGAGTTCCGCTTGCGCCCACGCGTTCGTATCGATGAGTACATCAAGAATATGTAAAGAAATAAATTTTTACAAGTCGTCCCGAAAAGTCAACTAAAGTCAACATTGACACTAAGGGTATTTTGGTAATTTCACATAAATTTTGGGACGGGTTGTAACATAATTCTCCACGAAACGACGTGTCCACACACTCCTCAACAAAATGGAGTTGCCGAGAGGAAAAACCGTCATATCTTGGAAACTGCTCGGGCATTGATCCTTGGTGCATCTGTACCCCAGCGTTTTTGGCCTGAAGCGGTCATGTATGATATCTACCTCATCAACCGTATGCCATCCCGTGTTGTGGGATTTCAAACCCCACTTCAGGTGCTCAGTCAACATGTTCCCGTGATGTCCACCAACACTCTCACGCCTCGTGTGTTTGGTTGCGTGGTGTATGTTCATATGCACAAAATACATTGTAGTAAGCTTGATCCATGTGCTCTTCGGTGTGTCTTTGTTGGTTTTTCTCCTCACCAAAAGGGCTATCAATGTTATCATCCTGGAACCCGCCATATGTATGTGACTATGGATGTTACTTTTTCTGAATCTGAGTATTTTTATTCCTCTTCACCATCCACTTCAGATCACCAGGGGGACAGTGAGACTGTGGGTGATCTGGGTTGGTTGGAGTGTGATTTAGGGGGAGTTATGAGTGGTCACCCTGAGCCTCATGCTGTAGGAGAAGGGGACAGGCCACAAGCCGTGAGTACCGAAAGGAATGAAATCAGTGTTGCTGCACTGCAGCAGGTTGTTGCCGAAGAGAACAACCAGGCAGTTATTGCCGAAGGGGACAATCAGGAACGGCTAGATTGTGTCGAGACCAGGACTGAACACGAACAGCTCAGGGTTACCGATCCCAGTGGTGAAGTTAGTGGCAGTGTACCCTCTCTCTCTAGCCCCACAATGCCGTCCAATGTATCTTCTCTGAATATGCCTGAGGTAAGTACAATAGATGATTTTACAACTAATTCAAATAATATTGTAAGTACATATAAGTTACCACCAAGACAAAATCAAGGTGTGCCACCTGACAGGTTTTCTCCAGAAGGGAAAGTGAGGTATCCAATAGCCAACTACGTATCCTGTAAGAATCTTGCACCTGAATGCAAGGCTCTGGTGAATAACATGGAGTCCATTAAAGTTCCAACTCGAGTGGAGGAAGCTCTGAAAGATCCAAGGTGGGTGAGAGCAATGGATGAAGAAATGATGGCTCTACAGAAAAATAAAACCTGGGAAGTAGTGAAGCTTCCTAACAGGAAGAAGCCGGTTGGATGCCGCTGGGTGTTTACAATCAAATACAAGGCTGACGGGTCCATAGACAGATACAAAGCAAGGTTGGTAGCAAAAGGGTATACACAGACATATGGTGTAGACTATCAGGAGACATTCTCTCCGGTAGCCAAGATGAATACGGTACGTGTACTTATTTCTTTAGCTGCAAACCTGGATTGGCCCTTAAAACAGTTCGATGTGAAGAATGCTTTCCTTCATGGGAATTTGGAGGAAGAAGTATATATGGATTTTCCGCCTGGATATGATGCAGGTGGGAACATAGGGGTTTGTCGATTGCATAGGTCACTTTATGGACTTAAGCAGTCTCCCCGTGCGTGGTTTGACAAGTTCACGCAAGCCATGAAGAAGAATGGATATCGTCAGTGTCATTCCGATCATACGCTGTTTGTGAAGCGTAGACTGAATAAAGTAACTGCTTTGATTATCTATGTAGATGACATGATTATTACAGGGGATGACTCTGATGAAATATCAAGGTTGCAGGTAAACCTTGCGGCAGAATTCGAAATGAAGAACTTGGGAGACTTAAAATATTTTCTGGGAGTTGAAGTTGCCCGCTCATCCAGAGGTGTCTTCTTGTCTCAGCGTAAATATGTATTGGATTTGTTGAAGGAAACTGGTATGCTAGGGTGTAAACCGGTAGACACTCCTATTGTTGAGAAGCATCATCTGGGCATATATCCAGATCAGGTACCAGTTGATAAGGGTAGATATCAGAGACTTGTAGGGAGACTAATTTATTTGGCTCATACTCGTCCAGATATTGCTTATGCCGTAAGTGTTGTGAGTCAGTTCATGCACTCACCAAGTACAGATCACATGGCCGCAGTCATGCATATTTTAGCATATTTGAAGTCTGCACCGGGAAAAGGAGTATTATATGGAAGACACGGACATCTGAGAATTGAAGGCTTTACTGATGCAGATTGGGCTGGTGATATAACTGATAGGCGGTCAACATCGGGATATTTTACTTTTGTTGGAGGGAATTTAGTTACGTGGCGTAGTAAAAAGCAGAAAGTAGTCTCACGATCATCAGCTGAAGCAGAGTACAGAGGAATGGCACACGGACTGTGTGAGATACTTTGGTTGCGGAAGCTTCTTTGGGAGCTTGGACTCAAGACAAAGGAGGTCATGAGATTATATTGTGATAACAAGTTTGCAAGAGATATAGCAGACAACCCAGTGCAACATGATAGGACTAAGCACGTGGAGGTTGACAGACATTTTATCAAGGAGAAACTCGAAGGAAAAATTGTTTCTCTTCCACGTGTAACGTCCGAGGAGCAACTTGCAGATGTTCTTACTCATGCAGTATGTAGTCGAAAGTTTAATGACTCACTCGTCAAGTTGGGCATGTGTGATATCTATGCACCAACTTGAGGAGGAGTGTTAGCGTGAGTCACACGGTATTAGGTTTCCTTTAGGAATGTAAAGTTTGTTTCCTTATGTAATTAGGGTTGTGTAACTAGGGTTGTATATATATATATGGTTTTCTATGAGAATAATAATAAGAATGATTCCTGCCGTATATTTTTTGTACTATTGTTTTTTGAGTTAAAAACCCAAGCTTTGTCAGTTTATATGGAGAAGTTATGAGACTTCGAAAAGACAGTTCCAACGGTTACCATCCTTGGAAAAACACGAAAGATTGCAAATTTAGTTATGTTTATCTCATTAACTGCCCTCTATCAATGAATGACCACAATGGCTAGTGGGATCGTTTTGAAATTAAACCACACCTGAACGTGTGCGCCTCTTCAAATTCAGAGTTATGACGGTTAGAGAAATAATTTAATAACGGCTTAATTAAGTTTAAGGGGGCAATGTATACACTAAAAATATTATTAGGCCTAAGTTTCGGTCTAAATAGTAAAGAATTATCAAAAGAATTAAGTTTGGGTCTCAAATGAACAGTACATGGCCCAAACTTAATTTAACTTGTCAAAGATACTAAACCCAGATTTTCTCTTGACTGCTGGGAGCATTAAATGCAAAGTACTTTGCATTTTGGAGGGAAACAATCCTAGAATTAAAAACTCTCTTAGAGGAAAAAACTCAGACTCACCGCCCAGATATTTTGATTACTTTCCATTTTGATACATTACTTTTTGGGAAAGAAATCAAGTCAGCCTCAATTAACCAACCTATCAACCATCGAAGGAGAGCAGTTGGAGGTCTATATATACAAATAAAGAGTTTAGAGCTAAGGACACTCAATCAATCAAACACACTCAAATTATTCAACAAACAGACAACAAGCTTTCAAACCAAAGCTCTCTGCTTTTACTTGGTTTGCTCACATTAGGGGTGCAACTCGGGCGGGTTGGAAGGTCAACCCAACCCTAACCCAACCTCTACAATTCGGGCTCGGGTTCGGATTGGGTTTCATTCGGATTCAATCGGGCTCGGGTTTAATTGGGTTTGGGTTTACTTGGGTTGGGTTCGGGTTGCCCAACTTTTTCAAGTTTAATTCTGTAACAACTTAGTTTGCAAGAATTCTTAAAAAATTAAGCCAAATAATTTCATAAATAAATCAAAACTTAAATTCAGTTCCACAAAATTGTATTCGTTATAAAGTTAAACCAACTATAAAAAGTTTAACCGTGCAAGGTTTGAATTAAAATACAAAAAAATGCCAAACTGCTACCAAAAGAAAAAAAAAAGAGCAACACTTCAGTCTTCATAGTTCAAATGTAAACAAGCACCGAACTCAAGTCTTGTCGTCAGAAATTCAATGTGCATTCCTATTAAATATTAAATAAAAAAATAGTTAGTTGTATATCATATCCCAAATATTCACAACAATCATTATAATCCTTTTAAACAAAATACTGAAGGACATAACAATTACCGAATAGAATCAAGTTTTTGTAGTGTTGCTTGAAACCCCAATGCCAAAAGCTTCAGCAATATCAGCTACACCTATAAATGAAATTGTACCAAATTTTATTCCATTACAAAAATTCTGGGACAAAAAAATTTAAGCTTAACTTAAATACCTGCTTCAAGCTCCTCAAGGATCTCTAACTTCTCTTCAATCTCAACTGGGGTTGGTGAGTTCCTTAACCAGTCTTGTGCACAAATCAAAGATTCCACTATGTTTGGTGTTAAAGAACTATGAAATTGGTCAAGTACTCGACCCCCCGTACTAAATGCAGATTCAGAAGCAACCGTAGAGATAGGAATTGCCAAAATGTACAGGATCAGTTGGTTGAGGGTTAATCGTTGCATTTTGAGGCTCTACAGGATCAGCTAGTTGAGGCTTTGTAGAAGCATTTGGCAGAAGCTCTCTTAGAGTAGTTGGCTGAGTATGTTCTGCCATACATGACAATCAAGTAGACCTAAACAATTAACACATGAAACAAAATATTAACATAAGACAAAAAAAAATAGATAGGAACACGTAAACATATAGCATAGAAAGATGACAAAATTTTAATTAAGTTTTGTCTAATCATATATGAGGAACTAAGCAGTAGATTCTACGACATGTGCATGCATGATATACCCAGAAAGGCTAGAATGCTTTTCTTTTTTTATAGTTCTTTCTTCACTTTCACGTGATATGCATTCAAAAGAGCTCCCAAATCAAATTTTTAGTTTATATTATATTATATATATGATTAAACCAATAGGTCCATTGATCAAAAAGAAAAAGCTTACTGCTGTTTTGTTTAGGCAAGATGACAAAGGTAGAGAGACTGAGCTGCTGTGCGAATTCTTCCGAGACAAAAAGACTTAGGGTTTAGAGACTAACAATTTAATATAAAGCTTTAGGGTTTAGAGACCACAAATTTGGGCAGACTAATTATAGTCCATAATTTATTAAAAGTTTAAGTAATATAATAAAGGATGTTTTATTAAAAAAAATATATTATAAAGGGTGTTGTTGGTTGTTGGACTTGGCCCACATTGGTGTAATATGAGCATTAGTTGATGTGGGTTACATCGGGTTGAATTCGGTTTGATTAATCGGGTTAGGTTGGGTTGGGGGTGGGCGGGCAAATGATAAACCCAACCCAACCCACTCAATGAACGGGTTGAAATTGGGTTGGGTTCGAGCAGGTTATAACTAAGAAAAAACCCGCTTGTTCAGGTTTAAAGTCGGGTTGGACATGGGCGGGTTCGGGTTGACCCAATCCAAGTTGCACCCCTAGCTCACATTGCCTTTGCAACCATTGAACTTGAAACCAAGAACTTAGAACTCTAGTATCATATCCTCCAAAACTCTAAGACCAGTGATAAATAGCTCTACTACCATAAACCTTTTGCGGAGTATTGATTTACCAACCATAAGACAGTTTGCCTTTGGTTGTAACCCTTTACAAGGAAGTAGCTTTAAACCAATCCGACTACCTTGAAACCAATCTGATAAGTGTTCTATCAATTGCTTTCAGTCCATTTATGTATGCAATTTACTTATTTCATATTGTATAGAACTCTTAGTATTAATTTCAATTCAGTACTTACTGTTTTTATTACTTATTGTCTTTACTTTTTTTATGAATCACTGAAGTAGAACGTTTGATTATAACTAGTTTATATTCAACCCCATATTGGTAGTTATGGTATAACATCAATAAACAATTAAAGTCCTTAATAGGCAAGACATTAAAAAGAACCAAACTTGAGCCAAACAATGGAGCAATCCTTTGAAAGAAGTTAAATAACCTGTAGTGCAAGTATCTAATTTACCAATAACTCATTCTAAGTACAACATAACTTTCTATTATTAGGAGTCAATAGTGGCATGTCTGATTACATTCAACACAAAGGATTCACCAAAGCTCTTCCAAGGCCAAAGAGTGAAGCATGGGAATCAATAAGAAACAAACATTCACCCTAAGCCAACTGTGTTTGTTTTACCACGAACAGCTAAAAAAACGTGCATGTTTTTCGTTTTTGCTCTCAATTTCAAGGGAGGTTTTGAAGGTTGGGCCACATCTTTGGCCCAGTTTGTTTGGAAATAGTTTTGGTTTTTGATTCCAAGGCCCAGCTTGTTTGGAAACTCGTCTGGTCCATCACTGCAGCTAATGGAAAAATGGTGCATGAAAGAGTAGAGCCTTTCTGATTATTAACCACGCATGACCAAAGGGAGAAATGCAAACTGATGCCATTAAATAATACAGATTAAATATTAAAGCCAACTTACATTTTACACCCTTTAGATTTGACTGATTTTCAAAATGAACTATTTAACACTATAAACTATTGAGATTGTATCAATTTATGCCCTTAGTTGAATTGATTAATCCATCATTAAATTGACGACAATGTGAGCTACAAATCTTTATACGGGTTAATGTATCATTTGTACCATATTGACTAAAAAAACTCAATTTAATGAAGGATTAAATGTTCAAAGACACAAAAAATTTAATATAAACTAAAAACCTCACATGTCTAATGTGAAAAAATTAGAATCTTATTGGGCAATTTGAAAACCATCTTAAATGCTCTTAGTGTAGATTGTAGTTAGCCCAAATATTAATACAAGAGGGAGAAAAAATAAATAAATAAAACGAACAAATATGTTCTTTAATTTTCTGACCAACAAAAAGAAAAAAGGTTTCTTTAGTTGTTGTAATGCATGCAATAGTAGCTCATGGTCTTACACCCATTTAGTTTCTACAACAAAAAATGTGTTTTGAAGTCTTAAAAAAAATTTCTGACCAACAAAACCCACTTGTCTTAGGATTGTGAATTAATCAAATTTAATAAGGTGGATTGATTAAGTTTTGTATATTATAATGGTGGTTGTGCACTCTCAAGGGCCTATGTCTTTCTAAACCATAATATATATGTATACATATATTTGTCTTAGGGATTTGGAGTAGTCAAATTTGTATATCTTTCTCTCCTTTAGCATATTTCTTTATGGATTGGGATTCCAATCCCTTTCACTCCTTTGTAGCAATCAAACCAATTTTAATTTAAAGAGAGATTAGTTGGAGTCAGCAAAGCAACCATTTCAGCAATTGCGGCACTTTGTCTCTCCATCTTACTGTAAACTCTAAAATTTGTCTATTTATTATTTGCTTTTCTAATTGACTGCAATTGTTAATAGTCTCTGTGCATCCGACTACCCAAAGGCAAACAAGATAGCAAAATGATTAGTTAAAGGCAATGTGAATATTAATATTTGCATTGGATTAGTTGAAAAGGCCCAACTAGCGGAGAATGATTTATATGACATGAGTACACCGTTATTGTGATATTTTGTGCCAATGAAATAAAGACGTATATAAATTTTGTCCACATATTTATGTTTCATTGGCATAAGAGGTCACGTGACAGTATACTTGTGCTACATAAGTTGTTATCCAATTAGCGATCTCTTCTAGATAGTGATTAATTTTGCACTTCTCATTCTTAATGGGGTTTTTTTATTTTTGGTCGTGAAATAGCTTTTCCCTTTACCTTTTCATAAAAAGTTTATAGTTCAACTCCTATCCAAACAAAACATAAACAAATGTCGTAATATCATGGATAGCCCACATAGTAAAAGAAAATGGATGAAAATCCATGCAAACTCGTTGGAGTGTTGGAGCCTTAGCATTAAATGCTATATATACACTATTGCATGTAAGAACCTGTATATAAAGAGATTGAATAGAATTCAAGACGTATTGTATGATTGAATAGAATTCAAGCTGCAGTAATATGCCTTCTCTTAATGTTATTGTCTCTTCTTTTTTGTGAAAAGATGAAATGTCATTCAATATTCCAGTGCTAAATACATGGTTTAGATTACAATTCAGCACTCCGAAGAGGAGGATTGCAACAACAACAAAAGTTTAAAGCTAAATTCTCACAAGTTGCACAAGTGGGCAAATAAAATACAAACAATTAAACCAACTCACTAAATGTCAACAATGGTTGTTGGAACCAAATTCGCTCACCATCGTTTAATATACAAACAATCGTTGGCCACCTACAAGACAAAGAGAAAAGTATTTGATGTATGCCCTAAAAGCAATCAAGATTAGTGAATTTCTTAAGGTAATATATGAATTAGTCCATAATTGTTGGAATACATAAATAAATAGTGGCATGGCACATCGGGATGGTTTGAATGATGTATCAAGTTGCTGTTTACTCATCGGGTTGGTTGTGCTCTCATCGGGTTGGTTGTATAACCCTCGTCGGGTTGGCTCCTCTGTCCACTGAACTACTGCGTGCTCTCTGCTGCGCTGACGTTTCTGTACATGCGTGTTTTGCTGTTTGTACCAGTCATCTTCCATTGATTAAAGGAAGATGACTGATTAGTTGCGTGTATTGGTATTAGTGTAATCTTCTTTTTAAGGATTAGATTGAAGCGTAGGTTTACCCGGTCACTAAAAGTCATTCTGGTAACTGGGTTGTTTCTTTCTTTTCTATATGTAAAGCATACCTGTGTAAATCAAAACTTAAGAAATACAAAACAATTTATTGTGAAGATTTCTTCAATAATCTAATCAATGGGCAAGCTCACTATAAGCAGATTACCAATGTAATCTCGTTAGTGATTCCATGGATAACAGTTAGGGTAATACTAGTGAGACTCAATTTTTTAAACCAAATTTATAAATCAAATAATGTGGCAATAAAGTTAATGACTTTAAAAAATAAGACCAACCGTCAACTACCACATCATTTGGTTTACAAATTTGGTTTAAAAAATTTGGTCTCCCTAGCATTACCCTAACAATTATATACATATGTAAATGGTAACTTATGAGATAATGTTAAAGAGACCCTTTTCATATGTGTTTATCCTAAACATTGTTCCTGGTTGTTGGATTATTTGAGTGAATATCTTACAATCCAGTAAGACTGGTACACACTATGTTTGCACAATTGTAGGACGAGATGCATGGCTAGTCTCAAGCTATCAGTGAGAGTCGCTAAGACAAGTGTGTAGATGCTTAACAAAGATTAAGTTCATTGAACGCGATCGCCTCGAGGTCTTATGTATGTATACTACATACATACTCATGTCAATAAGAACTCGATCATTGCAATAATGCAAATTAGTCCTTGGACCTGAGGTATCTCAGTTGTCTTGTGGTTAGGTCCTTAATCTTAGATTATGTTAAAGCACTCCGGTGTGAGAGGGTGTCCACGGCATCGTTGGGGTTAAGCTACCTAATCATAGAGGCAAGTGAATGTCATCGACATGATTTAAAAGTCTTTGGCCAAAGCATTGTGATTTGGAACGAAGTTCCAAATCTATCGAGTTGAATCATGAGTTGATCACTTAGGCACTTGACATGAAATAGCCTAAACAATGTGATTGATAGAGAGCGTTGTATTAGAGAATGACCGTATTGCATTGTAATTACAACAAAACAAATTTTCCCGTATATAGTACATTGACTAGGGGACCATGACATGCGACAAGGCGTCTTTCATGGTCTATGAGATCCTCGAAGACGATCATTGTTGTCCTCACAAAGAGGTGGATTAAAATATGAGTTTTAAATATAGAAGAGTCTAATTCATCTCACAACGTCGTCAATGAGAACCTAAAAGATTGCACACCCTATTCTAGAATTAAGGTGATGTAAATAATTAATCTATTTTGGAAAAATAATTAATTAAATTATTATGATTATTAAATGTCTAAAACGGGCCTCAAAATAGTTTTTGAGAGTTGTCAGGTCCATAGGGCCCAAGCCCATTGGGCTTATTTCAAGTTATGAGATGATTGGGAGTGCACTAGTGGCCAAAAATGGCTCAATACCCATTTTGGACGGGAATGACATGTAAAATAGTGATAAAGGCAACTTGACTTTATGTGGTAGTGTGTGGAGGAAGATTGGTAAGAGAGTGCTTCCACTAGAAGCTTCAAGACCCACTCTTTATACACATGCACGTTTAAGAGATAGTCTTCCACTCACTCTTGAGAAGAGAAAACGGTATTTCTGTCATAGCCCAGCTCTTTTAAGGTCTTAGTGTAATTTTCCTAACTGTTTGGGTGCAAAATGATAGATTTTAGCTCTTTAAATAGGCACCATTTGTAAAGCTAAGCTGCCTGCTTGCTTAAAGCAAACCCTCATGTGAAGTAAGCTCCCACCTCTTAACAAACAAACTCACTACTGAAGTAACCTTCACCACTTGCTTAAAGAAATCTATCTCCTTATTATTAACAGTTTTTGCTTCTTTCAGCCCATTTTTACATATTTCAGAACCAAAACTAAGAGACTGGAGTTTGAGAGAAACTTGTCTATGCTAAGAAATACCTACATTAATTGTTAGTTGTTGGATTTCATGGTTTCAAGCTTAATGAATCTGTAAGTATTCTTGTAAGTATCCTTGTGTTCTGAATCATGTAAGTTTCTTTGTGCTCTTAGCTTTGCTTTGCATCCATGTTTCTGAATCTTTGAACTACTTTGTTATTGAGCTTTGATTCAGTCTTCACTTGGCTCGTTTGATATTTGAACCTCATTTGATTATTGATTCATATATCATTGCCTTCGTTTCATTGCTCATAGTGTTTGCATTCGAACATCGAGTAGCATGTAAACTTGTGGTTGATTCACTTCGTCTGAATCATAGTGTTTGTGCCTTCTTTGTGAAGAAGTTTGGACCTCTGATCAGGTGGTAATAAGGCCCATGTGACCACCATGGGAATAAGGCCTCATTGGATTCACTAATGAGGAATCACAGAAGCTATTTGTATTGTTATTGATTCATTGAATTCATGTGTTCATTGTATTGCAGCCTTTGAAGTCAACTCCTTTGACTGTACATTCGAATCACTTTGTTTCAGATATTGTTGCTTAATGAGATTTGTAGCTCACCCTTTTTCCTTTCCCTTTCAAATAAGCTTGGGGTGAGAAGTTGATATGTTTTGGATGTATTTGAAGAGCTATTGAAGATTTTGGTTCATTGTGGACGACATTAGATGTTTTTGTAGCTATTTTGACAACACTTTGTACATTAGATGTTTTGTACATTTATTCTGGATTTTGGAGCCTTTGTAGTTCATTTTGAGGCATAAATTAAGAAATGGTTATGAAATTGTTTATGTTCAGTTTGGAGACTTTGAAGTAGCTACTTTTTGCTCTTAAAAGTAACGTGAAGTGTCACCTGCTTGGATTTAGTTTGGGCCAAATCTGGGGCGTGATACTTCCACTCATGCTCATGAGAGATAGATGCTTTCGTCCTCACATGTATTCTCTCTAAGAAGAAAATGTGAGAGCTTTCAAGTCTCAAGAAGAGAGAAAACACAAACACCATCACCACAACCACCAAAGTCGTCCCCTCTCTTGTGCTAGAGTGTTCTAGCTCAACACTCTAGCACACCATCGATCCTCACCTTGGTTCTTGGTGAACTATGGCGGTTTGATCTTGGTTGGAGACGGAGTACATAGGCAACCTACTTATGAGATGGATAGGTGCAACCAAAATCTACAAAGGCTGTTCTGGTCTTTGGAGATGGAGCATGCATGCAAAGGATTCCCTTAGGGTGATCAACCTTGATGAAAATTAAGGTAGTACTCCAAGAGGTATAAAGTTTCTATCTCAAATAAGTGAATACATCAACCCTAGGATTAAATATCTTAAATGGAATTTGTAAAAAATATATTTTTCACCCTACAGACTCTAACAAAAAGATAGTAATGAACCTAGTCACTGGTGAGGTACCAGCCAAGGATTTTCTGACGGTCAAGTAATTAAGATGTTTAGAACTTCAAGAAGTAGGCTAGAGTGTAGAATGTGATACCTATACCTTGAACCCTAAAGGGTGTATTTATAGTGTGTGACGAAAGTCCTTATAAGGTTAGTAATCCCTAATAAAGGCAGGAGAATCCTAATAGGAAATTTAGGAAGATATTACCTTTCTATTAGGTCAATGATTACTTGGGGCGCACACAAGTTCCCATGATAATAGGAATTCCCAAAATTCTCTCCTAATCAACAATTGATTAGGAGATACGTTCCTTAAGGGAGAAGTAGGTTAGTCTCAACAAGGGTGGACCTTATCTACTATTCTGATGCCTATCAGATTGACTTGTTCCGATAGTACCAAGGATGATCCAATCAGGATCGTGTAAGTCATTCCGAGCGTGTCAATCAGACTGTTTAGATCCTGAGATCCTAGGCTTGATCTGAGTCAATATGCTTCCCTAGATCTGCCATTCTCTGATCGAAGATCCCGTCTTCGCTGCTTTATCTGCCTTGGTCCGGCGGTCCAAAAATTTGGGTCCCACAATGGCGGATCCAGTTTTAAACTTATAATTGCTAGTGCCAAAGAGCGACTCGAAACGAACTGAATTTTGTAATAGGATAATTTGTAAGAGCTAATGACTCCACAACAAAGAAGGGCATCATCACACATTATCCCTGCCAACTCGAAGATCTTAACACCGTTAAACCCACCAAGTCCCGAAACACCAAAAGCCAACAGATCGATGCAAACTGTCGGCACTTCCTCCTCATCCACATGATCCATAGCAAATCTGCCATCCCAAACCTCTAGGAAGCCCAAGATTAACAAATCAGCAACAAACACCGGCAGATCCGCCCCATAATCCCCAAATAGGGGCCAACAAGTGGGAGAAGATCTAGGCTGATCATAGATATTATCAATTACTTTCTAGACTAGGCTATACTTTCAAGGTGGTCACGAACGCAACTTGAAAGCTACTATGTAGGCTTTGAGAAGTCTATATAAATGAAAGAAGGGCTCAAGCACGAAGACACTCAAACAACTAAAAATCAGAACTCTTATGTTCAAGAGACAACCTATCGAGAAATTCCCTCAACACTACAGCCTACAGATCATTTAGTTTTATTTCAAGGGATAAAACTCTCTGTCTGTGATCATCTCATTCACATTGCTTGTGCAGCTTGTGACTTTGGGATCAAGAACTAGAATTCTAGGACATACCTCCTTAAAGCTCTAAGAGATAGTGAACTAGCTCTGTGACCAAATTCCTTTCTTTTGGTAGTATCGATTTACCAACCCCATGCCAGTGTGTCTTTGGTTGTCACCCTTTATAAGGAAGCTGTTGGAAATGTGCCCTAAAACCAATCATATGATGATACTTTACGGACATTTCACATATCAAACTAATTTAGTTTAATATAAAGGGCAAAGGTTATTGTTTAAAGTAGTCTCATATAAATGTTATATGCTTAAACAATAAGTCCAAGGAATATGTACTTAGAAGAATGTAATCTAAACAAGTTAGGTTCATGAGACCATTCTCCTTCATATACATATCCTAAACGTTCCTGATCATAGGATTGCCAATTGGGCATTGACAGTCCGTTAAGATCAGTACGTGCTATATCTTCTCTCAGGGAGAGTGACAAGTCTCGAGTCATTGGTGTAACTGACACCAAGACAAGCATGTAGGTGCTCAATATAGAATGAGTCCACTGAACACGATCAACGAGGAGTTCTCATACTCATGTCACATGAGAACTCATGGTTGGGATAATGCAAAGTAGTCCTTTGACCTGAGGCATCATAGTTGTCTTGTGGTTAGGTCCTTGATCTTTGACTATGTCAAAGTCACCCCATCAGAGGGTGTCCACGGCATGGTTGGGGTTAAGCCACTTAGCCATGGAGGCAAGTGAATGCACAACAAGGGATCTTTAACCTTCAAACCGTTTAAGGGAGAATACTCTATGATATGATTAAGAATCTCTGGCCAGAGTATGAATGAGATTTAGGAAGTCGTTCCAAATCATATTCAATGTAATCATATAAGTAATGGAATCACATTGGATAGTAGACATGAATAAACTATCAAACCAAACAATGTGATCGAGAGTATTGTATTAGAGAAAGACCGTATTGCATTGCAATCCTAAACTGAACAGGTTCTCCACTTCTTCTGATTAGCTTGGGTAGCCATGACATACTGCTAGGTGTCACTCATGGTTTGTGGAAGCCCTAAAAGTGTATAATCACTAAAGGGAGAATTGAAAGTGTGTTTCAATTCACAACTGATTTGAAAGAGTTCTAATCCTCCACTGCCTCGCTAAAAAGAACCTAATGGATCGTACACCGTGTAAGGTAGAGGTTGATGAAATAATGGAGATGAGTAAGGATAATTAAATGGTTTAATTATTTATGGCAAGGATTAATTAATATGTTAATTAATCAAACGAATAAGTTCATTATAGACCTCGGGTTAGTTTTGGGCCTCAAGGCACATGGCCGGCCATTTAGAGAATGTGTAGCAAACTTGCTTTAATTGCAAGTTTGCCACTACATTGTGAGGTGCTATAAAGGCAACTTTATAACATTTCAACATAAGGGTTTTCTTTTGGGAAAAAAAGATGAGAACACAAGCTCTCTTTTCTCTCTAAGAGGCCGGCTACCCTAGAGGAAAATTGCTAGCAATCTCATTTCCTCTAGGTCACTCATCTCCTCATCAAGGCTCTCCTTGGTGTGGAAAAATTAGAGGTTCCCAACTTTGGGAACTTGGAGAATCCTCTTCAAAAAGGAATGAAGGCCCTCCCCTTGGGTGATTAGTCTTTGCTTATGCAAAGAGGAATCAACAAAGGTATATGATTTCTCAACTCAAAATGTTCTTGAATTGAGTCATGGTTCACCATATCTACTAGGCTTTGAATATCATGGGTAAAGTTTTGTTTTTGAGTGCATACAAGCATGATTCCGCCTTTAATTATTAATTTCATGCTATTGATGTTGCTCAAATAAACTTGGTTTTCCAAAGATTTCCCTTCAGAAGCAGCATTAGGACCATCCCGATGGAGTCATATCCAATCCGATGGAAGTCTTATCAATTATATCCGACTCTTATAAGTATGAATGTTGCACTTTTTACTATATAAAGTCATTTCAATAGCAGTCTTTATTTTTTGTCTTTACTTATTCGTATATTTAATTTCTGTCTTTACTTTTCTTGTAGATGCTTAAAAGTGGAGTGTTTGTCTATAACCAGTTTCTAACAAATCCCATCTTAGCAGTTTCTGGTATAAACATCAAGAGAAAATTAAAAGTCCTTAACAAGCAAGGCAATTAAAAAGAACTTAACCAAGATGCTAGACAATTAAAAGTCCTTAACAAGCAAGGCAATTAAAAAGAACCCAACCAAGAGGCTATTCGATAAACCCCAATCCTTATGGGGAAGTTATACTGCTTGTGGCGCAAGTATCTAACATGTATATAACTTAATCTAATCGTAATTACATCTTTCTATTGGCAGAAGCCAAATAGTGGCACGCCTGACTACACACCAATATATAAAGGCCTTACGGGAAACCCTTCAAAGGGATAGAAGTGAAGCCTGCTAAATTCAAGAGGAAGCGAGACAGTGCCATCCTAATGCTAACCAACTAGTGTTCCTTACCAGCACACTTGCGCGCGAACATATTTTTGGCATGCCTGGTGGGATTCACATCTTTCTAGTTGTTTTATGCTCATGCATAGAAAAGAAGGACAAAGAAAGTCAGTTCCAAAATCCAGAGTTACATTCTCAAATCAAGACTTGCCACGAAAAATGGCGGGAAAAGATAAGGGATCTGTTCCTGGGGAGTTGACTCCAACATTGCCAGACAGACATCAAGAACTTGTCCAACAATGTCCAAAACAAGATATATCAGGGTTTTTCATTCATTTCGAACCAATTGACTGGTTTGAAAGGATTGTCTGAAAAACCTGCTCTAAACATTGGAGGAGTTGAGCCTTTTAAGTGGTTCATTCTGCATACGGAGGCACGCCTGAAAGGCAAAATGGAAGAAGAACATAAAGGGTTCGTGACTCCTAATCCAATGACACATAATCTTTCTTCAGAAGAGAAGCTCAGAGCGCCAAACAACTCATTAGTGTTGGGGGAAGGTTTATTCCATAACACGATTGAAGATCAAGGTACTTCTAGTACTCAGAGAATAAAACCAGGGAAATATGTTCCCAAGAAAAGGGAGTCTTAGATGTTCCCTAAGGATTTTGCACATAGGGGGAGACCTGTTGGCAACTCCAGAGTAGGATGGGGAAGAGCTACTCCACAAAAGCCATATATGGTTGGAAGAGGGGGCTTTAATCCCAACTCATGGAGATACAATGACCATGAGCAGAGTTCCGAAAGAAGTCATATGGCGCCTCAAGACTTGCCAACTGACCCTAATTCGGTACTGTCACCAGACAATAGTGAGGATATCGGGTTAAGGAATGAGATAGCCGAATTAAGGAGGTTGGTCCTCAGAAGGACAAGGCTAGAGGATACTCCTAACCAAAGGCCAATTTATCAAAAACCCTATCCAACCTATATTAATGAACAAATTCCTTTCCCAATGAACTTTAAAGTGCCAAATTTCCCCACTTTCAATGGAGAGGATTCATCGGTGTCATCCTTGGAGCACATCCAGAAGTACTCCAACCAATGTGTGGCATTTGAAGATAACCCCAACTATAAGCTCAGGTTTTTTGGAAATTCTTTGTTGGGATTAGCTTCTCATTGGTACTCTCATATACCTCCTAATAGAGGCAGCCTTTCATGACCAGTTCTACATAATAGAGCCAGAAGTTACTATCAATGACTTGGTGGAGGTGAAACAATTTGAGCACGAATCAACCGAGGACTTTATGATGAGGTTCAAAAAGACCAAGACAAAATGGAAATTTCCCATGACCAATAACCAGTTAGTTGTTATTGCTCAGAGGGCTTTGAAGATATCTTTGAGGCAGAAATTTGGAGATGCAAAATTCACCGATCTCCAAGAGATCGTGATGGCTGCTACCAAATATTCGAAACTACTCGCAGAAGAATCTCAGCATCAACATTCTTCTAAGGCTTTTTATTTCAAATCCAAGCAAGCTGTCAATCATTTAGACTTTGAATTTATGGAGCAATCCGATGGAAATGAAGACATGCATGAAGATTTTGAGATTTCGGTGGTCGGGATGCTTCCACCAACTTCTACAATAACCATTAAGGGAGTGGTGAAGCCCGTCAGGGATCAGAAAGCAGCTATGGAGGCAGGGGGTTATGTTTCGAACAAACCTCCTAAATTCCAAAGTTACACTTTTGATCTCACAAATTTATAAGAGATATTTGATGAGTTGGTGAAAAATAGGTGCATCCGACTAGACTCTTCAAAAAAGATGCCAAAGCCTGAAGAAATTAAAGGAAAGAAGTACTGTAAGCCCCATTGTTCTTGGAACCACTCTACAGTCAATTGTGTGGCATTTAGAGATTGGATTCAAGAAATGATTAGCAAAGGGAAGTTAGTGTTGGAGAAACCTCAGGCCGCTATGATGGTTTATACAGAACCATTCCCAGAAGTCGCAGTCAATATGGTAAACCTGAACTGGCCAAAGAAAGGAAGTCCTAAACTTAGAAAGGAGGAGAGAAGACAAAGACAGACAGAGGGATGAAAGAATCGAATCTCAACCCGATAGGCCTAAGTGTAGGTGTGAATGTGAGCTTGAGATACCAGCTCCTAGGGCTGTTATCGACCTAGAACTGGTCAAAGGAAGAGAGACTATGGGCTGAAATAATGAAGAGTCTGATCCAAAGTTATGACCCCTACAACCCATGGAGTCCACCACCAAAGGGTAGTATATTCGACCGAATTAAGGGCATCAAGAAAAAATTTTATGAAGAGAAACCCCAACTACCACTGAGACCGCGGGTAAAAGCGGAGCCAAGACAATGGATCCCTAAGTCGTTGAAAGTCAAACTGAAATGCAAGGAACAAGCCTTGAAAGTTAGGATTCCCAAAAATGCGGTGAAAGCTCCTACCGCAGACAAAGTAGAAAAATTGATAGAAGTAAATGGAAAATGGTATCGGGTTGGCAAGGATGGAAAGGCAGAGGAAGAATTGTCTACAACAGCCAAAAGAAAGATCTAGAGAAGGTATGGAGCATTTATGAGAGCAAAAAGAGAGGCAGGCAAGCCATCCACAAGTGCAGCCGCTAACGGTCCAGCAGTCAGTCGAGGTAAAACACAGGGTCAAACATCTGACCCAATTAAGGGACAAAGGGTAAATCTGATAAATAAAGAGCGACCGAGTGATTGTCAGATGAGTGACTCCACTTCCAAAGAAGGCAAATTGCTGGAAGCAGAAATGGCCCCACAACTACCTGTCCAAGGAAAAAAGGAGTACAATATTCAATTCAGTTCTATGAATGAGTTAATAGATTTCCAAGGAATGGATTAACTGATGGCCGAAAATGACCAATTGGTTGACTACAATTCCGAACAAGAAGAGGTATTACCAATTCACAATGACGACGAGGGCTTCTTGGAGGCTATCGAAGATGAGGAGTCAGAAGCTTGGCGAAAAAGGATGATAGCTAATACCAAAGCAGGTCAGACGAACAGAGAGAGGGAACTCGAACGTAAAACTAGTAATGACATGTCAAACTGCAACATCAACATGGTTTACGTGTTATCTTCTTTCTTTCATGCAGAACCTGACCAAGAAGGAACTCTAGAAGGAGATTATGTTTCTGGAAAACCTTCTGCATCTCTGATTACCATTTATGAGAGCCAGCAAGAAGATGTGAGAATCGAATCTCAATCTAATGGACCTATAACCCAGTCCTGGCGTATATATGATGATAATAAAATATTTGCAAAGCCAAACCTCAAGATAGCAACACATATAAGACCTATATACATGACCGCTCATCTCGAATGAGTCTTTTTTCCTAGGGTAATGGTTGATGGAGGGGCTTCTGTGAATGTATTGCCTATCAAGATGCTAAGAAAATTAAATCTATCCCAATCGGATTTAATTCCTACGGAGTGTACGGTTTCAAACTTCTGTGAGGGCATCACCAAAACTTTTGGTGTTAAGCCTTTGGAGGTTGACTTGGGCTCTAAGAAAATCATGGTGGTATTCTTTGTGGTAGAGAGTACCTTGGTGTATAATGCGTAACTAGGAAGGGATTGGATACATCAGTCATTGTGTGTACCATCTACCCCCCACCAACAGATAGCTGTATACCACAAGGAGGCTTCAACTAGATTAGAAGGTTTTTGGGAGTTAGTACAGGCCGATTCAGGATTTAGTAGCGGTGCATCTGGTGAAGTCGAGGGATCTGATTGGCAGCTCTGATTTCTTCCCGACAATGTAGGGATTTATCTTTCATTCAGTTTCTCTAATAATATCCATCCTTGTTATGGATAGAAATTTAGGAGCTTGACTCTATATTTTGTTTCTATTGCTTTACATTAGTTACGCTCTGAACCTTGTGCATATTTGTAATGATTTCTGCAAATTATTTGACGGTTTAAATTGCATAATTTAAGTGTTGTCATGCATACAATGGCTTTGTCACTTACGAGTGTCGGCCAGCACGCCCCGAACTCGGTATCCACGTGAGTATCGAGGGTGGGGTGTGTCAACTTCAGGAACCAAGAAAGAACCTATTCAGACCTTTGATGTGGCAACAATAAATACGGCAGTGCAATCGACATAATATACATTTGATCTGGATTGGCCAGATGATGAGGAGCTAAGCTTTGATTTACCAGAGTTTATTCTGAGTGAGCCAGATAGACCAACACCAGAAGTCCAAGATCCTTTGGAGACTATTGATCTAGGAATTGAAGGTGATCCAAATCCAATAAAGATTAGTGGTCTGTTGTCTAGCGACTATCGGATGGAATTGGTCAAGCTGCTGATAGAGTTCAAAGACTACTTTGCGTGGCATTACACTGAAATGCCAGGATTGGATCCAGCCTTGGTGGAGCACAGAATGCCAGTCAAAAAGGGGTACAAACCAGTTCAACAAGCACCTAGAAGAATGTCAAAAGAGATTGAAGGGAAAGTCTTGGAAGAAATCAAGAAATTTTTAAAAGCAGGGTTCATCAGGCCAACCAAGTATATAGAATGGCTTGCTAACATTGTACCTGTTTTAAAAGTATTGACAAAAGAAATCAGAGTGTGTATTGATTATAGAAATATTAATGATGCTACTCCTAAGGATTTCTACCCAATTTCTATATCATATATGTCCATTGATGCAGCAGCTAATCATAAAATTCTATTCTTCATGTATGGAAATGCTGGTTACAACAAGATAAGAATGGCTGAAGAAGATATACACAAGACAACCTTTAGATGTCCTGGACATGTTGGAGCCTTTGAACATGTAGTTATGTTGGGGCTACATATCAAAGAGCCATGAATGCCATCTTCCATGACCTCATTGGCGACAACCTAGAGGTCTACATTGATGATGTGGTGGTCAAATCCAAAACCGACGCGGATCACTTGATGGGCCTGAGGCAAGTGCTAGAAAGAATGTGGTTGCATAAGCTAAAAATGAATCCAAAGAAATGTACTTTTGGGGTAAGTAGAGGCAACTTTTTGGGTTTCCTAGTACACTAAAGGGGCATTGAAGTAGACAAAAATAAGGCCAAAGCAATCATGGAAGCACCTTTACCAAAGAACAAAAAAGAACTGCAAATGCTGCTGCGGAATATTAACTTCTTAAGAGGTTTATTGCAAATTTGGCCAGAAAGCTAAAACCTCTATCCCCACTGTTGAAACTCAAAGAAGCAGAAAAGTTTGAATGGAGACTTGATCACCAAAAAGCTTTTGAAGAGATTAAGCGATATATGGCAGAACCGCCTGTATTAATGTCATCACAAAAGGGAAAACCCCTCAAATCGTATATTTCAGCTTCTGAAGGGTCAATAGGTAGCCTTCTGGCCCAAGATAATGATGAGGGCAAGGAACAGGCTGTTTATTACCTAAGCAAAAGTTTGACTGATTTGGAAACAAGATACACCCCAATAGAGAAATTATGTTTGGCTTTGTATTTCACAGCAGTTAAACTCAGACATTACATGTTACCATATACAATTCACATAATTGCTAACACATATGTGATTAAGTACATGTTATCCTAGGGGCTTGTTAATCCTAGGGGCGAACATCATCATTTTTCTTTCCATCTGGACTTTGAAGGGATAACTAACAATCGAGCCGAGTATGAAGCACTCATCATCAGATTAGAATTGTTGATGGATTTGGAGGCACAAAGTGTAGACATATATGGGAATTCAGAGCTAGTCATTAATCAACTCACAGGGAAGTATAAATGCAAAAATTTGGTGATGGCTAGCTATATGTGTGTTGTCGGATGCCTAGTAAAGACCTAGGAAGACTACATCACTGCAGAACATATTCCCAGAGGTGAAAATTTAGCCGCCAATGATATGGCACAGATAGCATCTAGGGTACAAGTCTAGTTTGGTCAAGCTAGTGAATGGGTTGAAGTCCAAACAATGACTCTTCCCTCTGTGTTCGATAGGGAATTTGAGATGGATGTAATGCAAACGGAGTCGAAGGACGGAGACTGAAGGCTCCCACTCATGAAGTATCTCAATAACCCATCAGTGTAAACGGAGAGGAAATTAAGGACTCAGGCTTTGAATTATTCTTTATGGGATTGACAATTAGTGAGGAAAACACCAAATGGTTTCCTACTAAGATGTTTAGGTGCTGAAGAATCCATGAGAATAATGGTTGAGGTGCATGAAGGTGTTTGTGGTGCTCATCAAGCTGGGGTCAAATATGGAAAAAGATTGTCAAGTTTACGCTAAAGGATGTGAAGATTGCCAGAAACATGGTCCTCTTCAGCATGCTCCAGCCATCTCAATGAATCACATAGTCAAGCCATGGCCCTTTAGGGGTTGGGCAATGGATTTCATTGGACAAATATATCCACCCTCCTGCAAGGGTCATACTTTCATCATTGTAGCCACATACTACTTCACCAAGTGGGTGGAGGCAATTACTGTAAAAAAAAATCACTTTTACAAAGGTCATCAAATTCATAGAAAGCAAGATCTTACACAGATATGGGATACCATAAACTATCATAACAGATAGGGGGCCATCCTTTATATCTAAAGAGACTCAGGACTTTGCAGAAAAATTCAAAATCAAAATGGTCCAGTCAAATCCATATTATCCACAGTCCAATGGACAGGCTGAAACCAGCAACAAGGTCCTGGTGAACATCATCAAGAAGATGACTGATGATAATCCAAGAAGGTGGCATGAAAAGCTTGGAGATACCTTGTGGGCCTATAGGACCTCCAAAAGGTCTGGGACAGGGACCATACCATTTGGTCTAACTTACGGCCAAGATGCAGTCATGCCTATGAAAATTAATGTAACGTCTCTAAGAGTTCAGAACCAATATGGTTTACACTCTGATGAATATTTGCAGGCTATGTGTCAAGAAATAGATAATTTAGATCCAATCCGACTGGAAGCCTTGAATAAAATTCTTGCTGGCAAGCAAACTATGGCCAGAGCGTACAATAAGAAGGTTAAGGGCAAGGCTTTCCAACCCGATGAATTAATATGGAAAGCAATCCTACCATTTGGAACTCAAGTCAGAGGATTTGGGAAATGGAGTCCAACTTGGGAAAGACCTTTTCTGGTTGATCAAGTGATCAGGAATGGGGCATATATATTAAGATTCATGGAAGGAGCCAAGAACCAACATTCCATAAATGGAAAGCTTTTAAAAAAATATTTCCCAACTCTATGGGATGTTAGAGATATCTATATTGAGTCAGCCAATTAATAAACAGTAAGCCAATCTTAAGTTTCCATTGAACAAGGTTAAGCCAATCTTAAGACAAATTCTTATTTCATTATGGAAACTTAAAAGAAACTTGTTCAAAGCCTAAACAAACTAACTAAACAGAAGAAAGCTTGGACTCCAACAATTGAGTCAAGTTAGTACATTGGTCAAATTCAGCCCTAATTCTAGCCTTGAGAAGCATTGGCCTCTAAGCGTCCATCTCTTTCTCTGCCAACTAAGTGTTCATTTGTTGAGTTTGAGCTTGGAAAGGAGCTGCAACTTCAAGTTTTTCCCTCAGAAGTTTCTCCATATCAGATTGCTACACCTCTAGAAGCTTGAGTTCAACCTTCAGAGTTTCAATCCGACCAATGAGACTGGTAAGCTTCTCACCAATCACAGTACATTCTTCCATCGAGGATCGAAATGAGGAAGAACTCCTACAGTGCAATTGAATGAAGACTTGGGCTTTTTGAGCTTTAAGAGTTACTTCCTTGAGATCCTAGTACACTTGATCAATAGTGGTCAAGTGAGAAAGATATGTTATGTGAATGGCCTGAGAAATAACTCTTTTCTTAGCCAAAAAGCTTACAGCGTCTAGTACCTTCTCGACGGATTCAGCCACTAGCTCCAGATCAGCCAATGGCTTACAGCGTCCAGGCTTGCAACAGGTTCATGGCATCTTCAATATCCTTCTCAGGGGCCTTGAATTATGGCAGGCGGCTCAACTGTTGGAGTCTAGCAAGTTGAAGGAGGACTGAAAAGCTGGACCCAGAAGATGGAGCTTCTTGATGGACATGCACTATTGATTCCACCACTTCACCGGGTTAAGGCTCAGCAAAGAAGGTCAGCACTGATGCTGCCACTGTTGCAGTGGGAGAATGAACTCCAACCTGGCAACAACAGTAAACATGAACAATGTCATGACCACATATAAGAGCTGTCATCAACTCGAAAAATATAAATGGGGAAGGGTTTTTCTCTTTACCTCTCCAGTCTTAGCCATCCCTTGAGAGATACTATCACCAATACCATCGATGGTCGAAGTGATCAAAGTTGCACCTGTCCCCTCCAAGATGGAGGGTTGCACATCAGATTGCCCCACAGGACAATCAAAAGGCACAACTCCTCCTCTACAGGGACTGTTGGTCCCGTTAGTAGGAGAGGAGTAGAGAATGACGTTGTCTGGGCTTGGGGTTCATCGCCCCAGGAACTTCTGCACCTCCTCTAGTCGTAGGCTTCTTCCCTACCTGAGGAAACAAAGAGAGACATATGTCAGCCAACACTATGACAATGAAAAGGCTTTATCTTTGTTATTTGAATAGGGATTACCTCACTAGTCTGAGCTTCCTTCTGGCTCTTCCTTTGGTATTTCTTCTTGTGGGATCGAGAGCCAGCAAGAAGAACCTCAACCACTATGTCTTCAACCGTTTGGCTTTTTTGTGAAGAGGCGCATTGCTTCACTTCGCCTCTCTAAAGCCTGAATCACCTTCTGCCAAGTTTCAGACCCGGGAAGAGGTCTCCACATCACCAAAGGAACGGGTGGCTCAACATCGAATTGGTTGGGTTGAGCTGCAGGAGGAGGAACCACTGGAGAAGCTTGGGAAGATGTTGATCTGTACCACAAGAAATATTGTTAATGATGAATTCAACATTTAAAATCATGATTAGATTCAGCACTATTATTATCAGGAGAACTACCTGAAAGGTAGGATCGATGGCAGGATTTCCTTGAGGAAGGTCATCTTCTTCGGCCTTATCCTCCTCCCCAATGACCAAGTTTCTTCTTGTCTTCTTAAAGGTCCTTTCTGAAGAACATGAGGAACCAGCTAGTATATTCCAACCAAAAAGACCTTTGTTACATGGAAAGCAAGTTAAGTAATCTGTGGAAGACTCGCTGGAGGAGAAGCTGCCATGGCTGCGGTAGGATCATCCTCTCTTGCCTCTTGTGCGGGGGATCGCTCTCTTCTCTTTGAGGGGATGATGATGGCTGGAGATTTATCTTCCCGATTTTTTGTCCTCACCTCAAACACCACTTTCTCCTTACCCTTCTTGGTCGATCGGGTTGAGGCGGGGGCAGCCATACTTGGTTGTTGGACCTCTTCATCACTATCATCCCTTCTAAAGAGTTCGCTCATGTTGTTGTTGTTGTATAGCTCAACATCAACTGTGGCACAAGTGAAGGAATTAGTTAGAACCATATGGTAGGACACTGGAAATAGGGGAGTCATCCCGACAACAAGAAAAATGACTTACCAATCAGAACTTTCTTGTTCTTAATCTTTATAAAGGCCTTACGGGTTTGGTTGTTCATACTGCCCCCGAAATCGAAGGTCTTAAAAACCCTAACGTTGTCCTGAATGGGATCCTCGGGAAACCTAGCTATGAACTGGTCCTCCCACCAGGCATTGAATTCTGGAGTGCACTGGACATTGAAGACATTGGGTTTGCTTCAGGCTTTCTGCACAACGAACAAACTCTTTCGTGTGTCAACCATCTCACCGTCATAAGACTTCTTAATCCGATAAGAGGCTGCACCATTTAGGCTATGGTGTAAAGGCTTGGGATGGCTTGGAAAAAGCCAAACTGCCTACATAAGAAGTTTGGGTGGTATACTTCGACCCCATGAGTGTGTCGGGATGCCTTGCCCACCCCCCAGGACATGTCTTTGGCAAAAACGCAGCTAAAGAAGTGTTTGGCAAACTCTGAATCACTCCCTAAAGGTTTGGAGAATGACCTCTCAATAAACCAATGATAGGTCCTGGTCACAGAGACCCCCAACTCTTCACTAGTCCTAGTCTTGCATTCTCTTAAATAATACATATAGGCACCAGAGGGGAGGTTCATAGCTGCCGACACCTTTAGTTGGATGGCCGGGACAGTGGTGTCGCTAAAAGCAATATCAGGCGCCTTGAGCCGAGGGAAGTACCACTGCAGCCAAATCTGCACCGTCCAGGTAGGACCGTTGTAATTAAGGAACAACAGTTTGGGGCAGGTCATCTTGTGCATCATATGGTAGATGTGAGCCAAGACAAATGGCCCTATAGCCAAATCGTTGAAAGAGTGGAGGGCTGAAGCAAGCGGGAACCATTCCGCTTTTACGCATTTGGATGCATTGGGAATTAGAAACCTACTCAGGAAGTATACTAGAAAATATGCATGCTTACGAGCAGGGTTCTGAGCAAACTTTTGACTGTAGTGTCCAATAAAGTGGCTAAAGGCGGTGTGATCACTAAAGTCACCCTCGGGATCTACTTTGAAGAGTTGCAATCAGATTGCCTCTTTGTCTCGGGAGGACTGGCTGAAAGAATTGCTCAAGTCACCAGTGACATCCACCACCCTTCCCAATGGCCTTAATCAAAATAATTGGGCCATGTCCAAGACGGTAAGGGACATGGGACCACAACTTAAGTCAAAGGTGTTGGTGGTGGTGTTTCAGAACATGGCCACTGAGAAGACGAGGGCATCTCGTTCAGATGATAGATTCCATGGGCCCTCCACTGATCGCCATGCCGAGGCTCGAGACGGTCCATCCATTCCAACCAGGTTATATCCATATTCTTCTTGTTGAATTCTACTCCATAGACATAGGGCTTCGGATAGCCCCTTTCTGCCAGGTTCCAAGTTGCTTTCTCTAGGGAACACATGTAGGGAGGCGGGCAGGTCCAGGGCTCTATATCAATTCGCTCTATCGCGGAATGGTTCGTGGCTTCAGCCTATAGGGGCCGAAGGTGTATGCTCCATGAAGAGGTGCGAAGGCCGTAGCGAAATACACGTTGGGGGCAAGCCTCAAGAGCCAGCTCCCACCTCCGTTTGCGTTGATCGAGTTTCTCGCCGGAAACGTATTGAGGTTCTCTTTTTGGTGCCATCTTTTGGAATCAGAAAGAATTCACGATTTGCAGAGTTAGCAATAAAAGGGTTTGGTCTGAATTTCTTGGTAAGTGAAGGTTGCTTTACCAAAATTGCAGTAAGGTGGTCTTTATTTGAACTGACGAGTATAACGGTTAAAAACCCAAGAGTTCCCACGAACTAATTTGGGCAGTTTTGTGTCCCCAAAGCAATGATTAGTGGAACCGTTTATACTTGGGCAGTTAAAATGAGTCAGAACGTGTGCATTTCTCTTGAATTTAGGATGATGGCGGGTATACCAGAGAGTTTAAACTTAACTATGGCCTATTATAACGGCTTAATTAAAGTTTAAGGAAGTAATGTTTACACTGAAAATATTCACTGGGCAAGAATCATGGTACGGTGACTAAAAGGACTGGCTGAAAGAATTGCTCCAGTCACTAGTGACATCCACCACAAGCATTAAATGCAAAGCACTCAGCATTTTGGAGGGAAATATTATGTAAGTAAAAAACTCTCTTGGTGGGAGAA
The DNA here is from genome assembly GCA_018257905.1 of Gillenia trifoliata. Taxonomy (NCBI): domain Eukaryota; kingdom Viridiplantae; phylum Streptophyta; class Magnoliopsida; order Rosales; family Rosaceae; genus Gillenia; species Gillenia trifoliata. Next base: position 204,650 of record JAEHOF010000012.1, on the reverse strand, counting down.
GATCTAGGCTGATCAGAGATATTATCAATTACTTTCCAGACTAGGTCATACTTTGGAAAGTATTCAAGGCGGTCACGAACACAACTTGACAACTACTATGTAGGCTTTGAGAAGTCTATATAAACGAAAGAAGGGCTCACGCACAAAGACTACACTAAAACAACTAAAAATCAGAACTCTTATGTTCAAGAGACAACCTATCGAGGAATTCCGTCAACGCTGCAGCCTATAGATGATTTAGTTTTATTTCAAGGGATAAAACTCTCTGTCTGTGATCATCTCATTCATACTGCTTGTGCAACTTATGACTTTGGGATCAAGAACTAGAATTCTAAAACCATACCTCCTAAAAGCTCTAAGAGATAGTGACACACCCCACCCTCGATACCCACGTGGATACCGAGTTTGGGCGTGCTGGCCGACACTCGTAAGTGACGAAGCCATTATATGCATGACAACACTTAGTTTAAGCAAATTAAACTGTCATAAAGTTTGCGGAAATTAATTCCAATATGCACAAGGTTCAAAGCCTACTAATTTGAAGCAACAGAAAAAAAATAATGAATCAAGTTCCTAGAAATTCTATCCATAACAGGGATGGATATTATTAGAGAAACTGAATAAAAAAGAATCCCTACATGGTCCGGAAGAGAATCAGAGCTGCCACTCGTATGCCTCGACTTCACCAAATGCTCTATCACTAGGTCCTGAAGGGGGCGCAAAAACAAAAGGTGTGAGTGGACGAAAATAAAAAGTTTTCGAAATATGTTTCTCTTTTCAACATAGTAACCCCTTATTTGAAATCCAGTATATTTGTAAAATCATACTACCGTAGTATGTGTCAAATCATACTATAATATATATAACTGAAAGTAAGTCTCAAAGTGACATCCGTAAATAATAATTCATATTTCCATAAGTCATTTCACCAAATATATCAATAGTATAGATAAGAAAACCAACACAGCGTATATGTGCAATCACCCATGTACGTGTTGAGGAACAACCTCTCAATCCCTGTACAAGCACTTTACGGTATCAATCAATTTGTACTCCTAGTACCACACACATGTAAGCACTAGCGCAATAGCGCGTCACACCCGAGTCCTTACGTAGTGGGGCCTTTTCCCCAAAACAGGGATGGATGTTGCCCGCTTCGAAGCGTGGAGTCGTAGAATTACTTATTTAATATTACGGGAAAATGTTAAAAACATCCCTAATACAAATTAATTTAACCCTTCAATAAAAAGAACATAAAAATAATATTATTTTGGCAAAAACGGGCTCGAAAAACAATTTTCGGGGCCCGAAAACCTTGCCGCCACCGTCCACCGCCATCGGCACGTGTCGCCACGCGCCTGCACACGCCTGATGACTTCACCCCACGCGCAACTGACGTCAGCGACACGCCTGCTGACGTCAGCACCGTTAGAATTAACGGCGTCAGTTAGGTTTAACGGAATATACCTTTTTCTGGCGGAATATTCTAACGCCGTCAGGAATATCTCGTTACCGTGATGGAATATTCCTTCACCTCCAACCTTTTTCCAGTCGCCGGCACCGCCTGGTTCGCCGGATTTCTGGAAAATGTCACCGATTTATTCCAAAACTTTAAAAATTCATAACTCCTTCATTCCTTGACCAAATTTAACGTGCCATATATCAAAATGAAGGTATTGACGAGTATCAAGGTTATGTTCTTTGTGTATTATTTTGATATTCATCATTTTAATTATGATTAAGTGATTGGTCTTTGCTTAAATTAGCGAAGCAAAGATTAGTGTTCCCTAGATTGTGTCATCCTACACAATCTAGAAGACATAAACTCATGTTTTAAGCAAAAACACAAACTCATGTTTTGAGGAAAAGCATGATGAATGTGTTTGTGGAATTTGTGAAATCAGGAAGAAATTTTTTACTTCCTTTTCACCTAGGCCAGCCATGCCCATGTGGGAGACCTTTTTTGTCTCCTATACGATTTTAAAATCTTACTCAAACTTTTTGGTAATTGCAATTTGACCCCTAAAGTTAAGTGTACTTACAAAATGACTCCAAAAGTTTGTGGTGTTGTAATTTTGGCCCAAATGTTGTGGTGATTACATGACACACCCCACCCTCGATACCCACGTGCATACCGAGTTTGGGCGTGTTGGCCGACACTCATAAGTGACGAAACCATTGTATGCATGACAACATTTAGTTTAAGCAAATTAAACTGTCATAAAGTTTGCGGAAATTAATGCCAATATGCACGAGGTTCAGAGCGTACTAATTTGAAACAGCGGAAATAAAATAATAAATCAAGTTCCTAGAATTTCTATCCATAACAGGGATGGATATTATTAGAGAAACTGAATAAAAAAGAATCCCTACATGGTCGGGAAGAGAATCAAAGCTGCCACTCGTATGCCTCGACTTCACCAAATGCTCTATCATTAGGTCCTGAAGGGGGCGCAAAAACAAAAGGTGTGAGTGGACGAAAAATAAAAGTTTTCTAAATACTTTTCTCTTTTCAACGTAGTAACCTCCTATTTGAAAACTAGTATATTTGTAAAATCATACTACCGTAGTATGTGTCAAATCATACTATAATATATATAACTGAAAGTAGGTCTCAAAGTGAAATCCGTAGATAATAATTCATCTTTCCATAAGTCATTTCACCAAATACATCAATAGTATAGATAAGAAAACCAACACAGGGTATATGTGCAATCACCCATGTACGTGTTGAGGAACAGCCTCTCAATCCCCGTACAAGCACTTTACGTTATCAATCAATTTGTACTCCTAGTACCACACACATGTAAGCACTTGCGCAATAGCGCGTCACACCAGAGTCCTTACGTAGTAGGGCCTTTTCCCCAAAAATAAACATAAACGTAAGACAAGCTTGCACTAAGGTATTTACCGGACAATACCCCTGGAGTACAGTGTGTGTGACCCAAACATGTGAGACTTGTCCTACGGCCGTGAGACGGTACTACAACGTAGTGAAAGCATACCAAGTGTGTTTGAAAACATACATATATAACCATGTGTTTAGATATAAAGAACAATATCAATTTCATAATTTCCCAAATAGTCAAACCTTTTGTAATCGAACATATTCATGCTTAGAAGCCATAGATTAAATGTCAATATATCCATATAATATTCATATCTCAAAATCATTCCATAATATAAATCCATATATATTTTCATATCTCAAAATCAGTTCATAATATATATATCCATATATATATATATATATATATATATATATATAAAACATGCCTCAAAAACATTTAAACTCATAATTATATCAAAGCAATAATTATTTTCAAGCATATAAACCATTTAAGAAAACAAAAGTCCATTCATCGGTGTGCTCGTGATACGTACTCGTTCAAAGTTTTAACTTATTTTATTCCCTATGGGAAATGACGTTTTTGCCCTGGGAGCCACTTTTTGGTTGTCTTTGTGTCGTAACCTGCACGACGCATCCAATTGTATTTTCGACGTGCTCGTCGACACGACTCAGACGCGAGCCGTACGTCGTTCGGCTCCGAACGAATATTTTACTTGGCCACATTTTTCGACGTTTCCGTATTTTATCTTTGGGCTGTTTTGAATTTGTGAGCCGGAGCCCAATTGTCTAATGCCCATGTGGGCAATCCCACGAATTTTGGGATTTTGTCTCGCGCTCTTGACCCGTGTCACTTTCTCCCTCTTCTTCCTCTCACGCTTCTGCGGACCAAAGCAAACACCATTTTTGTTTTTAGTCAAGCACCCCGTGCTCGATTCTACCCTTGAGCCATTCTTTGGCTGGGGAAATCACGTACATCCTCACCATTCGGCCACCCTCGCTTCAACCTCGCCTTCTGTACCCCAATTTCTTCAACTCAACAACAAACCAAAAACGTTAAAATTTCTATTGGCACCCTGCAGGTTTCATCTCCTTTCCTTCCCGTGTGCACTGTGCCACTTCCATGGCCAAGCTCTCACCGGGAGCTTGAACCGAGCAAACCTCTCTTTTCCCTCGCAAACTCAATTTACCCAACCGGAGTTACTCGGGGCACCCAAGCCACCTTCTACTCCTTCCCCGAGCAAGCTATGGCCAACTCGCCACGAACCTGCACTTTATTCTTCTCTATTGCCGCCACCGAACCCCAGCAGAACCGGAAGTTGATGCCGACGAGACAAGCGAGATGTTGTGGCTGTGGCCTAAGCCGGGTGATTTTGGGTTGGCCGCAATGGACGATCTCGAAGGCTCATGGCCTAGATTAGTGACCTTCATCGCACTTTGAGCGGGGTGCTGCTCTTAAGGGTCTCCTAAGTAGTGAGCCTACGTCATAATTTATTTCACTCGGGTGGCAAAGTTATTTGAAATCTTCATCGGCAATTGGGATGTACGACCGACGATTTGTATCTTGGTTTGGGAATTGTCTCGCCGCTTGGCTTCGAGGCAGTACCGTTGGGGGAGTTGGTGCCGTGTAGTGCATCATGAGGTTTGATGCTGCATTTGAAACCTGCTTTTTAGTCGAATGAGAATTGATGAAGAGGATTGGGATGCCGTGCTAGACGGAGGTGTCGTGTGGGCCTTGGGTGTGTTAATCAAAACTAGACAAATTAAGTGTTGGGCCGAAGTTATTTGGCTTTGGGCCTTGGTTGTTTTCCCTCGTAAGTGTGGGAAGGTGTTGTATTAGAGATTTTCGGGGCCACCGCATGTTGCTCCAACCGTATTGGAGATTTGTCACCCTTGCTCAATTGTGGTTTTGGATGCTTGATTTACGTAGCCTGGGTTGATTTTGCTCCGAAGCTTTAGGTTTTGGCGACCATGGCGCGAGGACGCACTTGGGCTTTCCTAGGCTACCTGTGTGTGAGTGAGTGGGTCTTTGTTTGATAAATGTATTTATTTACGTATGGTTTCAACGCTTTCTTTAAACTCGTTAGCGTAGTTGCATATCATTACGTTTGTTGGAGGTAGAACATTCGTACTATATTGCCATGCATGTTTTCACACCGTTGCTCATCGCAGATGTATAACACCCCGTATTAGTACTGGCCTGTGGCTGACTAGCCTTGACGTTTGGAGTAGTCACCCGCACCGCATGCTGTGCCTTGGATCCATTGTGGGTACTAGCTCGTTCCCTAGGTTGCACTAGGCAACTCGAACTTGTGTGACTGCACTTGTGCACCGCTAGCGTTAGACTCGCGTCATTGTAGTGGCTCCAGCGTATTACTTTTTATACCTAGCTTGTTCCTCGTGGTTTACCCACTGGGGCATGTGTGTTTACATAATGGGTGAGCAAATGTCAAGAATTATTATCTGGGAGTACCGAATAAGCTTTCATGATAGTATTTGAGGTTCATGCCTGTTTGGTTTGACGTATTTTCAATTATACTTGTTTAAAACGAGTTACTAGACTTTGAAAACAACTAGCTTTATCAAACTTACTTTTGACCCACTCACCGCTTTATGTTTTGCGCCCTCCGTGTTAGTTGGTCGGGAGCCTTGCACGTCGATGGCGCGTGTATAGACGATGTAGTGATTTTTTATACGTTTGTATATTCTTTGTATCCCTTACCCTACTCTCGTTGTGTATTCTTTTAATTCTTGTGCACTCTGTTCTGACTATTCCTTTATTCTTAAATTTTCTATTTGGCTTTCGTCATGCTAACGCGTGTCGGCCATCACCTTCCGACACTTGGCTTGTCCGGGATCGGGATGTGACAAATTGGTATCAGAGCATAGTTTTTCGTAACCTAGGCTCTTCCTTCGGTACTCCGTACTTGTCTGTGGTATCAGACTTCGAATTTCGTGAATTCTTGTTCTTGATTCTTACTCTTGGAATCGAGAATTTTCCGAACTTTACACCTTTGGTGTATTGTTTTCCTTGGGTTAATTCTAAGTTCTTCTTAGTGTCATACCACCTCGACGTCAGGTATTGCGTAGTTTCGGGCAGTTTTCCCCGATTTTGACAGTTTTTTCGTTATTCTTCGGTACGCGTAGAAATTTTCGTACTTGACTCGTGCGACCTTGAGCTTGGTTGACGAGGAACTTGAGTGTTACGTGTGACGTACGACGTTTTATCTTTCAACTCCCGATGGAATCGCACTGAATCAGGAAACTGGTTCAGTTGTCGTATTTTCGAAGTGTGGTGTCAGTTTGACACAACAGATGATCTTTCATCAAGTACTTTTCCCTTGGGACAACGCTAGGCGTTGACGTTGGCGGAACATGTCGACTACTTTTCGTGTTCGACATGTTCCAGTGGACTAAATTCGTGAGACCTAGTTTCACAAACCCTTTGCACTGCTAGTGTTTTACACTTAAACCGACGACTTTAACCTACGGGTAACGCGTGAACTTTTGGTTTTACTTGACTGGACGCATTTTCTACTTCTTGTGGTAGTTTTGGCCATCGCTGAGTACGTCAGCGGAGGTTCAAATTGTTAGCAGTGAAGGCTTGGAGACGGATTTTTCCTCTCTATTGTTTCAACCACTTTCCATTTTCCTTCGGAAATGGAAAAGTATCACCGTGAAATTCTTGTACCTTACTTTCCGCACGTGGCGACTGCAATGACCTTTTCGATGATCGTAAACCGAACCTGTCAGTCGACTTTTCGTCGAACAATTCGTGGCTACTACTTTTCGGTAGTTTTGGACAATATCCATCTTCGTGGTGTTGTTTAACTGTGTGGAGTCTTTACGACTGTTTTGGTTGTCGTGACTCATTTTCCTTCGAACGTGGTGAACTTTTTCGTGCTTCTGGAGTCGACATTTTCTTTCCACTCATGACTGTTGTCATTCAAATCGATCATCTTCCCTCTTGAGCGTGTGCAGCTGTCTTAACTATTCGTTTCGGCGACGGTATGGATTGCATATCCACGAGTGACGGTGATTGACAATAACTTTGGTTTTGACTCTAATTGCGGCGTGTCCACTGTCTGAGTACAGTTTGACTTGTATCGAATCTTCGTATTCGAACGCCGATGAGGATTTTTCACCTTGGCTGGATCACTTGGTTGATCAAGTTGCCATCTTTGTCCTTCTCTGGTTTCTGCAAATTAACCAAAATCTACTCAAGGCACCCGAACTTTCTTTCTGCTCTCGCTGAGCCATTCTTTTGGCTATGGGAGATCTCTGGCCTCACCACCATCTTTGTCGATCTCAATTTGTTGACCCTGGACTACTTGTTCCCAAGTAACCTTTGAAACTTGTTTTCTGGAAGTTTTTCCGACGAGGTTCGATTTCGAACTTCAGCCATTTCTTGTTGAAACCAACCCTAAAGTACCTTAAACTAATCACCTTTGAACTTCTGGAAGCCCCAGGAACCTTGTCTCGACCATTTCTCAGTGGCGTTTGGCCGAGAAACACCAAAACCCGAATCAGCATTTTTGCACCCAGTAGTTAGGTATCGGGCAGTTATTCTTTCGGTCTCCGAAAGAATCTGTTTTTTTTTTTCAACACGGAAGTTCAGCTCTGAATCATCCAGTAGGGGATCAACTTCACCTTAAACCGTGGAGGTTGATTCACTGGTGGATCCCGTTTCGTTTACTGGGTAACTCCACCCAGTCTGTCGCCCAGTTCTGCTGTCGTTGCGACACTCGTCATTTTGGGTGAGTGTACGCAAGAAACTCAAGTGTGCCATGGCTGTGGACGTTAGGGAGACAGAGCTAACCAGTGTCCGCAGTACCTGCAAAAACCTACCTTTTTGCCTGTTCCGATCCAGTAAGTTGGACGAACAGTTTTCTTTTCAACTATCTACTTTCGGTGGAGACGTACATTGCCAAGGCAATGTCATTCCATACTTTGGAACCTTTCTCCTGAATCTTGGTTGCGCTGTTCTGTATCCTGGTGGTGCCGGGCCGTTCCAGTGTGGAGCGCTATTGGCTCTTGGACGAGTTTGTACTTTCGACCGGCAGGATACTCCGAATGATTCTGATCTTGTTTCGGAAACGTTAAACTTTCTTTGGACTTTTTACTTGAGATCCAAATGGATCCAAGTAATACCTACTCAGCTATTTCGCCCTTGTTTATTTCAAACTACTCAACCACATTGTACTCCTACCGGGTACGATTTGGAATCCCTATGCCGTGAGGCAAATTGTGTCTTGTTCTTTTTGGGATTGTCGGTGATACTCCGTTATCATCGCTAATCAAGTCTGCTTGCCAATCTCATTCCTCTGGATGTCGTGGTTTTCGACGTGATCCTAGGAATGGATTGTTACCTCAATTTTGTGCCAGTGTGGATTGTCGGCGGAGGTTGACCACCTTTTTGCCACCTGGCATAACGGCTGTTACGTTTACCGGCGAGTATCGGAGAAATCGACTCGTAGGCTGACTTTCAGCTACGAGTGCTGCGAAACTGTTGAGTTTTGGTGGTAGTGGTGGTACCACATGGGTAGTGTTGGAATTTTGGAATTTCTCTTTGTGTTGACAACGTACCGGTTGTCAACAAAAATTTCTTGGGATCTTTCCTAGCGATCTACCTGGATTATCGCCTGATCGAGAAGTGGTTTTCACCATCGATCTCTCCAGGTATTGACCGTATCTCTTTCTCTTACCTTTTATCTTTTGACTCCACGTGAGTGGTGGGAGTTGAAGATTTTCAATTTCAGGCACTTTTGCCAAGGAATTCTTTCTGCCTTGCACTTCACCTTGTGGAGCTCTAGTCTTGCTTGTTCGTTTGAAGTTACTATACTTTAAGGCTCTGCATCGATTATAGGCAATTGAATCGGGCGACGATTAAAACCGTTATCCCCTGCCTAGAATCGATGATCCTCTTGACCAGCTCCGAATTGCGCTTGTTTTCTTTAAAGATCGATCTGTGGGCTGATTACTGTCAGCTATAGATCAAGAACTTCGTCGTTACTTGACCACTTTCTGGACTCGTTACGAACCTTACGAGTTTTTCTTGTCATACCTTTCGGGATGACAATCGCCCCAGTAACTTTCATGAACTTGATGACTCGAGTACTTCGCCCGTATCTCGACAAGTTTGTGATAGTCTTCTGGTTGACTGTTTGGCGTGTTCCAATTCTGGAGCCGATCATGCAAAAAGTTTTGCGCATGATTTCGTTGAAGTTTATGGAGTTTTCAACTTTTGCCAATTCTGGCCTAATCATGTGTCTTTCTTGGGTCATGTGATTCCTGCGGATTGCATCCTTGTCGATCCCCAGATGGTTACTGTGGCGGGGACCTGGAAGCAACCGTAGAAGTGTTACAAGATTCGAACTTTCTTGGCTTGCTCGGTTTTTTAGCGACGTTTCGTGAAGGATTTCTCTTCTGTTGCTCTGCCTCTCACGAAACTTGCCAGGAAGAACGTTAACCTTCGTGTGGAACGACGACCACGAGCAAATCTTCCGACTGCTCAAGTTTGGTCTTACTCATGTTCTTGTATTAGCACTTTCCAACGACGGCGGTACTTTGTGTTCTACAGTGATGCGTCACTGAGCGGGTTAGTCTGCGTGCTAATACAACATGGATGGATAATCGCTCATGCTTTCAGGCAACCGAAACCGCATGAGATGAATTATCATACCCATGATTCGAAGCTCGTTGCCAGTATCTTTGCTCCGAGATTCTGGCGACATTTTCTCTTTGGTGAGACGTGTTGACCGTTCACTGACCACCAAAGTTTGAGACGTCTCTTCTCTTTTCTCTTTGGGGAACCTTAATCTCTGTCAAAGGAGTGGATGTTGCTGATGAGTGAACTACGATTGCACGATCAAACACCCTCCCTGTCGTGCAAACGTAGAATTTGGTGCCCTCTGTCAGAAGTCCTTCGGACGACTGATTACTCTCCCAGCTAATCGTATCCCTCTTTTGACTAAACTTCGAAGCACTAGTGTCACCTTGGGTTGTGGTGACGTCGGAGCACTGTTAGCCAGCTTTCGGTTCAGACAATTGTTTTCTTCACCTACGTCTCTTTCGAGGGAGCTTCTTGGGAGACGTTATTGTGAACAGTGTTGTACTCTAATCTGCCTCATTGTACTTCTTATGGAAATTTCGGGGACGAAATTTTTATAAGGAGGGTAGATTGACACAGCCCGTTCAAAGTTTTAACTTATTTTATTCCCGGAAGTGGGAAATGACGTTTTTGCCCTGGGTTGACTTTTCGGTTGACTTTTGTGTCGTAACTCGTACGACGCATCCAATTGTATTTTCTTGACGTGCTCGTCGATACGAATTCGTAGACGCGAGCCGTACGTCGTTCGGGCTTCGAACGAATATTTTACGGGCGTTGATTTTTCGACGTTTCCGTATTTTATCTTTTTGGGCTGTTTTGAATTTGTGAGCTGGAGCCCAATTGTCTAATGCCCATGTGGGCAATCCCACGAATTTTGGGATTTTGTCTGGGTCTTTGACCTGTGTCACTTTCTCCCTCTCTTCTTCTTCTCTGCTGCTCGGTGGACCAAAGCAAACACCATTTTTGTTTTTAGCTGGGCACCCCGTGCTCAGATTCTACCCCTTGGAGCCATTCTTTGGCTGGGGAAAAATCACAGACATCCTCACCATTCAGTCACCCTCGTTTCAACTCAGCTTGAGCCCAGTTTCTTCAACTGAACAACAAACCAAAAACGCAGAAAATTTCTATTGGCACCCCGTGCCTTCATCTCCTTCTTCCCGTGTGCACCAGGCCACTTCCATGGCCAAGCTCTCACTGGAGCTTGAACCGAGCAAACCTCTCTTCTTTTCCCTGCAAAACTCAATTTACCCAGAAACTGGAGTTACTCAGGGCACCCAAGCCACCTTCTACTCCTTCCCCTGAGCAGTTTTCATGGCCAACTGCCACGAACCTTGCAGACTTTATTCTTCTCTATTGCTGCCAATTTTCGAACCCCAGCAGGAACTGGAAGTTGATGCCGACGAGAATGTTTAAGATGTTGTGGCTGTGGTCGGTTTCTGGGGTGATTTTGGGTTGGCTGCAATGGACGATCTGGAAGGCTCATGGCCTAGATTAGTGACCTTCATTGCACTTTGAGGGGGGTGCCAGCTTAAGGGTCTCCCCAAGTGGGAGAGCCTACGTCATAATTTATTTCACTGGGTGGCAAAGTTATTTGAAATCTTCTACTGGCAATTTGGGATGTACGACTGACGATTTGTATCTTGGTTTGGGAATTGTCTGCTGGCTTGGTTTTGGAGGTGGAGTACTGTTGGGGGAGTTGGTGCTGGTAGTGCAGATCATGAGGTTTGATGCTGCATTTGAAACTGTTTTTAGTCGAATGAGAATTGATGAAGAGGATTGGGATGCTGTGCTAGACGGGGAGGTGTCAGGCAGGGGCCTTGGGTGTGTTAATCAAAACTAGACAAATTAAGTGTTGGGCTGGTTATTTCAGTTTGGGCCTTGGTTGTTTTCTGCAAGTGTGGGCAGGTTGTATTAGAGATTTTTGGGCCAATTGCATGTTGCTCCAATCCGTATTGGAAAGATTTGTCACCCTTGCTCAATTGTGGTTTTGGATGCTTGATTTACAGAAATCTCCGTTGGGTTGGATTTTGCTCCGGAAGCTTTAGGTTTTGGCGACCATGGCGTCAGAGGACGTACACTTGGGCTTTCCGGCTACCTACAGGTGAGTGAGTGGGTCTTTGTTTGATAAATGTATTTATTTACGTATGGTTTCAACGCTTTCTTTAAACTGTTAGCGTAGTTGCATATCATTACGTTTGTTGGAGGTAGAACATTCGTACTATATTGCCATGCATGTTTTCATACTGTTGCTCATCAGTAGATGTATAACACCCCAGGTATTAGTACTCAGTCTTGTGGCCAGGACTAGCCTTGACGTTTGGAGTAGTCACTACCAGTACCGTTACGCAGCTTTGGATCCATTGTAAGTACTAGCCTGTTCTAGGTTGCACTAGGCAACTCGAACTTGTGTGACTGCACTTTGTGCACCAGCGCTTAGCGTTAGACTCGCGTCATTGTAGTACTCAGCGTATTACTTTTATACCTAGCTTGTTCCTCGTGGTTTAGCCACTTGGGCATGTGTGTTTACATATGGGTGAGCAAATGTCAGTAAATTATTATCGGGGAGTACCTGAATGTTTTCATGATAGTATTTTGAGGTTCATGCCTACGGGTTTGACGTATTTTCTCAATTATACTTGTTTTCAAACGAGGGGTTACTAGACTTTGAAAACAACGGTTTTATCAAACTTTACTTTTTGACCCACTCACCGTTTTATGTTTTGCGCCCCTCCAGGTTAGTTGGCTGGGAGCCTTGCGACGTCGATGGCATGGTGGTATGACGATGTAGTGATTTTTTATACGTTTGTATATCTTTGTATCCCTTACCCTACTCTCGTTGTGTATTCTTTTAATTCTTCCGCACTCTGTTCTTACTATTCCTTTATTCTTAAATTTTCTATTTGGCTTTCGTCACGCTAACGCGTGTCGGCCATCACCTTCCGACACTTGGCTTGTCCAGGATCGGGATGTGACAGCTCGGGAGTGTAATCTCCCTCGGTGTTGCCCGCCTCGAAGCGTGGAGTCGTAGAATTACCTATTTAATATTAGGGGAAAATGTTAAAAACATCCCTAATATAAATTAATTTAACCCTTCAATAAAAAGAACCCAAAAATAATATTATTTTGGGGAAATTGGGCTCGAAAAACGATTTTCGAGGCCCAAAAACCTTGCCGCCACCGTCCACCGCCGCACGTGCCGCCACGCGCCGGGAAACGGCCGGACGCGCTGGCACGCGCCGGCACGCTCTGGCACGTGTTGCCACGCGTTGGCACGCGCCTGATGACGTCACCCCACGCGCAGCTAACGTCAGCGACGCGCCTGCTGACGTCAGCACCGTTAGAATTAACGGCATTAGTTAAGTTTAACGGAATATACCTTTTTCTAACGGAATATTCTGACGCCGTCAGGAATATCTCGTTACCGTGACGGAATATTCCTTCACCTTCAACCTTTTTTCGGTTGCCAGAGCCGCCGTCCTCCGCCGCCTGGTTCGCCGGATTTCTGGAAAATGTCACCGATTTATTCCAAAACTTTAAAAATTCATAACTCCTTCATTCCTTGGCCAAATTTAACGTGCCATATATCAAAATGAAGGTATTGACGAGTAGAATATTTTCATACCAATTTGGGGCCGGAAAAATGGCCAGAGATGGCCTGAAATTAGCCGGAAAGCTTCTGGAAACTCTTATTCCGTTCTCCTTCAAAACTACACCAAATTCCACGTTTTTATGTCGATTTGAACCTACTCAACGTAATAAAACCAGTGAAAATGGTCTCAAGGCTTACCTAGTTCAAAATTGTACAGAAACTTGAATGGCAGTTTGCCGTTTTCGTTCTGATATCGGTTTGGTCAATTTAATTCGAGTTTGAGGATTCTGAAATCACAGTCTCATCCAGAATGACGAGAGGATCGTAATGGCTATAGTCTCATGTCGTGGTTTGATGGTTTTGTGATTCAACAAGAATCTAGGGTTTGTGTACGGTTTTGGTGAGTTTGGCCGAGAGAGAGAGAGAGAGAGAGAGACAGGTCGTGGGGAGAGAGTGGAATGGCTGTAAAGCAGCTAGGTCAACCCAAAAACCCTAATTAACATACGGGTGTGAAAATTACTAAAATGCCCCTACACTTTAAAGTTCCGTAAAACGTTCGTTTTAACTCCAAATTGAGTTCCGCTTGCTTCCACATGTTCGTATCGACGAGTACCACTTGAATAAGTAAAGAAGGTAATTTTCACAAGTCGTCCCGAAAAAGTCAAGAAAAGTCAACATTGACCACTAGGGGTATTTTGATAATTTCACATAAAATTTTGGGACGGGTTGTAACAGAACAGATAGTGAACTAGCTCTGCGACCAAATCCCTTTCTTTTGGTAGTATCGATTTACCAACCCCAGGCCAGTGTGTCTTTGGTTGTCACCTTTTATAAGGAAGCAGCATTAGGACCATCCCGATGGAGTCATATCCAATCCAATGGAAGTCTTATCAATTATATCTGACTCTTATATATATATGAATGTTTTTTTTTTTACTATATAAAGTCATTTCAACATCAGTCTTTATTTTCTGTCTTTACTTATTCGTATATTCAATTTATGTCTTTACTTTTCTTGTAGATGCTTAAAAGTGGAGTGTTTGTCTATAACCAGTTTATAACAAACCCCATTTTAGTAGTTTCTGGTATAAACATCAAGAGACAATTAAAAGTCCTTAACAAGCAAGGCAATTAAAAAGAACCTAACCAAGAGGTTATCTGATAAGCCTCAATCCTTTATGGGGAAGTTATACTGCTTGTGGCGCAAGTATCTAACACGTATATAACCTAATCTAATCGTAATTGCATCTTTCTATTAGCAGAAGCCCATAGTGGCACGCCTGACTACACACCAATATATAAAGGCCTCACGAGAAACCCTTCAAAGGGATAGAAGTGAAGCCTGCTAAATTCAACAGGAAGCGAGACAGTGCCATCTTGAGGCTAGCCAACCAATGTTCCTTACCCGCACACTAGCGCGCAAACAACTTTAGTTGTATTTCGTTTCAAATCATTGACTTTAGTTGTAATTGATTCGTGTTCAATTGTGTTGTATTATATGTCAAAGTGACATTCTCAATAACGCTGGGAATGTCTTAAAGTTTGAGATTATGGATCCGTTAATAAGTAGAGCATTCAAGTTGATTTTATCATCTAAAGTTTATTTGATAATTGTTTTCGTCATTTTTTTGTTCTAGGCGTCTTCTTAAAAAGTGTTATGTGTTGTTGAAACTAGAGACCAATAGAGTTCCGTTCGTAAGTTAACCGTTTCAAGTCGAGATTTTATGTTTTGAAGTTTGAGCAATGTTTGTTTTCGTCATCGTGTGTTTCCGTGAGATAGTTTGGTGTCGTTGAAGCACGAGGCAACTACAAGTTAGTGAGCTGAGCTTGAGGTGTGACTATAGTAGTATGATAAGTTATCATCCAAGTGTGGATTTAATTGGCGCAAAGGTTAGGTTGATGGAGATTTCAACAAAATACCTAAAGTTAGTAGGATTCTCAATGTTAGTGGGTGAACTTGTTGTTTCGAGGATAGTTGGGGAATGTAGGAAGTGTGAAGGTTATTTTCATTTTCATATTTTATTTATTTTAGTATTAATTTGATTTGGTATTCATTTTTTAGGTTAGTGATTTTCGTTTTATTATTTTATAGAAGTGTATTATTATATATAGAAGGAGGAAGTGGATATGAGTCTACAAGCATGACAGAGGAATCATTTCAATTCAATCGGGAAGAAATAATACTACAAGACAAAATGGAATACATAGTAGAGTTATTGCACCCTTTATTATTCTTGAGTTATTTATTGGCCTAGTTCGTCTTTGAACTAGAGTTCATCGTAATTGTGTTTCCACTGAATATATGATGTATTTTATGTACGAGTTTTTAGTTAACTCTATATATTTGTTTTCCCGCTACTTTCTGGTGCGACATGTCGATTATGGGCATATCTTGAGATCAGTGTGCGACATTACGTTTCTCGAAGAAAATTGGATGACGCTTTGACCAGCCACCCCTTCACATCGACCTTTCGAACCTTTGACCTGCCACCCCCTCCTCTGTGTCTGACTTTTCGAACCTTTCACGCTCACCCCACCCCGATCTCTTCCTCCTCCCGTCCCTTGTAACCAATTTTTTTTTTTTTGGGTTTTCGTTTAAATTGTTATGCCTTTTATAATTGTATATTATTACTTTTGCATTTTTCTCAATAATCCACGTGGCTTAAAGTTATTGGATTAGTGAGCTCCACTTGTGAGCCACACTACAAGCGCGAATTAAAAGCACTCAAATAAAGTGAAATACACTCAAATGCTTAGTAGATTGTTTCTCAAATAATACTTTTGCATTTTTCTCTATAGTCTTGTAAAGTCTGTTAGTGCGGACCATTAGTGAGGACGGGAATCTAACGGTTGTGATTAGCCGAGCTTACCATAGAACTGGATATTTATGACTTGTACAATTCACGAGTAAAACCCAATTATATTTTAGATTTTTTTTTCTTTTTTTCTTGCCTGAAAGAGTGTTTAAAGAGGATCTCGCACGTCCCCTTGTCGGAAAGAGAAAGACACATAGTTGGGGATCTCGCGCGCCTAGAATGTTGTGGCCGTCATCACTGTCGTCCCAAAATTCGCCGTAGTCCCATTCGTTGTCATTGTCTCACTGTGTAGCTGTGGAGTGCGATGGTGGTTGGTGGTGCTGCATTACTGCATTACGACATTGTTTAGGGGTTTAGTTGTGCTTTTGAGATTGAGTTCAAAGTAATGGGTTGTGAAATTCGAGTTGGGGTAAGTTTATGTGTTGTTTTTTATTTGATAAATTCGATTGAATCTTGCTGGGTTGTCATAACTTGGGTTATTTGGGTGGAAATTGAGATTTTATACAAATATACAGGGTTGTGAGAAGTTGGGTTATATTTGTGGGGCTTTGAAGTAGCAATTTTGATTCAATGGGGGATTACAGAGAAGTAGAGAAAAATATAGTAGAAAGTGAGGATGTACATATAGACGAAATTCATGATGTAGATAAAGATGAATTTGAGGACATAGATGTAGACAAAATTGAGGATGTAGAAGCTGAAGATGAAATTGGTGCAAGGGTGAATTTGTGGTATCGATTGTAGAAGATGAGTTGAAACCAAAATTGAAAATGGAGTTTGATTCGTTGGATGAAGGCTATGTTTTTTACAATAGGTATGCAATGGTAGCTAGGTTTGGGATCCAGGAACATAGTAGTAAAAAGGGCAGTGGTGGTGAGGGTTTGGTAAGGGAGGAATTTGTTTGTTGCAAACAAGGCAAAAAGAAGGCGGAAGCTAATCCAAAACCAAATGGAAAATGGAAGAGGCCAGAAAGTTGCATTGTTGGAGCCAATTGGTCGTGATAATTTTGTTGTAACAATTTTCAAAGAGTGACACAACCACCCTATGTCAAGCGTCATACACTTATTTAGATCTCATCATCAAGTTAACAAGGCAAAAAAGATGATGATTCAACAATGTGCGGAAATATTTCCATAAGCAAACAAGTGGGTTTATTGGAGGTGCAAAGTAGAGGAATCGAAAATATTGGTTGCATCCCCAAGGATATGTATAATGCTAAAAGGGACTTGCGAGCTCATCTAATTGGGCATGATGCAGAAATGCTTAAAGAGCATTATGAGAATGAGAAAGGAAAAGCGAGTCATTCTATTTCAAGATGGATATTGACGAAGATGGAATACTTGGCAATTTCTTTTGGTCGGATGCTAAGTCAAGACGTGCTTATACATATTTTAGTGATGTGATTGTGTTTGATACGACTTTCAGCACCAATGTGTACGAGATGATGTTTGCTCCTTTGTTAGGAGTCAATAATCATGGTCAAACCACGGTATTGGATTGTGCATTCTTAAAAAATGAGAAGACCTAGAGCTCTGAATGGTTGTTTGAAGAATTCCTTAAAGCTATGCCAGGTGAGCCACCCAAAATGATCATCACGAATCAAGATGGTGCTATAGCAAAGGTGATTGGTAGCAAGCTTCCAAAAACCTTTCATGGATACTGCATATGGCATATTATTAATAAATTCACGAAGCAGGGTTGGGTTGAGGCCATATTGAGGGATTTGCATGCTTGCATATGGGATATCGAAAGCAAAGAAAGGTTCGAGGCAGAGTGGAATGTGTTGGTAGAAAAACATAACTTGCATGATGAAAATTGGCTTTCGGACATTTATGGATTGCTTGCAAATTGGGTTCCCGCATTTTGTAAGCATGGTTTTTTTGCTAGAATGTCAAGTAGTGAATGTGCGGAGAGTGTTCAAATATCACTCGATATTATATAGTTTCTAGAAACTTGTTAAACATCGAGTGATATTTGAACCAAGCATAAAAATCTCAATGTGATATGAACAATCTGAACCGTTCATATTTTTTAATATAGTCAAAGATCATGTTTTCAAAAAAGGAAATTTGAAAAGAATGAAATCCGGTTAGAAGATTGGGCCATAAACGTAAACGAAAATGGACAAATATTTATAAATCTTGGGTTCATGGATTATGGGGTCGCATTTCAGAGTTGACCCTTTCACGAAAGTTGTAGAGCTTGTCATTTTGAGTGTTTGTATATTTTTTTCCCCATTTGTTATAATTGTACATTAATTATTATGATTTTTTTTCACACTGCCATGTGGCACAATCTAAGCCATCCTTAGGATTTAGAGTTTTCTGTCACAACATGTGAAATTACCAAAATACCCCTAGTGGTCAATGTTGACTTTTGTTGACTTTTCGAGACGACATGTGAAAATTTATTTCTTTATATATTCATGATGTACTCGTCGATACGAACGCGTGGACGCAAGCGGAACTCAATTCGGAGTTAAAACAAACTTTTTACGAAACTTTAAAGTGTAGGGGCATTTTAGTAATTTTCACACCCGTAAGTAAATTAGGGTTTTTGGCTGGCTGCTGTGCAGCCAACCCCTTCATTCACTCTGCACGATCTCTCTCTCTCTCTCTCTCTCTCTCTCTCTCTCTGCCAAAACCACCCAAACCATCCAAACCCTAGTTTGTGGACGAATCACAAAACCATCAAACCGAGACACGAGACTATAGCCATTACGATCGTCTCGTCATTCTGGACGAGACTGTGATTTCAGAATCCTCAAACTCGAGCCTAATCGTCCAAACCAACGTCGGAACGGAATCGGCAAACTGCCATTCAATTTTCTGTACAATCCTGACCAAGGTAAGCCTCGAAACCATTACCATTGGTTCTATTACGTTGAGTACGTTCAAATCGATATAAAGAACGTAGAATTTGGTGCAGTTTTGAAGGAGAACGGAATTAGGGTTTCCCGAAGCTTTCCGACCAATTTGGTGCAGTTTTCACACCCCGACCGGGATAGCCACGTGGGCCCCAGATCTCAAGGCGTGCTGACCGACCACTCCGTAGGAGTGACGAAGTCATAGGAAGATTAAATAAGAAATTAGAAATGATAGATAAAAATTAAATCAGAGTTTAACGAAAATACGGAAGTGTAATGTGGGTAGAACCCATTATTACATAGTGTCAGAGCTAGGTGCAGTAAAGGAAATTATTCCCATCCGTAGGATGGATATAGCACACAACAAAAGGAAATTAACATACACTGCAGAAAGAAAATCAGGCTACCAGCAGCTGCCACCACCGAATCGTCGTCAACTAAAGTCTAAGTCCTGGAGGGGCGAAAAACAAGGGTGAGTGGGCCAATATCGATTTTCTAAGTAAAACGTTTCCAAAACTTTAGGTATAACCCCTCACTGTAAAACCCATAGATTTACCAAAATATTTACTACTAAAGTAAGTCTCTAACATAAGTAAACGGGCCAACGCCCACAAGGATACGGGTATAAATCATTTATCACAGTGAAAATCAACATTACTTATCACATGGAAATATGCAACAAGTCATATAGAAAGTAGCTACATGACAGGCTGGGTGTTTGATATAACTACGCTCTAGCACTACATACACGTGAAGGCTGGCACAAAGTGTGCGTCACAACAAGTCTAGACGCCAGAGGCAATCTAGAACAGGCTGGCACCTAATCATGGATCCATGTCGAGCGTAATGGTGCGGGTGTGAACAATCACGTGAAGCTGGTCCTGGCCCGGACAGTGCTAACACCGTGCATAATGTGAAATAAGTAATACAATTAAAATCATGTGTATGCATGCCAAGTTTCATCATAAAACCCAAATCATAAATCAATAATCAACAAGTAAGGGTTTATCACAAAATAAGTCTAATTTCATAAAGTAGGCATGCCACACACATATATATATTTCAAAAACACCATAAATCATATTATAATAATATAAAAATGGTAAGTACTAGGCCCACTCACTGATACGTAGTCGGATCGTAGCCCCCGTAGTGTGCTTGAGCTCGTTGCTCCTCCGGATAGGTCTCAACTATATGAGAGTTTACTAAACTAATCATTTAACAAGCCTAACCCAAATAAAGTAATGAAAAAGACTTGAAATCGCCTTTGTTTGCTCGAAACGGGACTTGAAAAGGTCAGAAAATGGGTTCACGCGCCGCCGTGCGCCACCGCGGGGCTCCACGCGCCGCCACGCGCCGCCACAAGGCAGCACGCGCCGTCACGCGCGCCCACGCGCCGTCACGCGCGCCCACGCGCCGTCACGCGCCGTCACGCGCCCACACGCGTTCGGACGCGCTCCCACGCGCTCACACGCGCACGCACGCGCACGCACGCGCGCTCACGCGCGGACACGCGCCTAACTGTTACGCGCCGTTAAAGTTAACGGCGTGCCGTTAACTTTAACGGTATATTCGTTTTGGCTGACGGAATATTCCCTAACGGCGTTACGGAATATTCCGTCGCCGTTAGAGAATATACCTGACGCCGTTAAAGATTCGACGGAATATACCTTCGGTATATTCCCGGTTTGGACCGGGTTGGACCGGGTTGGACCGGGTCCTGCTGACGTCACGGACCAGTCGCTGACGTCACGCCGCTGCAATCTCTGGCCGCCGGGCGCCGCCGCCGTCCGCCGCTCGCCGGCGCCGGAATCTGGAATTCTTCGCCGGAAAATCTGGAAATTCGTAACTTCTTCAGATCAGCACCAAAATTCAAGAAATTTATACCAAATTGAAGCTGGACTCACGTAGAGTTCGTTTTTACCTAGGATGGGACCAAATTATGGCCGGAGACGGCCAGAAATGGCTTGGAAATTCTCGGCCCAAACTCGAACTCGACGATCGTGGGTTTTCAACGACATGCAAGGCCTGGGCTTGATTCCCAGGACCTCCAGAAGCCCAAGGGTGGTGGTTGCAGGTCGAATCGAGGTCGGAAAGGCGAGGTTCAGTCGATCGGGGCTCGCCGGAGAATGTGGCCGAGACTTGGTTCTTCGCCGTTCGATGTTTTCTGGGTTTTAGAATGGACCAGAGACGACGAGGACGATGATGATGGCACTTGGGAGTCGATTTGAGTTCGAGAGAAGGACCTCGAGTTGAAGACAGGGAGTGTGGGTGTCCAGATCAAATTCTGGTTTTTTCTGAAACCTGTACTTTCTGGGTCTGACGGTTCGAGGTGAGTGATGGGGATGAAGGTGATGCACAACAGTGATGTGTAGGTCTGAGGTGAGGGCGGGGATGGTGAGGGTGGAGCTTTGGGTGTCTAGAGCAAAAAAACTCAGAGTTTTGATTGAACTGCAATTGCATGCAGGTTGAGTGGAGGACTCGGGGAGTGAGATGGCAGAGTGAAGGTGAGGGTGGTTGAGTGTAGTGCAGCAATGCACAGTGATGTTGCTGGTTTTAAAACCAAATCAGTCAAGCATTGGTTTTGCACAAAGATAGTTTGCCCAATGCATGTCAAATGCATGCAGAGAAAAGGGCTGAGTTTTCAGTCTGAACCAAATGCAGGCCTCGTGCCTTGCAGAAACCATGGGCTAAGCCCCCTGTTTCAAAATACTGCCAAGGTAAAATTACCATTTTACCCCTACTCGTAACTTGTCCAAAACAAGTCCGATTCGAGTGTCGTTCGCGTCAACGGATCCGTAAATTAATGTACACACTAGAAGTACACCAAAATTTCTGAAAATACCTCGGTAGAAGGGACGTAATCCCGAATGATACATTATGCCACTAAGGGCATTTTGGTCATTTTACACCGTCGGGGAATAAAATACAATAAACGTAGGGACGGGATGTAACAATGGAAATATGATTTGTTATCTACGGATTTTATATTGTTATATGTTTCCAGTTATACTTAAAGTACTTTTTGAATTATACTACGATAGTATGATTTTACACCTATACTGGATTTCAAAACAGGGGGTTACTATGTTGAAAAGAGAAAGGTATTTCGAAAACTTTTATTTTTCGTCCACTTACACCTTTGTTTTTGCGCACCCTTCAGAACCTAGTGATAACGCATCTGGTGAAGTCGAGGCATCCGAGTGGCAGCGTTGATCCTATTTCCCGACCATGTAGGGATTTACTATTTCTCATTCAGTTTCTTTAATAATATCCATCCCTGTTATGGATAGAAATTCTAGGAACTTGATTCATTATTTTTTTTCCACTAATTCAAATTAGTACGCTCTGAACCTTGTGCATATTGGCATTAAATTCCGCAAACTTTATGTCAATGTAATTTACTTAAACTAAGTGTTATCATGCATTTAATGGCTTCGTCACTTACGAGTGTCGCCCAGCACGCCCAAACTCGGTATCCACGTGGGTATAGAGGGTGGGGTGTGTCAACATGTCACAAATAGTCATTCAATTCATAACAGGGATTAAGGTTTTCTGTCATATGATGTCACAAGTTGTCATCAAATGAATACCCATTATTGAATTCAATGAAACTGGGATTAATTTTACTTTATGATATCTAACCAACGCACAAAAACTTTCATACTGTATCATAAACTTTCTTAAAGATGCAAAAAATTTCTCAATCCCACAAAAGAATAACATAAATTTGAAATAATTGTATCATAAACTTTCACGAAGCTGCATAATGTTTGTCCAACAACACATAGACTAACATATACAGATCTAAAAGCTATCCATGGTTCATTAAAGATCCCTACACATTATGCAAGCCACGCAACATGTCTGCAGCCATGCTTAAGCGAAAGAAAGGCACGTTCTCAGGCTTCAAGATACCTATTGGCAGTCTCAGTGACAATAATTCAACCACCTTCAACACAAATATTTCACAATCTCCGCTGCATAAACACATAACATCATAGAACTAATTTCACTATTAATTACGTATACAAACATGACTATCATTTTACACAATAAGTCAGTCAGTCACCCATTATTTTGCTGTGGACCATCCTCTGCAAACATGATTGGCCAAGGTCCTTCCTTCCCTATCCAATCCAGGCTTCTCAATAGCTCAAGCAACACATGAGCAACCCGTGTCAATCTTGCGATCACTTGTCTCTTATGGGTTGTTGTCTTCAATGAGTCGTAAACTTTGAGTTCACCATTGGCAAGATCAATCATCACAGCAACCCAATGCTCACTCTATTCCAAGTTAAGTGTCATGAACACCTTGCCAACCTTATTGAGCCAAGATCTCTCTTCCTTTATGCCCTCGCCTTTTACTAATCTCACCAAAACCAGCTCAAAAAGTGTGATCGGTTTGCCTCCTTTGCCTCCTTTGGATTCAAACCAAATAATGTATGTCAACTTTCAAATGAATAATTTTACCACATGAAAATTGTACTCTCATACCACAATATAGTCGTTCGTATTAGTTGCAACAATTGGGCCAGTGTTTGCAAGCTCATTCTAATGCTTCCTTAACAGGTATAGTTGCAAAACCATGTGTTGCGAAAATGCCATGTCAAGAATTAGACATTGACAATAAATTTACAGCAAGCTTTCACAAATATTCCATCCGATAGTATTTATTCACTTACATCAGTGGACAACCAACCTTCTTCCAAAAGGATGCGCCTCCAAAACTCATCGTGGGCGGCTGTGCCACATTCTAACAAAGTGGCAGGATTAACATTGTAACCAAAACATTCACATCGTTAATGTATAAATACACAACAAATACTATAAAATCCATGCACATAAGAACTAAAATTTTCAAGACTAAATTACTCTTGCCCATTTTTATTTATCTTTTTGTAACCATAGAAAAACTCCATCATTTCCACAAGGCATCGTTGATCCAAGTTTTTCAACGGGTACTGTCTCTGCAGCACCTCATCCACCGACATACTGAATTTCAACTTTGTGCATTTGATGGGATCAAGCATCAATGCCGTATATTCTCTTTGTACTTTATGTTTCTTTTTGCCTTTTTCCTTAGCATTAGCTTTTGTTGTCGCCCTTGTGACACGCCCTTTTCTTTTTGCTCCCAAAACTTGTCCCTCAGAAATGAATAGCACTTCACCATCATCATCATCATCATCAACTTCTTCATATTGGTCCGGTAGTTTTTCTCCCACCAGATGAGCAATCTTTGCACAAATATCCTTCGGATTATCCCAATCCACATTCTCCTGCACCAGCTTCAAACTACATAATTCGTCATCCACATCTCGAATCTTCAACTCTAACCCCTTCCCTATGTCCTCACCACCACTGTCTTCCTTTTTTTGTTCATCTTCCTCCTCACTTTTTTCCTCCACCATGTCTTTTTCCCTTCTTGATGCCTCCTTTTCTTCTTCACTTTCTTGCTCACTTGATTCATCCATTTCTTCCTCAACCATTGCTGTCTTCCATCCTTTTCTTTGTTCCCTCTGCACACTAGCAGCCAACTCCTCTGTCTTTCTCCACAATTTCCGCTTCTCCTTCTCATGCCTCAATTTTGGCCAATTCAAACGTCGTCTTCCTTATCTCCACTCTCAACTCAGCAATATCATTAGTCTCCGAGGTTAAATCATCATGCATAAACTCTTCGTCATCGTCCCCCCAAGTCCAATATTGATAGGAGCATATTTATGCGACTTAGTTAGCTTGTTTTCTTGCATTTACATAACTAGTTTCTAGTTATTATAGTATTTTAAGCTATTTTCGTGTGTTTTCAGGTTTAAATGGCTAAAGTGGCAAGAAAGTGCATTTTGGAGTGTTTTAGAGCAATTTTGGGTTTGGAATGGATAGCACATGTTTGGAGCATGATGGATGGACATTTTGGAGTCATATAAAGATAAAGAATCAGCTAGAAGATCAGTTTCATATGCACAGGACTCCTAGAGTGAAGGAGGTCACCGCTGGAATTGAGGAAAAGGAAACAAAAACCATCTCGATGGGAATAAAAACCATCCCGATAAGAATAATTGCCAAATTCGACAGAGCACCCAGAATTCCTCAGAACGAATTACGTGTCGTGCCTTATATGGTTGGAAATCTTTGGATGTCTAGTTTCCACAGGATTTTACAGATCATGATTCTGATACTTCTACAAATAGTTATTGCTGTTTTAGTGAGTCGAAACAAGCAGAAGAGTCCTAGTCGAATTGGGTTTCAAGGAAGATAACGTGACAGCTGTTTGAGTGTGTTTCTACACTTAATTAAGATGGATTAAGGAGTTCTAAGGAAGTCTAAATTCTCTAAAAAACCGTGCCTTAGAATCCTTTGAGGATACAATCACTTGAAGACGCATAAATAACAATAGAAGACCAATTTGGCAGAGGGGGGGAGCACACAAGAGCCAAAAGTCAGAATTCCAGATTGTGCCGCAGTTTTGGAGGAGTTTAGGTGTATTCTATATTTGTTTAGTTTTAGTTTTTGTTTCATTGTAATTATGAGTAACTAATTTCTTTTTAGCTAGAGGCGAATTCAAAACCATGAACATATATGTGATATGAATTGATTACATCCAGTTATTATTTCATAAATCGTGAATGCAATTTGCTTAACTGAGTTATCAAAACTTGTTTATGTATGTGGGTTGGGGGTCGACACTTAATTTGCATGCATGAATTTGATGCTAGAATATAAGGGACTTTCACCTAATAGTTAGAAACTTATATTCACAAGTAGTGGAGGTTGCTGGTCACGATCGCGTTAAGTGAATTCCTGGTAGGAGTGTCATGCTTTTCATAGTCACAAATACCTTGTCGATGCTTATGGTTTTCAAAGAACTTAATGACCTTTGATATGTATCTCTATCATGCTTTTCATAGTTAGGGAACTTGATAAGGATAATTT
This sequence comes from Gillenia trifoliata, assembly GCA_018257905.1. Lineage (NCBI taxonomy): Eukaryota > Viridiplantae > Streptophyta > Magnoliopsida > Rosales > Rosaceae > Gillenia > Gillenia trifoliata. The sequence goes on along the minus strand of JAEHOF010000012.1, from coordinate 178,991 downwards.
GGTTGCGTTGCGCGTATCCCATCCAATTCAATAAATCTAGGAAAATCTGAAGGTTAACTTAAGCGTACCTAATTAACTTGGGGTGTTGAGATTCATGGTTTATAGGAAGAATAACTGGAGATTGATTTGTATGCATATATGTCATGTGTGGAGAAGGACCTTCTAGCTAGCTTTTCATCTTTGTTAATCACCCTTTTCATTCGTTCTTGTTAATTTATTTTCGTCCAAATTCCTTTATAGTACCTGTTTTGAGTCAATTTAACTTAGTTTTATGTTTTTGAGTCTATTTAGTGTAGCTTAGCATCCCTAATTAATCCCCAGCTTAGAACAATCCCTACTTATCTATACTACGATTACATTAATAGGGTTTAAGTTTGTGTGCAATTTAATTTCACATCAAATATGGTTCTTGCTTCTCCACCGCAAATGCCACAATTTGGTTAAGCCCCACAGCCTATCAATTAAAATACCATTCATCAGAATATAACTTAACGACACTTAATCATACATAAACATTCACAGAGTTTCATACACACTCATATACAATTGTACCACTCATTCACGGTCATACAAATACAGATTCATACACATTCATACACATTCATACAAATTCATACACATTCATACGAATTCATACACACTCGTACACATTCATACCTCTTTGCCCTCAATTATGTACATCTTCATCTTCTCGTATGTAGGTTGCTTCTTTCCAGTTTTCCACTGGAGAATTCATGGCCTTGCTTTAGCTTCAGTCAAAATACAATAACATAAGGCTTCTCTAATTGTGGAATCAACTTGTACGCCCACACCTGCATGTATTCTTAATTAGTATTAATTTACAAACGTAAAAAATATAAAAAAAAAACCATTATTAACTACTAACCCTTAATTGAAAAGCATATGGAAATCATTTGCAGCCCCATCTAGATAAAGGTCCCCTTTTGTTTCCCTTCACTTCTTCCTTCTCATCCTCATCCCCTTCCACATCCTCATCCCCTTTTCCTCTCCTAAATGCAGCAAATGAGAGGCAGTCTTGGAGTTCCTCGAATGATATTGCACCCCACGGATATTTGTTAAAACTTTCCAAGTCCTCCACTAGGTCGAGGTAATCTAGATTCATAGCAACATTGCTCTTCGCCCCAAACAATACTGCATCAGCAAAATACACTAGACCAAGCTTCACTGCATCATCATCGTCTTCCTAGATTTCTTCGAGGCCATCTTGACTTTACCCCTCGACTTATCTTTCCTGCCTTTGCTGCCCTTACTGCTTTGTCCTTTACCCCTAAGCTTCTCAGGAAAATAATCCCTCAAGAGCCTTATCTCACTAGGCTCAATCTCTATGACATACAGTTCATCGCACCTTAGCCCAATGATAAGGCAAAAGTCCTTCTTGGCGAACCGTGTTTTTTCACATCCTATTCTGTAACTTAGGCCTTCTAGGTCTGTAATCCCCTGATTTCCCACACTACGGAATGACAGTTCGTGCACCAATTGACCGCTAAATGTCAACTTGTCCACATTCTCCAAGTGCCCAAAAAAGAAGCCCAAAAAGCCTCTATCTACTCTTCAGTAAACTTTTCTCGTAGAAGCTGTAAAACCTGATTAACCTGTGAAAGATTGTTCACCCGACTCAGGTACGAATCCTCTTCTCGGGTGGCTAGTTCCATATTTGAGCTTGCCATGTCCTATGCACTCAACAGTATAAGAACTCATAAATTTTAACAAGTCTTCATAAACCTACGTCAACCTTGACATACTGCTTCATCAATTTACACAAATTTAGTTATTCATAAATTGAAACAAGGCTTCATAAACCTAGATAAAGTTTCATAAATTTACACAAGTTTACTTAACTCACAAATTTCAACAACAATTCAGCAACACAACTCAACTCTAAACGCCAACTAAACCCAATTCAAAAATATGAACCCTAAAAACAGTGTATCAACATGTATTCAGAAACTTACATCTACCCTAAATCTCAATTCGACAATATGAACTTTCAAAACAGTGTCTCAACAAGTTTTCATAAACATGAATCTACCTTAAATCTTCACAAATCTCCACAAACTTCCACAAATTTTCACAAATTTCCACAAATTTCCACAAATTTCACAAATTTCCACAAATTTTCACAAATTTCATCAATATGCATCCACAAATTTCACAATTGAACACAAATACTAACTTCACTTACTGGTTTCGAACAAATTCCGTACAAATTCCTTGCCTCGTATCTTCTGAAAAACTTGCAGACGCCGTCCAACAAGACTCGCCGCCCTCAATTTCGAAAAATTGCAAATGCCAGTGAAGCTTTGTGGATGAAGCAACATTAAAGTTTTTGAATTTTAGTGTTAAGTTTTGAGCGGAGAGGACAGTATAAACGAACAATTTTTTTTTAAATCTTGTTTAATTTAAAAGCTGTAACTATTGTCCCCTCCAACCGCCTCTTTAATTCATGGGTGATTAATGACCCGATGTGTCAAAAATATGTTCGCACGTAGAAAGATGTGAATATTGTTTAATTTAAAAACTGTAACTAAACGGCCTCTTTAATTTAAAAGCTGTAACTATTTTTTACGGGTATTTGATAACTATAACCAAAAACTGAAACTAAAATAGATACGCCTCTTAAAAAACAAACACAAAAATACCCGTCTAAAAATCAAATGAATTTCTCCTTTGTATGGGGCTAACAAAATTTGTGTCATTTACAATCTCGTCTCTCAAACTTCAAAAGGGCATGATATGAGTGGTCTTAGTATCATAACAAGAAATAACCGATTTGGAATTCACCCGAAAAATCTTGAGCAAATCGGCAGACATCTGCCGAACAGCCGGCGAACAATTGCTTTGCATCAGCAACAATATCTTGGTCAACCCATTCGCCCTCCCCACCGCCTCTTGCGCCGCCCTCTCCTTAAACAAATAGCACACGCTCCACAGTATCGTCACCGCGTGCTCCGTCGCCGCACTCGACACCTTCAGCAACCTCTGCACGATCCCCGACACGCACTTCCCGTCCTCGCAGATTTTCCCCCGCCCCTCCTTCACCGACGACACCGTTTCCAGCACCTTCAACGCCTTCTCCACCGTCGTCGTCGTGGAATTCGGGTTCCACAGCAACTTGGAAAGCAGCTTCACTGCTCCTAAATGGACCAATCTAACCTTCACACGCTTCGGCGTCGACAGGGCGATCAAGCACGAGAGACTCGCTTCAATGACCGTCGGATCCTTTTCCGGAGCCGTGAATTTCAGCAGCTGGGGTAAAAGCCCTTCTTTCTCGGCGATCAGGATCTTCGCCTCCACGTTTACCGCGATTGATTCCAAAACCCCAGCGGATGCGATTCGAGAATCCACGCGTCCATGTTGTGCAACGAGGAGAAGAGAAGCCAAGCAATCGCGGCCGGTCTTTCTCAACATCCATCTCGACAGCTCCTCCCGGTCTTGGATTTCGTCTTTCACCAAATCAATGATCCTCACGACTTGTTCGAGGACGCCGATGTTTTTGTCTTCGGCATTGCCGCTGCCCCCGAGATATTCGACGAGGACTTGAATGAAGCCGTCGCTTTCGGCGAGGAATTTTTGGTTGTCGTCGGACTCTCTGGCGAAGCGAGCAATCTTGGAAAGGGAATCGAAGGAGGAAGAGGGGTCGGTGTCGACGTCCATTTGTTGGATTAGGTGGCGGAGCTGGTCCTTGGGCGGAGCTGGTTGGAGGGGGGAAGAGGGTGGCGAGGACGAGGTGGAGTTGCGTGGGGGAAGGCGGATAGAGTCGGACCAGATCTGGATGAGGCGCTGCAGGGTGCGGTTGGGGAGCAAGTCTTTGGTGTGGAGGAGTTGCATGGTGGCGGGGCAGGTGTTGTTGCCGTCGTCGAGCCAGCGCTGGATGCTGGAGCGGTCGTAGGTGACGCCGGTGCAGAGGCTCACAGGGGATTTCATCACGTCCAGCGATATCGGACACCGGAAGAAGCTCGGCACCACGACGTAGAGGTCGTCGTCCCTCACCATCTCTCTCTGTCTCTGTATTCCTTTCTTTCGGAATTTTGGGTGGAGAGAGAGAATCCAAACAAACAGAGAGAGGGAGGATGGACAAGACAAGAGAAGCGTGGGTTTAAACAAGACAACAGAGAGAAAGGAAGAGAGAGAGTAGGGAGTCAAAGGTACGCTGATGTCAGCCATTTTACTTTACTCTGATTTTATATATTTGTTTAATTAAAAAAATATATTCTCTCTCTTTCTTTATCTCCCGTACTTAGAGGCTGGTCTCTGGTCTGAGTTGCAATTTGAATTTGTGGGGTTGTGGTTAATTTATATCGAACTAGTTTACTAGTAAATATTTTTTTTGTTTAATAATACATTATTATTATGTATATGTTTTTCTTTACTTGACAATATGCTATTTGATCAGTATGTTATATAACAGATTTGCTGTTTAAGAGACATTTTAGTCTAATAATATAATATAATGTATAAAGTTTTTAGTTAAAATATTTAAAATAAAATGTTATATGATATTTTGTTATTAAAACGGAGCGCTATATGGCGGTGGACCATGTTGCTCTTGTGTATAAGACTGTATTTTAACTTATGCAATCTGCGAATCTCAGCCGTTGGGTGAGTTGGAGTCGAGAATGATTAGGATAAATGGTGGGCTAGGATATGAGGATGTAGGATAACACGACTACTACACGGGGGATGGAGTGCGTTTTAATTAACAAGCGTTATAATGGGGAGGAGAACGTGGGGTGGGGGAATGTGGGGACCACGGAACAATGAGCATCTAGGTGGTGCGGTGGGGCCCATCGAGGGGTTCGGTTGGTCAGTCTTATTGGATATTACATCATCATCATTTTCTTGGACGGACGTTGGTGGAGAATTGAGATATGAGACTTCATAGGCAGAGAGAGAGAGAGAGAGAGAGAGGGAGAGAGAGAGAGAGAGGAGGAAAAGGACCTTTTGCTTTGAATTAGTGGCCTTTCTTTCTTGAGTTTTACGGCGTGGTAGTTTCGTGATCCAATTAAGACATCTCCAACTAGTTAAATTTTTGTTAAAGAGTTTTGTTAAAAAAATAAAATATTAATAAAAATTATAAAAATGAGAGAGATAGTTGGATAGTATTGTGATGAAATTTTATTAACTTTTAATAGGATTGCTACTTAAATGTGTTGAGTGACTGCGAAATTTTTTTAGTACTAAGCATCATCAGGTACTATGAGATGATGAACGGCTGAGATTGATTCATATTTAATATAATTGTTGACATTAATTAAAAAAAACAAAAGGTGGCTGTATTCGATAGTACGTAGTACTAGGGCAATATCCGAGTGATTGTTTATTTTGCTAAAGTAGAGTGTTACTTTTTATTTAAAATATAATAAAAGTAGGACAAATGATTGACCAGTGATATTTTATATTAATATTTTATACATTTCTTAACACTTTATAGCAAAAATTTAGGTAGTGATATTAAAGAAGCTCTAACAAAATCCTCCACAACTTCGTTAATATTCCTTGTTTCTTTTGCTTTTTGATTCTTCCACTAAGATATTCCTTTTTCTTTTTTTTTTTGAACGCAAAGAAAAGAAAATTTAGAGCTTTTTGCTTAAATGATTTTAATTCTAGGATAAAATTGGTTATTAATGACATATATGTGGAGACATAAATTAATCACATTTAATAAGAGAATAACACGTGGACAATATGCTTAAAATGACATTTTTACCCATGATGTCGTGAGTATACCACAAAATTACCCTAAGGAATAAGATGTAGTCTCCTCAGGTAATTGGGCTTTTATGCCACTAACAGGCCATAGGCTCTCCAGGCCGCCCATGACATATTTGATAGGAGCATATTTATGCGATGTTGTTATCTTATTTCTCTATGTTTATTTAGTTAATTTTCGTTAATTGAAGTATTTTATTTTATTTTTGTTTTATTGTAGGTAGAAATGGCAAAGTTGGAATTATAAGGCAAAAGGAGCGAAACAAAGCATTATTTGGATTTGGAATAGAATGCTTGTGTGGCAAGCATTGGAGCACAAGGATTTGGGATGTGTTAAGTCATTAGGAGTGGGCACAAGTGACGGATAATGGCCTGATTTTGTGTGGATTAGAAGATAGAAGCTTAGAAGACAAGGAAAATTGCAAAAATGTGGAATCCGAGTGAGATTTGGACAGTGTTGTGCAGAACAGCCAACTTGGACAGAGCTCCTAGAATTCCTCAGGATGAGTTATGTGTCATGCCATATATGCATGGAAAGCTCTAGATGTCTAGTTTCAACAGGATTTTACATATCTCAATTCCGATGCTTCTAGAATTATTTATTATTGTTTTAGTGAGGAAAGGTCGAAACAGGCAGTATAGTCCTAGTTGGATTTGGTTTCAAGGAAAAAAAAATGTGGCAGTTGTTTTGTGCGTGTTTCTACACTTACTTCAAATGAAATAAGGAGCCCTAAGGATGTTTAAACACTCTCTAAATCGTGCCCTTAGAGTCCTTCAATGATTCAAGCACTTGGAGACGCATAAATCATCAAAGAAGCACCAATTTGAAACATACCACCTCATGCATTCATTGCTCTTTTTCTCTGCTGCATTCTACCACATCCTCAACCCTAAAAACCATTCCATTCACCCTTCAATTCATCCATCCATCCATCCAAGGTGAAGACAAGAAGATGTTCAAGTCGAAGCCGTGGAATTCAAAGTTGTATCTATTCAAACCTTTGTGATTTTGTTAGTTTGTTTTTCAATGTTTCTTGTGAATTGCTTTTCAATCATCAGTAACTAATTTCGTTTACAGCTAAGGGTGAATTTGAAGCCATGAACATATGTTTATTATGAGTTAATTTATCCAATTATTTCTTCATAAATTGTGAATGTGATTTACTTATCTGTTTTATAGAGAACTTATCCTTGTATGTTTATTAAGGTGGCCAATTTAGTTTGCATGCTAGGGTTTGGAGCTAGAATATAAGTGAGTTTCACCTAATCGTTATGAACTTGTATTCATAAGTAGTAAAAATTGAAGGGACATCGGTTGTGTTAAGTAAAATCCTAGGCAAGAGTATCATGCATTTCATAGTTACGATTGTCTAGTCAATGCTTATGATTTTCACAAAGCTTAATGATCTTTGATGTGTTTATCTATCATACGTTTCATAGTTAGATAACTTGATAAGAATAATTTGGTGCGAGTTGCGTTTCATTCAAATCAATGAACTTAGGAAAATCTGAGAATTAATTTGTGCGTTTCACGGTTAATTTAGGGCATTGTCATTCATGGTTTATAGAAGGAAATATTGGTAATCAACTTGTGCGCATATGTTTGTGTGTGGAGAAGGATCCTTTAGCTAGCTTTTCACCATTATTCTTAAACTTGTCTTTATTTATTTTGCTTGCTGTTTTCAATTTGTTTACATAGCCAAATTTAGTTTAGTCTTAGTTAAGTAAAAATAAAATCCCCCATTCGTTTATTATTTGTTTTACATAGTTTAGTTTTTGTTTGTTTTAAGTGGTTAGCAAATCCCTCTAATCCCCGACCTAGAACAATTCCTACTTATCCATACTATGATTACATTATAGGGTTTTAAATTGTGTGTTAGCTTCTAGCATATCAATATTATGGGCTTTTTGGGCTGCCCATAATATGTCTTGCAGCCGGCTATACCCGGTCCAATGGTGGAAGGCACCGACTCTCTAGAGTCTCCCTTTGTGTGTTCGGCGCAACTGTGCTCTTACCAACAGTGACCTTCAAAGCTGCTAACTGGCAGGACTGCTGAGACTGGTCTACATCATCAAAGACTCCCTAGTATACTATGCAACCTCCCCACCCAGCTGTCTGCTAGGGTTTTTCCTTATAAATAGCCAGGTCAAACAAAGGAAAGGGTAATCACCACTTACTACTCAGAACTCTCTCAAATTCTCTTCTTCTCTCTACTACTTCTCTGACTTAGGAATCGAAGGCCCTTTGGTGGACACTGTCCCCCCTTTTTTAAGGTGATCGTCAATTAGGGTAACGGTGTTTGTTCTCTTGTGGGTGGAATTTCGTCAAATTAGCCATGTATGAAATTTGCTTCCATAAATTAGTGCTTTCATTAAGAGAAAAATTGAGGTATACTCAACCTGAAGGGAAATTTTCGGAAAACCAAGTTTATTTGAGCAACATCAATAGCATGCAATTAACAATTAAAGGCGGAATCATGCTTGTATGCACTCAAAACAAAACTTTACCCAAGAAATTCAAAGCCTAGTAGATATGGTGAACCATGACTCAATTGAGTTGAGAAATCATATACCTTTGTTGATTCCTCTTTGCATAAGCAAAGACTAATCACCCAAGGAGAGGGCCTTCATTCCTTGCTTGAAGAGGATTCTCCAAGTTCCCAAAATTGAGAACCTCTAATTTTTCCACACCAAGGAGAGCCTTGATGAGAAGATGAGTGACCTAGAGGAAGTGAGATTGCTAGCTATTTTCCTCTAGGGTAGCCGGCCTCTTTAGAGAGAAGAGAGAGCTTGTGTTCTCATCTTTTCCCAAAAGAAACCCCTTAATGTTGAAATGCTATAAAGTTGCCTTTATAGCACCTCACATTGTAGTGGCAAACTTGCAATTAAAGCAAGTTCACTACACATTCTCTAAATGGCCGGCCATATGGGTTCATTGGGCTGTTTGGGCCCTTATGTTTCATTAGTCATTAAGTTGTCATACAACTTAAGTCAATGGGCTTGACGTTCGAAGCCCATTGGGCCTTGAGGCCCAAAACTAACCCGAGGTTTATAACGAACTTATTCGTTTGATTAATTAACATATTAATTAATCCTTGCCATAAATAATTAAACCATTTAATTATCCTTACTCATCTCCATTATTTCATCAATCTCTACCTTACACGGTGTACAATCCATTAGGTTCTTTTTAGCGAGGCAGTGGGCGATTAGAACTCTTTCAAATCGATTGTGAATTGAAACATACTTTCAATTCTCCCTTAGTGATTATACACCTTTAGGGCTTCCACAAACCATGAGTGACACCTAGCAGTATGTCATGGCTACCCAAGCTAATCAGAAGAGGTGGAGAATCTATTCAGTTTAGGATTGCAATGCAATACGGTCTTTCTCTAATACAATACTCTCGATTACATTGTTTGGTTTGATAGTTTATTCATGTCTACTATCCAATGTGATTCCATTACTTATGATTACATTGAATATGATTTGGAACGACTTCCTAAATCTCATTCATACTCTGGCCAGAGATTCTTAATCATATCATAGAGTATTCTACCTCAAATGGTTTGAAGGTTAGAGATCCCTTGTTGTGCATTCACTTGCCTCCATGGCTAAGTGGCTTAACCCCAACTATGTCGTGGACACCCTTGGATGGGGTGACTTTGACATAGTCAAAGATCAAGGACCTAACCACAAGACAACTATGATGCCTCAGGTCAAAGGACTACTTTGCATTATCCCAACCATGAGTTCTCATGTGACATGAGTATGAGAACTCCTCGTTGATCGTGTTCAGTGGACTCATTCTATATTGAGCACCTACATGCTTATCTTGGTGTCAGTTACACCAATGACTCGAGACTAGTCACTCTCCCTGAGAGAAGATATAACACGTACTGATCTTAACGGACTGTCAATGCCCAATTGGCAATCCTATGATCAGGAACGTTTAGGATATGTCTCATGAATGAGAATGGTCTCATGAACCTAACTTGTTTAGATTACATTCTACTAAGCACATATTCCTTGGACTTATTGTTTAAGCATATAACATTTATATGAGACTACTTTAAACAATAATCTTTGCCTTTTATATTAAACTAAATTAGTTTAACAGTTGAAATGTCCGTAAAGTATCATCATATGATTGGTTTTAGGGCACATTTCCAACACAACCCTTGCTTAGAGATTTGAGCGAAGAAAGTAATTTCTAAAATCTTTCTTTAGTGTTCTTTGTTCATCGTTCATCATCCTTATTCATATTGGACAACCATAGTGCATACATGAAGAACCTCGAGCATGAGTAACAACGGCCTATCCTCACATTTTGGGATTGCCATGGATTCTCTAAGGCCCCAGAATGTGAATTTGAAATTTCCTTGGATCACAGCCCAGACGAACCTTTTATCTGAGGATTGGAGCCACTTTTGGAGCGAATCGAGATTGCCGTAACTTCATCGATGCCCCAAATCATTGCCACTGTTGCTACTGCGACCGCCATCGCGCCACCATCGCACGGCACAGCCTTGGCTTCGACTGACGCTCCCTCAGTTACTTCCTACCGAGCGACAATAACACTCGACTGACTATCCCAATTGAATCAATTCCACGGGCCGAGCTCATTGATTCAGAAAACCTAGCTCTCATGGGCTTTGGCCCATCATGTTGGAAATGTGCCCTAAATCCAATCATATGATGATACTTTACGGACATTTCAAATGTTAAACTAATTTAGTTTGATATAAAGGGCAATGATTATTGTTTAAAGTAGTCTCATATAAATGTTATATGCTTAAACAATAAGTCCAAGGAATATGTGCTTATGAGAATGTAATCTAAACAAGTTAGGTTCATGAGACCATTCTCATTCATTGACATATCCTAAACGTTCCTGATCATAGGATTGTCAATTGGGCATTGACAGTCCGTTAAGATCAGTACATGTTATATCTTCTCTCAAGGAGAGTGGCTAGTCTCGAGTCATTGGTGTAAGTGACATCAAGATAAGCATGTAGGTGCTCAATAGGAATGAGTTCACTGAACGCGATCAACGATGAGTTTTCATGATCATGTCACATGAGAACTCATAGTTGGGATAATGCAAATTAGTCCTTTGACCTGAGGCATCACAGTTGTCTTGTGGTGAGGTCCTTAATCTTTGATTATGTCAAAGGCACCCCATCCGAGGGTGTCCACGGCATAGTTGGGGTTAAGCTACTTAACCATGGAGGCAAGTGAATGCGCAACAAGGGATCTCTAACCTTCAAACCGTTTGAGGGAGAATACTCTAAGATATGATTAAGAATCTCTGGCCAGAGTATGAATAAGGTTTTGGAAGTCGTTCCAAATCATATTCAATGTAATCATATAAGTAATGGAATCACATTGGATAGTAGACATGAATAAACTATCAAACCAAACAATGTGGCCGAGAGTATTGTATTAGAGAAAGACCGTATTGCATTGCAATCCTAACTGAATAGGTTTCTCCACCTCTTCTGATTAGCTTGGGTAGCCATGACATACTGCTAGGTGTCACTCATGGTTTGTGGATGCCCTATAAGTGTATAATCACTTAAGGGAAGAATTGAAAGTATGTTTCAATTTGGAATTGATTTGAAATAGTTCTAATCCTCCACTGCCTCGCTAAAAGGAACCTAATGGATCGCACACCGTGTAAGGTAGAGTTTGATGCAAAGAATGGAGATGAGTAAGAATAATTAAATGGTTTAATTATTTATGGCAAGGATTAGTTAATATGTTAATTAATCAAACGAATAAGTTCGTTAAAGACCTCGGGTTGGTTTTGGGCCACAAGGCCCAATGGGCTTCGAACGTCAAGCCCATTGACTTAAGTTGTATGACAACTTAATGACTAATAATACATTAGGGCCCAAAGGGCCCAATGAACCAACATGGCCGGCTATAAGGGAGTGTATAGCAAACTTGCATTAATTGCAAGTTTGGCACTACATTGTGAAATGCTATAAAGAAAGTTTATAACATTTTTCAACATAGGGGTTTTCTTTTGTGAGAATGATTGAGCATGAAAATGCTCTCTTCTCTCAAAGAGGCTAGCTCCCTAGAGGAATTTAGCTAGCAATCTATTTCCTCTAGGACACTCATCTTCTCATCAAGACTCTCCTTGGTGAAGAAACTTAGAGGTTCCCTACTTTGGGAACTTGGAGAAACCAATTCTTTGATCATCCTTCGAAATTGTTCATGGAGCAAAGAAGCAAGGAATGAAGGCCCTCTCCATGGGTGATTAGCCTTTGCTTAGGCAAAGAGGAATCTACAAAGGTATAAGATTTCACAACTCAAATTGTGCTTGAGTTTTATTCTTGGTTCACCATATCTACTAGGCTTTGAATTTCTTGGGTTAAGTTTCGTTTTAAGTGCATAGAAGCATGTTTCCGCCTTTAATTGTTAAATGCATGCTTAATGATGTTGCTTAATGAACTTGGTTAATCCGCAATTTTCCCTTCACATCAATGCAGTCTCTAGCGGCACAAGTCTACTAGTAGACCTGCGCTAGAGCAAACCACTAGGGATTCCACCTATCTGAAAGTTCTTTCTTGACAAGTTGCAGACCTAACTACGACGCTTAATCAGTAAACAAGGATGCTCAATCGACTCCTTTCTCAAACCAACCTTGTTCATGACTTTGATCTTGGCTTGCCAAATCAAAGGGAGATCGAGAAGAACTCACCATTTCGCAGATGGCCAGGAAAAGAAGTTGCAGACAATGCAGTTCCCATCTTTTAGCAACAAAGGTAGGAGTATGGAGATCATCCAGCAGACAAGGAAGGAGATCGCAGATCGAGGACCGAATCATCCAGGAGTTTCATTCCAGGTTAGCCCTCACTCTGACGTGCCTTCTCGCCTTGGGTCCAGGGCAAGTGTTCGCACTTGGCTCGATCCTCAAAGAAGTGTTCATAATGGACATGACCCACGCACCATCCACTCACTCCTGCCTTGATTCTAGAGGCGTGCCCTAAGAACCAAGTCAGCGCACCATCCAGCAGGAGGAGTAGCACGACGGTTCATTGGAAGCAGGCTCCACCAATTCTCCAGTCCAGCAGTTGCAGGAAGTGGAGCGCAGACCACCGCAGAATCGTAGAGCGTCAGAGCCGCAAGCTGGAGGACAGCCCATTCGATTCGAAGAAATCCAACAGTTGCTCGACGAGCGACTTAGAGACTTAAGGTCAGAAGAAAACTTAGAGGACGCGCTGCGCAGACAGGCGTCCACCGTGAATGTTTTGCTATTCACAGATGAGATCGAGCCGACGCTACCTCCCCGGAGGTTCTCCACACCATCTTTCACGCCATTTAAGGGAGATTGAGACTTAGGCTGACACGTCTTTGCCATAACTTATTTTGCATGGAGCAACTCGAGCTCGTCTTCATTTTCGCAAAGGAGTATCCAGCCTATCGATTTGACAAGAAATTGTCTTATCACCTCTTCAATGTGGTCAAGAATCCCAGCGAGTTTATCAACAGATCATCCATTCCGCAGAGACATCACCAAGATCCTAAAGCAGACTTTAGCTGAGGCTTTTGACTTCGCAACAGATGATGGTTCTTCGAAGAAAGACTATCTCTAGAAGTTAGTCAAGCATGGAAGATGTACAAAACTCCTCGTGGACAAGGTGAAGTAGCAGACTAGAGATGTAGACGCACCAGGTGCTGCTGCACAGAAGGTCATCTGGATCAATTCGATACTCACATAATCTGAGCACCTTGGCATTATTGTTAAGGAGAAGAAGAGGAAGATCCACTAAGGTACGATGGTGTCTTAGTTGTAGGCGAGTGATACGAAAAAAGACCTACTCATTGGATTTTCCAAGAAAGATCTTGTTGGAGTCAGTCAGCCTCATAACGACACACTCATTAAAACCCGGATAGCTCATGCGGAAACAGATCTCGTTCATGCAGATGAAGGAAGTGCAACCAATATCCTTCAACTCTCTATCACCAATGCGCTTGGAATGGAGAAGCTTATCACAAAACAATCTAGTCTCTTATTTGGTTTTAATGGCACCACCTCTACCATTGTTGGCACAATTCAGCACAATGTCTACTCACCCCCTATTGTCAGCTCTCAGAAGTTTGCGATCATTGATGAACCTTTGCCCTACAACGACATCTTAGGTAGGCCATGGATGCACTCGATCGACACCCAAACTTCAAGCAAATACCAGAAAATTTGATTTCCCATCCCCAGCGATAGGGTAGGTGAGATCAGGGCAGATCAGGCCATGGCCAAGAATTGTGCAGTCCAAGGACTCAAGGAGGCAGAGAAGAAGTTCATCCTAGTCAGCGTAACAGATGACATCGGGAAGACTCTAGACGACTTCAACCAGGATCAAACAAGCGGCTCTAGACTCAACTCCTTGGCAGAAGAAGAAGGGTGTAAGCTAGAAAAAGATGCCACACTTGTCATGCTTGATCCAAATTGCCTTGAAAGGAAGGTGAGGATTGGTTTCAGGCATAGCAAAGATGAGAAAGAAAAGCTCACTTCGTTTCTTCAACCAAACAAAGACGTAATCACATGATCCCCTTCAGACATGCCAGGGATCAATCAAATTATTATCTGTCACAAGCTGCATGTAGATCCAAATTTCAAGCCTGTGGCCCAGACCATATCACATCTTAGCCAAGCCAGTCTTCGGTCTAAGCTTGGTTAGTAGGCCTTCAGGCGTTGTGTGGTTCAATTGATGAGAATGGCTTAGCCTGAAATGTCGCGTCTTTGGACGTGAGTCTTCGGACTAAATTACGTTTTCAGGTCGCTGATTACAACATGTTTGATCCCATCATGACATGGTAGACTCCGTCTTCATGGTTCGCCTTGTAAAAGTTTCTTTTGAAGTAGCGGTGCTATTTCATGATGTCATAACGTCTCTACATGCCACCTTGGTGTAGATTCTCTTTGCCTTTTCGTTCCTTTCAGGAAAGTGCTGGCATTCCGAACTGGCAAACAGAACCTTCGAAGTTTTTGTTGGCATAACCATGTAAGTCTATGCAGACGACATCATGGTAAAAGGCCAAAGACGTGCAGATCACATCAAAAACCTCGTAGAGACATTTCAACTCTTGCGAGCATACAACATAAAGTTGAATCCTAACAAGTGCACATATGAAGTCTCCTCATACAAATTTTTTAGCTACTTAGAATCTCATCCAAAGCAGATCAAAGCCATCATCGACATGAGGTCGCCTTCAACAACCAAGGAGATTCAGAGCCTCACTGACAAAGCGATCGCCCTCAACCACCTCTTATCGTAGCGAACCATTCTTCAAGGCTCTCAAGATGGGAACAAAGCACAAGTGGGATGAGGAGTGTGAATGGGCATTCCAAGACTTCAAAAAGTACTTTTTATCACCATATGAACTAAGATCTTTATTTATACTTGGCGGTTTTAGATTCAGCAGTCGGCTCTGCTCTGATACGAGAAGAGTTGGGGGCACCACTCCCAATATTCTATACTTTTCAAGCTCTCTTCGATGCAGAGACTAGTTTGAGAAGCTAATTTTACCTTCCGTATTGTTCGTTAAGAAGTTACGCGCCATCTTTCAGGCACATCGAGCAATTGTCATGACAGAGTATCCTTTCCGATCTCTCCTGCATAGTCTAGATGCATCTCAACAAGTCATGAATTGGGCATGGAACGTCAGCCAATATGGTTTGGTCTACCGACCCAGGACTACCATAAAAAGCTCAGGCCCTTGCAAACTTCGTCGCAGAATTCATTCTCATCGTCGTGGAGAAGAGCAAGCAGTTCGGTGAGCATAACGCCCTACCCAACGCGCTTACGACTGACGCAGACAACTGAGGCTCCTCTACAGCCTCTCTAACGCCACCAACAAGTCAGTACAACAACATGTGGCACTTGCACGTAGACAGATTATCCAACCACAAAGGTGCAGGAGTAAGACTAGTCTTAGTCACCCCCGACGGATCTATACTAGAGCAGTCTATCATACTTGGATTCAATGCTTCCAACAACAAAGCCGAATACGAGACTTTAGTTGCAAGTCTTCGACTATTAAAGGAACTATCCGTCAAGAAATTCGCCATCCACTCTGATTCCCAACTGATCACAAATCAAACTATTGGTGAATACATGATGAGGCACCCGTGCATGATCCCTAAAATCATATTCACTGCTTTGGCCAAAAACTTTTAAATCATATCTCAAAGTATTCCCTTTCCACTATGAAATGTTAAAGATCCATTGTTGTACACCCACTCGTCCTCATGATTAGGTAGCTGAATCCTAACTATGTCATGGACATCCTCTTACTCCGAAGTGCCTTTGACACAATCAAAGATTAAGGAACCAACCACAAGACAACTGTGGTGTCTCAGGTCAAAGGACTACTTTACATTATTGTAACATATGAGTTCTTTTATAACATGTAAATAAGAACTCACTTTTTGATCATGTTCAGTGTACTCAACAACTCTTTTGAGCACATATGTGTTTGCCTTAGTATCTCACATACTAATAACTTGAGACAAGTCATACTTCCGTTTGAGTAGTCATACCACATATATACTAGGCTTAGCAGATTGTCAATGCTCAATTGATAATCTTATGGCTAGGAACGTTTTAGGAATGAATGTAAGAGAAAGGTCTCAATGATCTATAACACTTAGATCACTTATGTCTCAAGTTTAATACATTCCTTGGATTCCATTATTGAATATACACTTAATACATTAAAAGTTAATAACAACAATCTTTGCCTCAATTAAGCAATATAAAAGTTTAACATTACAAGTATTCCAAAAATCTATTACATCAAACAAGTGATTTTAAGGGCATAATTATAACATATAGATTGTCCAACTTGTCCCGGATCACGAATACATCAGCAACATTACGCCCGGACTAGGATCCTCTCTGGATCTCTCTCTACGTATCCTCTGAAGCAACTATCTTGAACGTCGGCGAATTGGGGAAGAGTTGGTTCATGAAAGAGAAAAAGGGCGAGTTGACTTCTTGTCTTGCAAGCCGCTCAATTTTTCACGAACGGCCAAGATTAGTTGCTCTAGAGGATCCTAGTTCCATTAGGTCTTACGTTGTTTAGAACTCACGAGGCGCCTTCACAAAATTATTTTAAGAAACCCTTCACGAGGTGACTTCCATTTAATGCGGGCAAAGCTATACTGCTTAGAACTAACACACCCTATGTTGTTTGCTTGAAAATAGTCCATTCATATTGAAGCCGTTGCGATAGGAACCCTTGTTGGATGAGAAGTACGATTTCGAAAGTAAGGTTATTTCTCTCACTCTACTTCTTCCTTTAAATCATTTTTCTTTTCCACATATTCACAAGTTCTAAAATTATTTTACAGAAATGTTCTTTTGGTTACTAAGTGACTAAAAATTTCATGATAACCCACAATTTGTGACACATCCCGACCCGGATGTACACGTGGACACCCAAAAGTCGGGTGTGCTGGTCGACACCACGTAGGGTGACGAAAGCCAATTTGAAAGAAATAAGAATTAATTTGAACAATTGAATGAATTTAAGGTCAGAGTACACAAAAGTTGTACAGGCGGAAGAATAAGTAAAGTAAACTGTTGCACAAAGCACCAAATACAAAGTACAGAATACAAGTATCAAGAATGATACACTTGTCATACCACCGCGCCTCGACGTCGACAGCTCCAGCCACTAAACCTGAAGGGGCGCAAAACAGAAGGGTGAGTGGGCCATAAATAGTTATTTTTGTGAAAACCTTTCCTTTCTGAAAATAGTAACCCCTCGCCGTCAAAATCAAGTAATTGATCAGAAAACCATTTCGGAAAACATACTACAATAGTAGGTAGAAAATTAAGGTAAGTACGGAAATATACTTACCGTCCGAAACAGGCAGAAAGCCACCGTTCGGTAGAAAATACTTTACCCGAAAGTTCGTAAAATAAGGATATACGGGAAACCCGTAAATCAAATAAAAGCCTCCGTGGCATCAGTGAAAACCAGTGGTAAAATCACAATACAAAACTATAAGATAAACGCTCGTTTAGGTATGGCAAGCACACGAGTTCATACAGATGTATACTATCATGAACAGGCTGGGTGTATAAATAACGGTACGCTCTTGTACTACAATCACGTGAAGCTGGCGCTACGCGCATCACAACGAGTTCGAGTCGCCAAGGCGACCTAGAACAGGCTGGCACCTGCTATGGATCCATAGCGAGCGTATCGGTGCGTGTGAACAATCACGTGAAGCTGGTCCTGGCCCCGGACACTACAACTAACACCGTGTAAGCATTCCTAGTTGAGCGTGCGAAAACATACCACGGAATTTTTTGAATAAAACAAGGTGGGGTAATTTCCTTTTAAGGGATAAACCTCAAAATAGTCATAATATAAGGTATTCTCGGGTGCCGTGCCTGGAATACCAAGCTTATACCCAAAATATGTGAAATACCAAGAATATACCACAAGGGTACCAAGGTATAGAAATACCAACCTAAAAATACTAAGTGAACCCACAAATACGGTAAAACGGTACTAATACCAAGGTTCACGAAAGTACGGCCCATGGCCCGCCAAATAGGTATAAAAATCTCCTAAAATAGGGCCGGTTCGATACTAGCAATACGCGTATAAAATAACATGGAAGTCACCAAATTAATAGTGTAATTCCCAAGTGGAAATATAGGCAAAAGCACACTAATTTCCAAGGCCCAACAAAATATACCGAGTCAATCTAGTAGACCAAGTAAATACCACGAAGTACGAGGTCTACCAAAAATACGAGATAAATAACCAATTTAAAATCATTTAATAGTGTAGGCATAATCACATATAATTTCCCAAACTTAAAACACATTTAAATAATATAGGGAAAGGGCCCACTCACAAGAACCTTGCCGGAAAGCCCAAACGTACGTCCTCCAAACGCCACGGGTCGCCAAAACCTATTTTAGAACACCCAGGATTAATAAAGTATTCGAAAATACGAAGAAAACGGCGTTCGGAAACCCGAAAACGGAGTTTCAGGGTCGGAAACCCCAAAACAGCCGCCGTGGGCCACCGTGCGCCGCCGCACGCGCCGCCACACACTGCCATTTGGCCTCACGCGCCGCCACGCGCGGCTGTGAGGTCACAAGCGCCTCCACGCGCCACCACGTGCGGCCACGCGCCACACGCGCCGGTGACACGCGCCGGTACTGTACAGTTATAGTTAACGGAATATTCTAACGGCGTTAAAATATTCTGTTAACGCCGTTAAGGTTAACGGACGGAATATTCCTTGGAATATTCCGGTCCGACCGAGTTTGAACCGGTTTGCTGACATCAGCAGAACCGGTCTGACTCGGTTGCCGTCGCCGGAATCTGGAAAATTTTGGCCGGAAAACTGGGAAGTTTTCAGAGCTTCATAACTCCTTCATTTCAGGGCCAAATTGGACGATTCAAGTACCAAAATGAAGCTAGAAGTGAGGAGAATAATATTTTACCATTTTGAGAGCCAAAAACTGGCCAGAAGTGGCCTGAAATTTGAAGGGAAGCCACGGTGCAAAACCGGCCGATTTGGGTTTCGGTGTTTCTCGGCCAAACGCCGCCATCCAAGGCTTGAGCAAGGTTCCTGGGACTTCCAGGAACACAATGGTGATTTGTTTGAGGTGATTTGGCTAAGGTTTCACCAAGAAAAGCCAAGTCGAAAATTCGAAGTTCGTCGGGAAAATTTTCTGGGTTCTAGGTTTCTCAGTTTTCATGGTTTCTGGGCTCAGTTTACACTCACAGGAAGTTGTAAATGGTTGGCCATGGGGAGATGGCTCAAAGTGAGCTCGGGGAGGAAGGGAGAATGGCCTCGGGTGCCATTAGCATTTTTCTGTGTTTTTGTTCTTTGTTGTTTTGTGTTGCAGAGAAGAGGAAGAGGAAGGGGACACGGGTCAAAGGCCCAGACAAAATCCCAGGAAATCTGGGATAGGCCACATGGGCCTGCAGGTAAATGGGCCCCAGCCCAAACAATCCAAAACTGCCCAAAATTAAAATACGGGAAACGTTAACGAAAAATCAACGCCCGTAAAATATTCGTTCGGAGTCCGAACGACGTCCCGCTCGCGTCTACACGTTCGTAGCGACGAGCACGTCAAGAAAATACAAATGGAAACATCGTACGAGTTACGACGCAAAAGTCAACCGAAAAGTCAACCAAGGGCAAAATCGTCATCTCACACTTCCGGGAATAAAATAGTATTATTTTCCAGAACGGGATGTAACAATTTGATTTGATATAAAGTATGGGGAATAAATAGATGTAATGAGAACCATTCATTATTTTTATTATCAACTAAAGAACATATCTACAAAAAAAAAAATAGACGCTTCATATCAAATAAGTTAATTTGTTTGAGACGCAGAGATAACTAAATGGTCTCCAAACTGAATAATGTTTCCTAAAAATTACCTTTAGATGATAATATAGAAAATAAATAGTTCAAATTATAATATTTATAGGTTGAGAGTACGTTAATGATAAGCGAGAGAACATGTAAGTTCTCTCAAACCAAATGATGCAAGAGATATCTAGTTCAAGCGGTTAAAATCAATTATCTCTGCACCTTAGTTGACTCGGCGTGCACAAGTTATGTACTGCTTCCAATCCACGAATCATTGTATGTTGAAGAAAGCAACAACCATATATTATGGCACCGAAAGCATTAGTTACTCAGTAACACCATTTTCGAAAACCACTTTTATTCAGCATTTGCTTAGATAATGGCCAAACTTTCATCATATACAACCATAATTTCCACTAATTACTGATTATTGTGGTAAACTACATCATTTTCTTCTATCGTTGGAGCAAACCCACACCTCAAGAACTAGAAGGGAATCAACATCTCATAATGTCTTCTGTCACAAACAAAAAAGCAGTTAAAGATATACTTTTTTTAAAATTTTTTTTTTTAAATTTAAATACCAATTTTAAGAAAAATTTTAACAAAAATATCATATTTTTAGTTTCGGTACCAATAAAAAAGTCAACCAATATAATTCCACAAATATTAGTATAATTTCAAATAATTACATGGTTGGCACTCAATCCTACCAGATTTCTGACCGGCCAACTTTTTTTGGCGACCGATTGATCAAATTTTTCGGTCTAAAGCTCACTGTCCAATAGTATCTTTCAAAAAAACATGGTAAGTGATGAATTTTCTCATTTTTATGTATACAAGTAAAAAAATAAATAAATAAACTCACACAAATACATAATTAAAGATGAAAAAGTTGTATCTATTGTTATTTTTTAAACTACTGTGGAACAATGATTTGAATTTTTTGGAGACCGAACACTAATGACGGTTGACAATTTTCGGCATTGGTGCAAATAGTTTGGGGGGTCATGTGCAATGGGAACAAAAATGTAAATGTTTATGTTCCTATGCTTATAAATATCTTGGCTCACAAATTGTGGCATGATCTAAATAGAATGAGTTAGGATTAATAGTTTTTCTTAAAATTAATAATAAAATTGATATTTAATTTGAATTTGCCTTTTTTTTTCTTTTTTTCGTTTTTAAGGAAAGCTATTACAAGGCACTCTATTTACAGGTAATGCTCGTTGCTAATTTGCTAGATAGGTTGGCAAACATAAAATATTTATGTTGTTATATATGATCATGCGAAAGGGATCATCTGACACACCCCGATCCGGATATCCATGTGTCAATATTGAGTCGAGATATGTTGGCCGACATCACAGAAGGGATGACAAAAGCCATAGTGTAAGTGTTGTGTAAAAGTGCAAATAAATTAAAACTAAAGTCTACTTTGAAACTTAATTTCAAAATAGTATGCAAAGTGCAGGGCCCATAATACAAAGTAATAAGTCTCAGAGCATAGCTAAAGCACAGTAACGTAATAACGTAATAATAATTCCATCCTGATAAGGATAGACATAATACAACTAGTAGGAACATACTTCCGTACAATAGCTGTAGAAGGTGTCAGAACCACTAGTGATAACTTCACTTGCCACCAGATTAGCCCTCTAAAACTTGAAGGGGAGTAAAACAGAAAATGTGAGTGGGCAAAAATAAACATTTATAAAACCTTTGTTTATCAGAACATAATAACCCCTCTTTGAAAATTCCTGTATAGTTTCCCAAATCATACTACGTATAGTATGAAAATTTCCAAAGATATGGATAAATACCTTTATATCAACATAATATATAATATTCAACGTCAAAACGTTATAAGGCACCGCTGCCAAAAATATGAGTAAAACCAACACCTCAACAACTATATTGTATGCTCATCGACAAAACCGTATAAAGGCATCCATGCCAAATGTATGAGTAAATATCAATATCTCAACAACATAAAGTATGCTCAACAACATATATAATATGCTCATCAACGTATGTAGACACACAAGCCCATGTAGAAAGTAGCTACATAGAACAGGCTAGGTGTAATAAATATATGCTCTGTACTACGATCACGTGAACCTGACGCTAAGCGCATCACATACGAGTCCTGGCTGCCTAATGCAGACTAGTACAGGCTGACACCTACAATGGATCCAAAGTGAGCATACGGTGCGGATGTGAACATACACTTGAAGGCTGGTCCTGACCGGGACGAGTACTAGACACCGGTGAATGCATGTATGATGAGCGATAAAATACACATGATCATCCCATCACAATTTTTCAAAACCCAACATAATATATATTTTATACTTAACTCGTAAGTAAAGCATGGAATGATATAAAATAGTTCACAAATCAACGTGGAAACTAACATAAATAATATAGGTTTCATAAAACAAAGCCCACTCACAGATACGTAGTTGGGTAGTAGCCGCCTCGCCTTGCTTGACCCATGTACTCCCCGTGGTAAGCCTCACCTATATGAGATATCATTATTGTAATCATTAAACTCATAAAGGTTTCTAATTAAATTAATAATTAACACCTATTCTTGGTTCTCTCAAATCGGAGGTCCAAAACACTCCGAAAAATACCATACGTACTGCCCCGAGGTAGTACGCGTCGACGGAAGTCGAAAAAGTGCTCCCACGTGCCCACACGCGGGCCTGCTTCGGCTCATGCACAGCTCACGCGCTCACGCGCGCCGCACGCGCGGCTCACACGCTGTCAAATTGAGCCTTCCTAACTGTGTTAAAAGGAATATTCCAAGAATATTCTCTGGTCTGGATCGGTTGCCGATCGATCGCCACTGCAACTATCTCCGGTGGCTGGCGCTGCCGCCGGCTGCTGTCCACCGCTGGTCAACTCGTTGAAAACTGGGAAATTTTTCTAAAATTCCTAACTTTTTACACAATCCACATGTCAAAATGAAGCTAGAGATTAGTAGAATGATATTGTACCTATTTGGGGTTTGAAAAGTGGTCGAAAATGGCCAGAAATTGGCCGGAAAGTCACGGTTTACGAACGAAGTCCGATCTACCTCAAAACACAACCAAATAACAGGATCTTAGTATGGAAATTCATCTACTCAACGAGAGGAAGCTAATAATGGTGGTTAGGAACCTCACCTTGGTCGGGATTTTCGAGAAACTCATCGGAAAAGTCCGGTTCTTCTGTGTGCGATTTCCGTCAAAAGGTAAGGAATTTGGACGATCGGCTTGCACCGTTGAACTCAGTGAGTTACAACGAACAAGATGGTGGTGATGGTTTGGCTCGGTTCGATTATCGTTAGTGATTTGCATGATTATATTAAATTCATAGGTTAGTGATTATCGTTCTTTAATGACTTGGTAACCAATAGAACATTTCAAAATTATACATAAACATGCAGTAGTCAAAAGTACGTAGATTTGCATGACATAGACGCAAGTAGTTATGTAGGCGTGTAGTTATGTAGGCGTGCGTGTGATCCCAGCCAATTGTGTTCAATGACATCCCGGAAAACAAATACACAATGACGACGATGCCCAAGGGTGCAAGCAATTGACCATACCTAACACTTTCTTTGTGTTGGAAATGATTGGTATATATAATGCTATTAATTGCTGCTAATACATGCCAAATTTGCAAGTCAAATTTGGTGTCTCCACCATACGGCATTAATTCCAAGTCAAATTTAGGAAACACTCAACATCTCAACTCTTATTCGAAGACTTAAGTATGGAATATGATTTCATATATAGATTGCTTAGTTTGGTTAGCATGTAGCCTCAGAGTTTTCGGCTCCAGTCATTAGCATATGAGTTTACTATATTTTTGTGTTAGAGAATATGAATATCACATCGAAAAAAAATAAACATGGCATGTATTTATAAGTAGTTGGGCTACTTCCCATAAAGGAGAACGACTTGTCCCTAATTTTATTGTGTTTTTTTTTCTCAACGTGTAGATTTACCAAGATGCCCTTGAACGGGCTAAGTGGAAGTCCTACGTGGACGTTTGAGCCCTTTATGAATTTTGAATTCTTACTTGTTATATTTAGGTAGTACTCTTTCCTACATGCGCGTGAGCGCAAACAGGACGTAAATTCGGCGTGTAATCGAAACGTTACGTACGTTTAAATATTATTTCCTGTTATAAAAATATGGTGGTGCGTGTACTAGGTGGGATCCAGTTGCCCGGCCTAATTTCGGAAAAATCTCTTCCTTCTCTTTTTCCCCTGATCTCTTTTTCCCCCTCACTCTTCCTTTTTCTGCTCTTCTCTCTTCTCCCGTGAAAACGTGCACATTGCACATAATGGCCACAACATTTCTTTCTAACCGAGCCAAACTACCACCACCATCTTGTTCGTTGTAACTCACTGAGTTGAACGGTGCAAGCCAATTGTCCAAACTCCCTACCGTTTGACGGAAATCGCACACGGAAGAATCAGACTTTTCCGGCGAGTTTCTTGAAAATACCAACCAAGGTGAGACTTCTAACCACCACCATTAGCATCCTTGTGTTGAGTAGATGGATTTTCATCCTAAAATCGTGTGTTTTGGAGTAGATCGGACCTCGGGTGTAAACCCAGACTTTCAGGCCAATTTTCGACCACTTTTTGAACTCCAAATCGGTATAATCTTGTTCTCCTTCTCTTTAGTTTCATTTTGACATGTGGATCGTGTAAAATGGTTGAGAAATGAAGATGTTATGGATTTTTGAAATTTTTCCAGAAACCGGCGAGTTTTGGCTGGCAGTGGACAGCGGCGGGCGGTAGCGCTGGTGACCGGAGTAAGTTGCAGCTGTGATTGGTTCACACTGGCCTGAACCCGATCAAGACCGGACCATGACGTCAGCAAACCGACTTAAACCCAGTCCAGACTGGGAATATTCCCAGGTATATTCCTTTAACGCCGTTAGGAATACTCCGTTAGATTTAACGAAGATACCGGAATCTTTTGTTAAATCTAACGGCGTCAACTAACGCCGTTAGTTTGACCGCGCATGAGGCAAGCGTGCCACACGCGTGAGCCGAGGCAAGCCTGCGTGTGGACGCGTGGGAGCAGTTTTTCTACTTCCGTCACTTCGAGGAGACTCGTGACGACGCGTACTACCTTTGGGTAGTACGTATGATATTTTTTAGAGTGTTTCGGACCTCTGTGTTGAGCAAACCAAGGATTAATGTCATTTATTAATTTAATTAGTAACCTTTATGAGTTTAATCATTACTATAATGATATCTCATATAGGTAAGACTTACCACGAGGAGTACAGGGGTCAGGCAAGGTAAGGCGGCAACGACCCAACTACATATTAGTGAGTGGACTTTGTTTTGAGAAAACTAATATTATTTATATTATTTCTCACGATGATTTTATAATTGATTTCTCTATCATGCCATGCTTTTACTTATGAGTTAAGTATAAAGAAATTATATTATGTTGAAACTTGTGAAACTGCAATGGCATGATCATGTGTATATTATCTGCTCATCATACATGCATTCACTGGTGTCTAATACTCGTCCAGGCCAGGACCAGCCTTCATGTGTATGTTCACATCCGCACCGTTATACTCACTTTGGATCCATTGTAGGTGCCAACCTGTACTAGTCTGCATTAGGCAGCTAGGACTCGTATGTGACGCAATTATTGCCAGCTTCACGTGATCGTAGTACTGAGCATATATCCATTACACCTAGCCTGTTCCATGTAGCTACTTTTTGCATGGACTTGTATGATTGCATATGTCGTTGAGCATATCTTATTATATATTTCTATGTTGATGAGCATGCTATATGTTGAAGAGATTTTGGTATTTACTCATACCTTTGGCCTTGTTTGACGACGAATATTATATTATGTTGAGATAAAGGTGTTTATCCATAACCTTGAAAATTTTCTTACTAAATGTAGTATGATTTTGAGAAATTATACAGGAATTTTCAAAGAGGGGTTATTATGTTGTGAATGACACACTTCGACCCGAATATCCAGGTGGACACTGGATATCGAGGTGTGCTGACCGTCACTTCGGAGGAGTGACGAAGTCATGACGTGTGAAAAGATAATTAAGAATGAATTAAAACAAAGTTTTGAGATGAATAACAAAATCAGAGTGGAATATGCGTAGTGTGGGGTCTAACCCATTAATACAAAACTACATCAGAGCTAGGAGTGCAGGAAAGGAAATAATATTCCCATCCCGAAGGATGGATATGAACACACACAAAGGAAATTAAACCATACTTTAACACAAAAGCTAGTACACGAGCGTCAGCTGATGCCACAAGTTCTCGTTTGCCCAAACTAATTTCTATGTCTTGGAGGGGCGAAAAACAAAGATGAGTGGGAAGTAACCCCTCGCTGTAAAACCTGTAATTTCTCAAAATAAGTTTACTAACAATAATAGTAAAGTGAGTCGAATAATGGGAACTGAGCCCAAAAGGATACGGGTAAAATCATTAACAGCAGTATAAACATAATTACATGATAGGCTGGGTGTTTATAAATTACACTCTAGTACTACATGCACATGAAGCTGGCGCTACGCGCGTCACAACGAGTTCTAGTTGCCAAGGCAACTAGAACAGGCTGGCACCTACGATGGATCCAAAGTGAGCGTGTCGGTGCGTGTGAACATACATGTGAAGCTAGTCCTGGCCCGAACAATACTAACACCGTGCAAGTATGCATGATAAGTAATAATTTCTCAAATGTATAGACATGCCAATATTAAATTGTTAAAACTAACAAAGATTATTAAATAAATCATAAGTAGGCTAAACAAATCATTTAATAAGTTTAGTAAAATATGGCATGCTATACTAATCATAAATCCCCATTTAAAACACATACTAATCTAGTATTTTTATAAAGAAAAGGGTCCACTCACTGGTATGTCGTCGGATCGTAGCCGCCGTACCTAGCTTGAGCTCAGAGCTTCTCGGGATAGGTCTCACCTATATGGGAAGTCACTATACTAATCATTAAACAAGTCTATTCCAAATTAAAGTAGGAAAAAAACTCGAAATCCCCTTTGTTTGCTCGTTTCGGGACTTAAAACTGTCGAAAAAGTGGCTCACGCGCCGCCACGAGGCCTCATGCGCTGCCACAAGGCTACACGCGCCACCACGTGTGCCCACGCCCGTTCACACGCTCACACGCGCTCGCATGCACCTGCACACGCTAGCACGCGCCGGCCACGCGCCCCCACGAGCGGTCACGCGTCGGCTGGGAGTCGGTCACACGTGCCGTTAACTTTAACGGAATATTCCGTTAACTGGACAGAATATTCTCTAACGGCGTTACGAAATATTCCGTAGCCATTAGGGAATATTCCTTGACGGCGTTAAGTTTGAAACAGAATATACCTCAGAATATTCCTTCGGTCCGACTAGTTGAACCGGACCAGCTGACGTCAGGACCGGGTTTGCTGACGTCAGGACCGGGTTTGCTGACGTCAGGACCGGGTTTGCTGACGTCAGCTCGCCGGTTCCCACTGCACTTTTCGGCTGCCGTTCACCCCCGCCGGCCGGCCGGAACCTCATCGGAAACTGGGTTTCTTTGCCAGAAAACTGGAAAATTTGCAGAAACTTCATTTCAACTTCTATTTTCACCCAAAAGGTATCAAATTGAAGCTATGAGAGAGAGGGTTTCGATTTTACTTATAACCACCACAAAAGGTGGCCAGAATTGGCCTCGAAAGATCCGGCCAAAGTTCAACGTCGCCGCACTCGGTGATTTCTTCACCATAATTGGTTGTGATCCTAGGGTTCCCAGTAGTTTATTTGTGAAGGTTTGGGGTTTGATCGAGGCTCAGATGAATGTGGTTTGGCCGGGAAAAGTTTGAAAGTCGCCGGCAAATTTTCTGGGTTCTGGGTCACTGTTTTGCTCGGCTTCTTGGGCACAGTGGCCTGGGTTTTTGGTGAGGATGGTGACAAGAATCACAGGGGTGGTGTTTGATCGAAGGAGAAATCGAGAATTGGGGTGATCGTGGCCTCGCGTGGCTTGAGCAGTTTGGGTGTGTGTGTGTGTGGTTTGCAGAGCTTCTGTGTGCAAAAATCTCGGCACAAATCAGTGTGTCAAACACAGTGACACAAGGAAAAAGGCAGGGAGATAGACAGAGACAGGGTAGGTAGAATTGGGTGGTGATGTGTGGTGAAATCCACATGGTTGTGCTCACTTAAAAGCACAAAAAATTCAAAAGGTAAACATGCAGTCAAAGCATGCAATTACACGACCTGCAAAAATATCAGAGGTGCATAGCACCTTGGTTTAACTTGAAACCACAGGAAGGAATCCACATATTCAAAAAACCGCAAATTGTAAATTACCAATTTGCCCATATTCGTAACTTGTCCGTTACAAGTCCGAAAAATGTCCCGTTTGCGCCTACGGGTTCGTAATAAAGTGTACGAGTCAAAAAGTACAAGAAAAGTACTAGACTATGAAAATAACAGCGAATGTCCACGTAGGACTCACTAGGCCCACCAAGGGCATTTTCGTAATTTCACAACGTCGGGGAAATAAAATACAATATAATTAGGGACGGGATGTAACAGTGAAAAACAAAGGTTTTAGAAACGTTTATTTGTGCCCACTAACATCTTCTGTTTTGTGCCCCTCTAGGACTTAGTAGCTGGACTAGTGGTAAGCCCGACCATTCTGGTGTTTACGACTTCAGCACCAAATAAATGTAGGATTTCTTTCTTCCACTAGTATGTTTTATCTATCCCTATTTGTTCTTTGACTCTACTTCTGTGTAGTGTAGAAATTTCGGGGACGAAATTTTCTTAAGGGGGGTAGGTTGTAACGACCCGTCCCTAATTTTATTGTATTTTATTTTCTAGACGTGTAAAGTTACCAAAATACCCTTGAACGGGTTAAGTGGAAGTCCGACGTGGACGTTTGATCTCTTTATGAATTTTGAACTCTTACTTGGTTTTCTTGTAGTACTTTTTCCTACGAGCGTGGGAGCGCGAACAGGATGAAAATCCGACGTGTAACAGAAACGTTAGGTACGTTTGAATATTATTTCCTGTTATGGAAATATGGTGGTGCAGGTATCCAGTTGCCTGGCCTAGTTTGAGAAAAATCCCTTCTTTCTTTTTTCCCCCTAACTTTCTTTTTCCCCTCTCTTCTTTTCTCCTGCTTTCTTCTTCTCCCTGTAGAAATGCACAGTGCACACAGTGGCCACACAAATTTGTTTAAACCGAGCTAAACCATCACCACCATCTTGTTCGTTGTAACTCTCTGAGTTCAACGGTGCAAGCCGATCGCCCAAATTCTTCATTGTTTGGCGGGAATCGCACACGGAAGAACGGGACTTTTTCGGCGAGTTTCATGAAAATACCGACCTAGGTGAGGTTCCTAACCACCACCTTTAGTTTCCTCGTGTTGAGTAGATAAATTTTCATACTAAGATCGTATTATTTGGTTGTGTTTTGAGGTAGATCGGACTTCGTTCGTAAACCGAGGTTTTCCGGTCATTTTCGACCAATTTTTGGACTCCAAATAGGTAAAATCGTGTTCTCCTTCTCTCTAGCTTCATTTTAACATGTGGAACGTGTAAAATGGTTGAGAAATGAAGAAGTGAGGAATTTTAGAAAATTTTCTAGTTTTCCGGCGAGTTGGCCGGTGACGTCATCAGTGACGTCATCGCTGACGTCAGCAACCGGTCCAGACCGAAGAATATTCCTTTTAACACCGTTAGGAATATTCCGTTAGATCTAATGGAGATGCTGGAATATTTCGTTAGATCTGACGTCGTTAGTTTGACTGGCTCAGGTTGACCGCGCGTGAACAGCGCGTGTGGGAGTAGTTTTTCAACTTCCATCACTTCGCGGCGACTCGTGACGACGCATACTACCTCTGGGCAGTACGTATGGTATTTTTCGGAGTGTTTTGGGCCTCTGTGTTGAGAAAACCAAGGACTAAAGTCGTTTATTAATTTAATTAGTAACCTTTATGAGTTTAATCATTACTATAGTGATATCTCATATAGGTGAGACTTACCACGAGAAGTTTAGGGGTCAGGCAAGGCAAGGCAGCTACGACCCAACTACATATCTGTGAGTGGGGTTTGTTTTGGGAAACTAATATTATTTATATTATTTCTCAGTATGTTTTTATAATTGATTTTCTTTGTCATGCCATGCTTTTACTTATGATTTAAGTATAAAGAAATTATATTATGTTGAGACTTGTTTACTGCAATGGCATGATTATGTGTTTATTATCTGCTCATCATACATGCATTCACCAGTGTCTAGTACTCGTCCGGGCCAGAACCAACCTTCACATATATGTTCACATCCGCACCGTTATACTCACTTTGGATCCATTGTAGGTGTCAGCCTGTACTAGTCTGCATTAGGCAGGTAGGACTCGTATGTGATGCGCTTAGCGCCAGCTTCAAGTGATCGTAGTACCACGCATATATTTATTACACCCAGCTTGTTCCATGTAGTTACTTTCTACATGGTCTTGTGTGTCTGCATACATTGATGATCATATTATATATGTTGTTGAGCATACTTTATGTTGTTGAGATATTGATATTTACTCATACCTTTGGCATGGATGCCTTTATACGGTTTTGTCGACGAGTATACTTTATGGTTGTTGAGGTGTTGGTATTACACATATTTTTGGCAGTGGTGCCTTATAACGTTTTGACGCTGAATATTATATATTATGTTGAGTTAAAGGTATTTATCCATATCTTTGGAAACTTTCATACTATACGTAGTATGATTTTGAGAAGCTATACATGAGTTTTAAAAGATGGGTTATTATGTTATGAAAAACAAAGGTTTTAGAAATGTTTATTTTTGCCCACTCACACCTTCTGTTTTGCGCTCCTCCAGGACGTAGTAGCTGGATTAGTGGTGAGCGTGACTACTCTAGTGTTTACGACTTTTGCACCAGATAACTGTAGGATTTCTTCCTCCTACTAGTATGCTTTATCCATCCTGTTCAGGATGGGAATAATTCGTACTTTCCTTACTGTATTTTATATATGCTCTAAACATCTCATGCTTTGTATTAAGGGTTCTATCCGTACTTCTGCGTACTCTGCTGCATGATTTTAAATAATTCCAGACTTTGGTTTTATTTTATTAAGAAATTCCACTTAGTCTGCATGTCATGGCTTTCGTCACTCTCCAAAATGTTGGCCAGCATGCCTCGATTTCAGTACCCTTCGAGATATCCGGAAGATTATATAGTAATACCAGTATATTATTTTATTTCACTTAGCCTGCCTCTCCCATGATTTTCGGATGTGTCAGAGAAGCTGGGGAAATGACATTCCAAAATTTTGGTTTTGTTTGCACCTTTATTTACATCATGAGGAGAAGCCGGGGAAATGACAGTCCATCAAATCCCAATAGTAATTCTCTCCTTTGAACCTTTTAATCTTTTTTTTTTTCGATATTTCATAATTACATAGATGAAATTTTTGGTTAAATTTTGTTAAATTTTGTTAGATGTTTTTTAATTTTATTAGATTTTTTTTTCGATATTGCAGGGGACTTTATCATTTGTGTTTGATTATATTAATTTGGTGTAGTTATGATTGGTTTTGGTGTAATTAGTGCCTCCAAGTTCTAGAATTGTTGGTGATTCAGAAACTCTTATGTGTTTTTTTTTTTCAAAAAGAAGCTATTTTGTTCAAATTATATTCATCTAAATAATCATTAGTTGCTGAAAATTAGTGGATTGGATTTTTAATTTTGTGAGTTTTAAGGTGAACTTGGTAGTGGGTTCTTATGTTTGTCTATAAATTGGTGAATTTTAAATTTCTTATAATTTAATTTATCCCAACTTCACATGTACCCTGATGATTTTGTTTTTCTATTTTTTTTTCAACTTTTTGGTTAGTATATTTGTGTTAATCTGCTAAACGACTTAACTTTTTGGTTGGTATTTAACTTCAAATTTTGATTTTTGGTAAAAATATGTGATCGTTTCAATTTTGCAATTTTTGCCTTTCATCCTCTTCGCTTCCAGCTCCCTTGATCAGCAAGCCCTAAAGAGGTAATCTTTTCTCGAATCTCACTAATTAAAATTAGAGTTTTTGTTTTTAATTCAGCACAATTCACATAAATAGTACAACTTTAAAGATAAATGTTAGAAATGGCGGCAGGGCAGCACTATTCAAGTTACTAATAGGATTAACATAAATAAAATTAATGAGAAGGGTGATTGTACCGCACCACTCTTAACGAACATAGCAGCAACATGCATGACAGCAGCAGGTGCAACGTTAGGTTAGCCATTGCGAAATGAGCCCAACACCCAGCATGCACCCCCATTGGGTCGCCCTCCTTTCTACCTGTCCCAGGTATACGTGACGCGAGCTCAATCTTGCAGCCCGCACTGCAATGCACCCTCTCCCCTCCAGTACTCTACAACTTGGCCCAAATTTTATGCCCGACGCCTACTACATCTTCTCTACTTGTCACGAAACCAACAACTCGGGCCCTTTTGCTACCAATGGTGATCACAGCATGGCCCTGCAGGTCGCAGACTTAACTAGCATGCTTGCTCAGCACACCAACTTGGTCAACCACCTCCTCGAGCACTTCAAGACATAGCATGCAACAGATGACCTATTTCGAAGCAGGACAAGGGCTACGACGAGGTTTCCTTCCTGTGTTGCCTGGGAAAGCAGCCGTTCAACTGGTCTTGAACCGAGTGTTCATGCAACGTGCATTCTGATCTCGGCCCCTGAAACAACGTTCACCCTTGGCTTGGCTCATGAGGCAATGTGCACTTATGGTTGGGTTCACTCTCAGAGGGACACTCTGGGTGTTCACCCAGGCGCAACATCCACTTGCGACCTAGCTCGCAGGGAGGTCTACTCAATCTGAAGAAAAAACATTGAAATTGTGAGTTCATTTGAACAACACATATGCATGATATAACAAATAAAAGGCTCTTAGCTAGCATGTTAGTACTCAAATCATAAACTTTGCCCATGACCTTTGAAATTTGGTAGTAGTGAACCAAGACTCAACTTGAACTTCAAAAAGAAAGTTGAGGTTCCTTATCGTTGTAGAATCTTCTTTGCCTAAGCAAAGGTTAAACAATAATCTTTACCCTAAGATTAAATTATATTAGTTTAAAATGTGAAATGTCCGTAAAGTATAATCCAATGATTGGATTTAGGGCACATTTCTAACACAATCCTCAGCAGGCCAAGCAACTTAGGGAACAGGAAGAACCTGCCAACTCATGATCAAAACTTACCTGGCGCTCAACGCCAAGCGCATTCACGAGCAATCCATTCATTAGTCAGAGATGAGCAGCATGCTCTTCTAGCAAGAAGCGAGCAGGCAACCCACCAAGGGAGACAACATGGACCAGTGAATGAACATTAGGGGCAAACGGAGGCGCCACAGTCCCAGCAAAGGCAGATTCAAGAAGAAGTGGAGAGGCTCCTCGCAGAGCGACTGTGCAACTTTCAACGTATCAAGACTCAATATGAGGTCATTAGGCGAGACGTGGCTAACATGAGCAGGTCACCGTTCACTGATGAGGTTGAGCAAACGGATCCACCCTGCAAGTTCACCATGCAACATTGCACCCCTTCAAGGAAGATGAGGGCCCTAAGAGACATCTCAAGCATTAACGCAACACCATGGTTCTCTATCGGAACTATAATGCACTTATGTGCGAAATCTTTGCCACATCTATGCAGGGCGCGGGGTTAGATTGGTTCCACACTTTGCCCCTACGTTCCATCTGGAGATCCCACGAGCTTTCCTTGGTCTTCACCAAGGAATACTCGTCCTACCCATAGATAAAGAAGGATTCAGACCACCTTTTCAGCGTAAAGAAAGATCCTAAAGAGTCTATTCGTAGCTATGTGCGAAGATTTAAGGTAGAGAAGGCAAAGATTGTGGGCTGTGACGAGAAAAGTACCAAGGCCGCATTCCAAAGAGGGATCCCATCAGAGCATCTGCTAGACGGAGAGCTCATCGTGAACAAGGAAGCTACACTAGCTCACTCCTATGCTTTGGAAGAAAAGCATGCACTATGGAATGATGAGAAGCAAGCCTAGAAGGCGCCGCAGCGGCCCTGCAAAGAGCCAGAGGCAGTCTAGAAGAAGTCGGATGAAAAGCAGTTGCAGCCCGAAAGAAAGCAATCATAGAAGAAATGTAGAGACCACTCCCCCTCAAAGCAAGGCTCAACTCCCAAAACCTTCACGAAGTTCACGATTCCAATTCATCAAATACTTCGTGAGCTCCAAGATGAATCTTGGTTCAAGCGTCTGCCTCCGTACAATGGAGATACAACGAAGCTTGACCATTCAAAATATTGCGCATTCTATCGCAGACCCGGCACTGACACAAACAACTGCTTCAAATGGAAGAAGTACCTCGAGAAGCTCGTCAAGCAGGGCAAATGTGACAAGTTTCTTGATAGGCCAGCATCAAGAACAACCCACAAATAGGAAGCTAATGTCGAACCCCTTTATAAGGTGACCCACATCAACAGAATCTTCGCTCAGTTGGGATATCTGGGGGCCACCAACAATTCGAAGAAGCGGAAGATCCAGCAGGTAAAGCCAATCTCATAAGTTCAAGTTGCACACGATGTGCCCAGTCCAATCGTAGGCTTGTCCGAGAAGGAACCGGAAGGAGTAGACTTCCAACATGATGACACCCTGGTGATTTTTTGTCCAGATCGCCCATGCACAGGTGGACAAGATCATGGTGGACAACGACAGTGCAATTCACATTCTCCAGCTGTTAGTGATTCATGTGATGGGATTGGAAGGCACAATCAAGACAGCCATAGGTACAGTCGTACTTAATGTTTTCACTCACTCAATTGTCTCTTCTCAGGTGTTCATGATTGTTAGCGACCCGTCTCCCCACAATGGAATCCTAAGGAGACACTGGCTCGTGAAGATTAGAGTAGTAACATCCGATGAGTACCAAAAGATCTGATTTCGCATCTTAGATGGTGGAATCGGAGAAATCAAGTCTAACCAAGCCATGTCCCGCCAATGCACTGTGCAAATACTCAAGGAGTCGAAGGTGAAAACCTTCAACTCGGTCATAGCAGCTGAGTTCTAGAAGGAAGATTCATCCTTCATCAAATAACAATTACAGCAGGCGGATAAAGAAGATGGTGTCCAGATTGGCAGCTCAACAGTCGAGGCAAGATGGAACCCAGAAGAAGACGCAGAGTACATCATCCTTGATCCCAACTAGCCAGAAAGGACGACTAAAGTCGATTGACGACTAAGCCCCGAAGAGAAGGAAGAACTCACCAAATTCTTGCGTGAGAACAGAGACGTATTTCCATGGTCACCCTTCGACATGCAAGGCATCGATCCTTTGATCGCTTGTCATAAGCTACAGGTCAATACCACAGCCAAATTTGTGATCCAGAAGAGGCTCCATTGCGCTTTCGAATGAGTAGCTATCATCGAGGCAGAGATCGAAAAACTGCTAGCAGCCATGTTCATCAAAGTTGTGGCGCACTTTGCGAGGTTAGCCAATGTAGTGACGATCATGAAGAAAGAGAAAGGTAAATGGCAAGTGTGCATGGACTACACCGACCTCAATAAGGCGTGCCCAAAAGAAAATTATCCATTCCACAAATCAATCTGCTCGTCGACTCGACATCCACAAACCAGCTGCTCAATTTCCTAGATGCCTATTCTGGCTACAATCTGATCGCGATGCATGAACACGAGAAGGAGAAGATTGCATTTGTCATTGAGCGAGGCACCTATTACTACAAAGTCATGCCTTTTGGCCTCAAAGACGCAGGAACCACTTACCAGCGACTAGTCAACATGATGTTCAAGAAGCAAATTGGGAGGACCATGGAGGCTTAGGTTGACGATATCAGGGTAAAAGGCAAGTAGCGTTCAAACTACATCACAAACCTGGCAAAGATGTTCAGCATCCTCTAGCAATACAACATGAAGCTCAATCCTTCCAAGTGCACGTTCGGAGTCTCCTCTGGCCTTATTACTCAGCGAGGAATTGAAGTCCATCCAAGATAGATCAAAGCCATCCTAGAGATGAAGTCCCCAACCACAACAAAGGAGATCCAGAGTCAGATCGGAAGAGCAGTTGCGCTTAACAGGTTTCTCTCGCGCGCAACCGATCGGTGCAAGCCATTTTTCAAGGTGATAACAAAGGTGTAGAAGAACTAGTTGGACGAATGCAAGAAAGCTTTCCAAGATCTGAAGAAGTACCTGAATACTTCTCCACTACTATCTAAGGTGAAGGAAGGGGAAGATCTATTTAACAGTATCTGAAGTTGCAGTAAGCTCTGCCTTTATTTGAGAAGAGCTGAGGGCCCAACTGCTTGTATTCTACATGTCTAAAGTTCTCTCATCGATGCAGAAACCAGATACCTAAAAATTGAAAAGCTAATTTTGGCGCTAATAGTAGCAGCTCAGACGCTAAGGCCATATTTTCAGGTGCACATGGTTATCGTCATAACCGAATACCTGCTGCAAGCAGTCCTGCACAGCCCAGATGCTTCGCTACGAGTGATGAAATGGACATTGGAACTTGGCCAGCATAACTTAGTCTACTAACTCTGCATGGTAGTCAAAGCCCAAGCATTAGCTGATTTCGCAGCAGCCCGATTTGGAGAAACACTGGGGGCAGACCAACAGGGAGTAGGGGCAGGCATAGAGCAGTCAATCACTCTAGGCTTCCGAGCATCCAACAACGAGGCAAATACGGGGCCTTACTGGTAGGCCTCCGTGTAGCAAAAGACTTAGTGGTGAATAAGCTCGCAATTCATTCTGATTCATAGTCGATCACCAGTCAAGCCTCAGGGGAGTACACGACAAAGAACCCAAAAATGATGCAATACTTGGAAAAGGTTCAGGAACTACTTGTCGTATTCCCCGCTTACACACTCACGCATGTCCCCGCTTAGGCTCTGCCCTTGACCACCAGCTCAGACGCTCTATCTCAATTGAATACCTGGAGAAGTCAAGCATTGAACCAACAATAGAGATATCACATGTCACTACCGCTCCAAGTTGGCAGGATCCCAGACCAGTCCTTGGCAGTTCGTGCAATGGGCAATCGACTTAGTGGGTCCAATGCCGCCTGCCACGGGAGGAAGGAACATGATGATAGTTGCTACCGACTACTTCAACAAATCGGTAGAAGCGGAGCCCACAACGACAACCACCCAGGCAGACTTAGAGAGATTCATTTGGAAGAACATCATTTGCAGATTCGGAATTCCACATTCCATCGACACCGATAACTGTCTGCAATTCGTGGGGAAAGAGTTGGCGAAGTTCTTCCAAAAGTACAGTATAAAGTAGCATATGTCCACACCAAGATACCCTTAAGGCAACGGGCAAGCCGAAGCATCCAACAAGACGATCCTGGACTGCCTCAAGAAATCTCTCGACAATAAAGGGAAGTGGCCAGACGAGCTCCCAAAACTCTTATGGGTGTATCGCACCACGAAAATGTCGTCCTTTCTAATGTCGTCCTACCAGCGAGACTCCTTTCTCGTTGGCGTTTGGAATAGAAGCCATCATCCTTTCTAATGTCGTCCTTCCAGCCATTAGCACGAAGCTTCTTGATCTTGACAAGAACGACAAGGAGATCGCCACTAACCTGACCGAGTCGAGGAGCAGCACGACAAAGTCGTCATAAGAATCGCAGCCTATCAGCAATAGCTCCTCTCCAACTACAAAAAGAAGGCTAAGATCTGGCAGTTTCAGTCATGAGATCTAGTTACAAGAATCACAGCTTGTCGCTGCTCGCAGGTAAGGCTCCAAAAAGATGGATCCCATCTGGGAAGGTCCATACATGATTTGTTGAGTAAGCGGAAAGGGCAGCTACACCCTTAACACCATGAATGACAAGAAAATCG
This sequence comes from Gillenia trifoliata, assembly GCA_018257905.1. Taxonomy (NCBI): domain Eukaryota; kingdom Viridiplantae; phylum Streptophyta; class Magnoliopsida; order Rosales; family Rosaceae; genus Gillenia; species Gillenia trifoliata. The sequence goes on along the minus strand of JAEHOF010000012.1, from coordinate 140,977 downwards.
ACAAGCAGTGGAACGCCTACAACATGAGAAAATACTACGTGTGGCCTCCTTCCATAACCACCTGAAGCTCTTTTCGGGCCTATCTTCATATGTTCGCAAGTCGCCAAGTAGGCCGCCAAACAAGTCTTCTAAAGCAGAGGATTACTTTCAATCATTTTGCAGCAAAGTTTTATGATGTTTCTTATTTTTCATTCAACAAAGATTCAAGAACCTTTTCTTCAAGACTTTGCCTGACTGCTCATACAACAGCAACCTCTGTTCACTCCAAGCGAAGCGGGGGATCAACTTACAGCTTCCGTTCACTCTAAGTGAGGCAGAGGACAACTTTTCACTCCCTTTAGGATTCAGCCCGTATATCCAAACGTGAGTGGGTTCGCTTGCCTTGGTTTTTTCCAAGAATACAACAACCTGCGCTGGTGTTGTCCAGAATTAGCCACAAGGGTCGACCTTGGGCAACCCCATAACTGACTTAGCTAACTGAAGGTTTGCAGCCCATTGGCCAAATTTGCAGGCATCTATGCTTCTATAACGGGGGAAGCAACGTGCGCAGTTTGTTTCGTGAAACACTGTCAACGAATTAGCTTGTTATTCTTAATTGCTAGTTGCGCGAATTTCGTCTTCAATCTGGGACCTACCATGCTGCGTTTCGCAGTTTGAGGGACCAGTGACCAAAGGCGCAGTCACGACTGCCCACGAGACTTCACATAGCCTCATGCTATCTTCGTGCCTGGTTAGCGAGTTTCGTGTTTGCACCCAGAACCTTAAAATGTTGCAACAAGCTTCGCAACTTATAGAACTGTGACATACAGGCAGGTTACAAGGCTAGTGCCTAGCATGTTGTGGCCAAGGCATGTGAAATCACTACTTTGTAAGGTCGCTCCTTTTCAAGCCAATGGAACATAGCCTCAGTCGCACAACACATGTTACATTGACTATCGACTTCTGATCAAGCTATGAAGTCAACAACCAACATATGGCTTAACCGTTGCCAAGGCATCCCCTACAGCGCGCAGAAGCCAATAGCAAAGGGTCACAATTGCAGATCCCCTGCTCACGAATTCTAATACAGTTGTTCGCATGTGTTGTGTTCAATTAAGCAAATTTTGTGTTCCAACAAAATCAACAATTTGCAAGCAGCTTGCATGGGACTTAGACACATCGCATATCGCTGATCACGACTTACAAATAAGAAGAGTCCCATAAAAGCTCGATTCATGCCACAGCCAGAACCTAGCCTCAGTCGCACAAAACAAGTTCTTGTGGTAACCTTTCTACTAACCTAGCCTCGCTAAGAGCCTCACTTCCTGTCGACATCAAGCAAGGCTAGTGTGCACGCTGACATACCAAATGTGCATAGTGAAATATTGAAACTTTTCAAACCATGTCAAATCCATACTACAATTACATTATAGGGTTTTAAATTGTGTATTAGCTTTTAGTATATCAAAAAGTGGAACAAAGAAGGATGGTGATGATGGCATTTGGTGTTGGATTCTTTATTTTATAACATACAGGTTTTTTCCCTATATTAATCACAAACAACAGCAAAAGTTCAACAAAAGTCTCAAGTATGGACTACTGCACATCCCCACATGAAAAAAAGTCTTTATTTTGATATATGTATATATATATTGGCCCTGTTATTGAAATTTTGGCTTTGATATTATTTTTATATTGCTAATTAGTTTTATAGGGGTTGTCTTATGTGTGAAGTCTAACGATCACACATGTTCCACGCTATCTAATTTGTATTATTCATTAAAATTTTATTATGTTAAACTCTTTTCCTTAAAACCACCTAAAATAAAATTCAATAATTGTAACTAATAAGGACTCGTTTGGAAAGACTTAGTTATTTCATCTTTACATTGACAAAGTGTATCCTTCCCTTCACTGTTGGTCACACCACCTCTTGTGCTATTTTGGAATTCTTCAACATTTGCCCAACGTTGTATTGTCAACGCTGCCAAAGTTCTTGTTACACTTTCGATAAAAAAACAAAAACAAAAAAAAGTACTTGCTACACTCAGTTTGTTCTTCGGATATAAACTCCTATAATTTATAGACAAGAGAATTTAAACTTAGGTGTAAAAAAATATACACACTTTGTAACAATTGTATTTGAGAAGCAATAATCATTCATTGATTAAATTTTTAACAAACGATAACATTAGTGGGTTAAATTGTTAATTGTTAGAGGGGAGGGGAATCGGTAGAGATCGAACCCACACCGGGGTGCATAGACATGATTTGTTTTCTGCCACTGCGGTAAAGCGCCATGTGCTGTAAAAGTGTGTAGAAATCAAAGTCCATCACAATGGAATCAACTTGATCGTATTGTGAAAAACAACATTTTAAGAGTTGTGTGTATCTAATTATTGTTCTATATCATTATCAAAAAAATGTGGAGAAGCAATAGTATTTTATAAAAGTAATAATACATTCACATTCATGATGAGTTGGTAATTTCCATTTGTTCAAGTAATGAGCCAAAACATAGCTTGAAATGAGAAGCACAATGATGACTTATGAGTATACACAAACCATAGTATATAAAAGGGATATAAAAATCATAATAATACATATCAATATGACAACATGCATGAAGGCCAAACAGAAGCATCAATTCCAGATTTCCATAGCTAGCTTAATGAATATATAGAATCCAATGGAGCAACAAATGATAACAAACCTCTTTTTCTTTAAATCCATAAGGACGCCATATGGTGCTAATATTGAGTAACCTTCTTTTCCTTTTTTCGAGTATACCTTTTGCTTGCACTTGTTATAATTTGCCATCCATTACGAATTTCCATATTCTTATCCATTTATCCTTTAAATGATTACATTACTATATAGTCCTCGTATTTGCTCATTATATGAGAATTATTTTTGTTTATGATTCGACATTGTTCATCAATACATGCATCTATTTTAAAAAATATATGACACATCCCCAATCCTGACACGCCAGGTGTTGGGAAGTACTGGCCGACACGTGTTAGATGACGAAAGCCAATTATGCATGAAAAGGTAATAGAGTAAGAATTAAAGAGTTGAGTGCAGAAGTAGAAGTGTGGTGAGGGTTAAAAACCCATAATACAGGATGCATAACAGTCAGAGCAAAGTAAATAGTGCAGGAGTATAAAAACATTCACATCCTCATGAGGATGGATAAATAAGAGTTAACTAATAAGTAGGAACGAATCCTACATAATCTGAAGAAATGTCAGAACCACAGACCACCACCGAAGAAAGCCCTCGAAGTCACCGATAAGTGATCCCGTCACTAGGTCCTGGAGGGGCGCAAAACATAAAACAGTAAGTGGGTCAAAAAGCAAAGTTTGATAAAAACCTTTGTTTTCAAGAGTATACTAACCCTTGCTGGAAAAAAAGTATAGTTTGAAAATATGTCATACTCCCTGGTATGATCCTCAAAATACTATAACAAAAATAATATACGGGTACTCCCCGACAATGATTACTGACATGCTCACCCATATGTAGACACACAAGTCCAAGTGGCTAAACCACAAGGAACAGGCTAGGTATAAAAGTAATACGCTGAGTACTACAATGACGCGAGTCTAACGCTAAGCGCTGTGTACAAAGTGCGTCACACAAGTTCGAGTTGCCTAGTGCAACCTAGAACAGACTAGTACCTACAATGGATCCAAAGCTGCGTAACAGTACTGGTAGTGACTACTCCAAACGTCAAAGCTAGTCCTAGCCACAAGACTGAGTACTAATACCTGGGGTGTTATACATCTACTGATGAGCAACAGTATAAAACATGTATGACAATACAATACGAATGTTCTACCTCCAACAATCGTAAATGATATGAGTTATGCTAACAAAAAAACGAAAGCATTGAAAAACCATACGTAAATATACATTTATCAAAACAAAGACCCACTCACTCACCTGTAGGTAGCCGGGTCGTAGCTCCCCTGTCCAGGGTAGCCCCGGTAGTCCTCTGGATAAGTCTCACCTATATGAGATATCACTGTAATAATGATTAAACTCATAAAGGTTACTAAATAACTAATTAATTACACCTATCCCTTGTTTGCTCAACATGGAGATCCAAAACACCTCGAAAAATACCATACGTACTGCCCCTAAGCGCCTCGCGAAGACGGAATCGGAAAAAGGATGCTCCACGTGCCCCCACGCGAGCTCAAACGCGGCAAGCCGCGGTCAAAGCTGGTCAACGTTGACGTCATCACTGACGTCAGCGCCGGTCTGAACCAGTTTACTGACGTCACCCGGGTCGGTCTAGACCGGTTTGCTGACGTCAGCGCTGGTCACCTCTGGTCTTTTTCCGGTCGCCGGCCGCCGTCGCCGGAATTTTGGCCGGTTTCTGGAAAATTTTTAAAGCTCCATATCTTCTTCATTTCTTGGCCAAATTTTACGTTCCACATATCAAAATGAAGCTGGAGAAGAGTAGGATCACGGTGTACCTTTGGATTGGTCGTACAAGCTCGGGAAATGGCTTGTAATTGCCTCAAAAGTTGCAGTTCACTGTAGCTTTGTCGATCTACGTCAAAACTCAACCAAAACAGGCAAACGACCTATGAAAATTCATCTACTCAACGAGAGGAAGACAATGGTGGTAGTTAGAAACCTCACCTCAGTCTAGATTGGCCGGAAAATGGCCGGGAAGGTCCAGTTCTTCCGGGTGCGTTTCCCGTCAAACAGTTGGGAGTTTGGACGAACGGTTTGCACCGTTGAGTCCACGGCGTGGAGACGAAGAAGGTGGTGATTTTTGTTTGCCTCGATTCGACGGATTTTTGTCGGTGTGCACTGTGCACGCACGGCGAGAGAGAGTGAAAAAGTAAAAAAATGGGGAAAAAGAAAAGTGACGGGGAAGAAGGAAAAGGGAAAAAAGAAAAGGAAAGATTGGGTTTTAGGGGTATTGTGCACCATCAAAACAGTAAACTTACACGCTCACGTGTACGAAATAAACACGCACGTGTAGAAAATATCCTTTTTAACAAAATTTTTACGGGATGTTACAATATATCCTTTTTAAAAACAAAAAATATTATTATTAAAAAGAGAGGGAGGGTTCGAAACCATTACAATAATTTGGAGAGAGGAGAGTTTTGAACCCAGGACGCATGGGTAAAAACTTAACACCCTATCCACTAGAATATTAGATCTTATATTTTATATTATTAAAAGTTATGTCCCTTATTGATTGGTATTTCTCTCATTATTAAAGGAAAGAAAACTTTGATTTCGAATCTCGAATCTGTGTATAATGTGCTTCTATTAAGAAAGATAAAAACTGTTATCATCAGTAACTTTCTTTCGATTAGTTATTGTCTGCTCAATATTTGGTTAAATTTGCGATAACTCAGTTGTTGTAATTTGGCCATATTTTAGTCAGTTCAACCCGATACATTGTCATTTTTGATACAAAAGGTCAAAAACATCTAATTTAATACAATAATTTTGTATCATTGGAGTTGCTAACACAACAAATAAAAAGCGTCCTGCTGGTGTTGGTTGAAGAATTAAACAGTTACACTTTTTTTCAGGAAAGCAGTAACATTTTTGGGTTAGATAATTCATTGTTAGGAAAAGAAAATTGGTAGGATCAATTCTGCACCAGAGTGCATAGGCATGACACTTGTATATTATTTCCCTAAAATGTAACATCCCGTTCAAAATTTTAATTTATTTTATTCCCGGATGTGCGAAATGACGTTTTTACTCCTGGGTTGACTTTTCGGTTGACTTTTGCGTCGTAACTCGTACGACGCATCCACTTGTATTTCCTTGACGTGCTCGTCGATACGAATTCGTAGACGCGAGCCGTACGTCGTTCGGACTCCGAACGAATATTTTACGGGCATTGGTTTTCGGCGTTTCCCGTATTTCAAATTTGGGTTGTTTGGGCTGGGGCCCATTTGTATGCAGGCCACATGGGCCAATCCCAGATTTTCTGGGATCTTTGTCCCTATTTTGTCCCGTTCTCCTTCTCCTTCTTCCTCTTCTTCCTGCAAACTCCAAGGCCAAACCGTGGCCTTCCCCCTACCATTTTGGCTTGCACCTTCCACCAAAACTCAGCAAACAACCTTGTTCTTTTCTTCTGAACCCAGCAACCCAGGTGTGGGTGTCCTGGTGCTGAAAACCCAGCAAACATGTGGAATTACTCAAGCCACCCCGTGGCTTGAGTTTGGACCCTTTTCCCTCGGCTTTTTCCTCCCAAAACGAACCCAAATCACTTCAAACGAATCACCACCGTGTTCCTGGAGGTCCATTGTACCTTGTTCAAGCCTTGGATGGTGGTGGTTGGCCGAGAATCGAGGAGACCGTGATCGGCTTTTTGCACCGTGACTTCTCCCTCAATTTCAGGCCACTTTTGGCCAGTTTTTGGTCCCCAAAATGGTACAATCTTATTCTACTCATCTCTAGCTTCATTTTGGTACTTGAATCGTCCAATTTGGACTTAAAACGAAGAAGTTATGAAGCTTTGAAGTTTTACCCAGAAACCGGCAAAATTTCCCAGATTCCGGCGACGGCGGCCGGCGGCGGCGCCGGCGACCGGAATCCTGGCAGGGATGACCGGCGCTGACGTCATCGGACTGGGTTGGACCGGCCATGCTGACGTCAGCAGACCGGTTCAGACCAGATTTGCTGACGTCATCAGCTTGAACCGGCTTGAGCCGAGCCGCGTTGACGGCTTGAGCCGAGCCGCGTTGACGGCTTGAGCCGAGCCGTGTTGACCGGCTTGAGCCGAGCCGAGTTGACCGGCTCACCGGCTCGCGCGTGAGCTGCGCGTGGAGCCGTAGGCTCCGACCTTCAAGCCGCGCGTGAGGGCGCGTGGAAGGTCCTTTTTCGAATCTGTTTTCACGGGTCGACTCGTGACGACGTGTACTACCTCGGGGTAGTATGCATGTTAATTTTTGAGGTGTTTTGGACCTCCAAATCGAGAAAGCAAGAGATAGGTGTAATTAATTCGTTAATTCGTTACCTTTTTGAGTTAATCATTGTACCGGTGATTTCTCATATAGGTGGGGCATATCCAGAGGACTACCGGGGCTACCCAAGACGGGGTACTTCGACCCGGCTACCTACAGGTGAGTGAGTGGGTCTTTGTTTGATAAATGTATATATATACGTATGGCTTTTTAGACGCTTTCTTAAATTGTTAGCGTAGATGCATATTCATTACGTGTGTTGGAGGTAGAACACACGTACTATATTGCCATGCATGTTTTCATACTGTTGCTCATCATTAGATGTATACACCCCAGGTATTAGTACTCAGTCTTGTGGCCAGGACTAGCCTTGACGTTTGGAGTAGTCACTATCAGTACCGTTACGCAGCTTTGGATCCATTGTAGGTACTAGCCTGTTCTAGGTTGCACTAGGCAACTCGAACTTGTGTGACTGCACTTTGTGCACCAGCGCTTAGCGTTAGACTCGCGTCATTGTAGTACTCAGCGTATTACTTGTATACCTAGCTTGTTCCTTGTGGGATTTAGCCCCTTGGGCATGTGTGTTTACATATGGGTGAGCAAATGTCAGTAAAGTATTAGCGGGGAGTACCCGCATGTTTTCACGACAGTATTTTGAGGTTCATGCCTACGGGTATGACGTATTTTCTCAAATTATACTTGTTTTCAAACGAGGGGTTACTAAACTTTTGAAAACAACGGTTTTATCAAACTTTGCTTTTTGACCCACTCACCGTTTTATGTTTTGCGCCCCTCCAGGTTAGTTGGCTGGGAACCTTGCGACGTCGATGGCGCGGTGGTATGACGAAGTAGGGATTCTTATACGTTTGTATAAATTTGTATCCCTTACCCTACTCTTACTGTGTATTCTTTTAATTCTTCCGCCTGCACGTTCCGTGCACTCTGACTTTATTGTTTTAGTTCAATATTCAATTCTTTATTCTCTAATTTTCTTTTTGGCTTTCGTCACGTTAACGCGTGTCGGCCAGCACTTCCGACACCTGGCTCGTCCGGGATCGGGATGTGTCATAAAAGATTACGGAGGCAATGATCGTCACGAAACTTACTGCATGAAGGCGAACTGAACAGATAATTTTGCCAACTCATTAACATCTAGATCTGTTGAAACCAATTGTCCCACATCGGACAGAGGGAAGGAGAAATAGTACTTTAAATAGAATTACCCCACTCTAACTAACACCGAGGCCTTTGTGATAAAACCCCACACCTGAGGATTGTGCAGGTGGTTAAGTGGGGACAATATCGGTGTTGTTGGAGTGGACCCTCGGCCTATCGACCTGAAAATTTCTACAAGATCATAAACTGTTGAATACAAGGTCTTGATCTTATGCCTCCTCCTTTCTTTGACAATTTGAAACGTGGTGACACAAGCATGTTGTGATCATCGGAACTGTGGTCATTGCCAGTCTTGACATGACACAATTTTTGGTTCCCCAAATGAACCATATATGTGGACGTCAACCAGCTCAATCGAATTGGCGGAGATGCAATTTTCAGTCCCTTCAATGCTAAAAGGATGCACAGTGAACAGGTAAAATCACCTTCCTTGCTACCCCCTCTTCGACAGTAAAGACTGGTGAGGCATCTGAAGGAAAAACATTGAAATTGTTAGTTCATGGAGCAACACATATGCATGCTATTAACAAAGTAAAGGCTCTTAGCTAGCATGTTAGTACTCAAATAAAAAAACTTTGCCCATAACCTTTAAAATGTAGTAGTAATGAACCAATACTCAACATAACTTCACAAAGTGTTGAGAGATTTCCTTACCCTTGTGGAATCCTCTTTGCATAAGCAAAGGCTAAACACCCAACAAAGGGCCTTCAATCCTCATCCATGGATGAACACCTTACTTGAAGGATTTGAGGTTGTATCTTGAATCAAATTGAGGTTGCCTACGTATTTCGTCTCCTACAAAGATCAAACCCTTTGTAGTTCTTGAAATTGTATAATTTGAGTGAAATGATGAAGAACATGAATAGTGTTCTTCACCTTAGAGAATTTTGGCCAAGGAGGAGAGAAGGATGAGTTTTTCTTGTTTTTCAACTTCAAAGAATGGTAACCCTGTTCCAAACTTTTTCAAGCCAATTGCTTTGTAGGCTGTAACACCTTGGTACTAACTGTTTTAGTTAGAGGGTTGTCTGTAACATCCCGTAAAAAGTTTGTTATAAAATAATTCATAAGGGGATATTTTGGACACGGGACCATGTAATTTTACTATTTTGGTGGGTGCACAATACCCCCAAAACCCAAAATATCTCATTTCCTTCTCTTCTTCCCCGTCATTTTCTCCCTTATCTTTATTTTTCTTATTCTCTCTCTCTCTCTCACCGTATGTGCACAGTGCACGTCGACGAAAACCCGTCGAACCAAGGCAAACTAAAGTCACCACCCTCTTCGTCTCGACGCCCTGGACTCAACGGTGCAAACCGTTTGTTCAAACTCCCGACGGTTTGACGAGAAAATCGGACCTTCCCGACAATTTTCTCGCCATTCTAGACAAAGGTGAGGTTTCAAACTACCACCATTGGATTTCTATCGTTGAGTAGATGAATTTTCATATGTTGTTTGCTTGATTTGGTTGATTTTTGACGTAGATCGACAAAGCTACAGTAGCCGCGGCCTTTCAAAGCAAATATAGGCCATTTCCCGAGCTTGTACAGCCAAACCAAAGGTACAACGTCATTCTACTCCTCTCTTATTTTGATATAAAGAACTTAAAATTTGGCCAAGAAATGAAGAAGTTATGGAGATTTGAAAATTCTCTAGAAAACCGGTCAAATTTTTGGCGACAGCGACGACAGCGCCATCGACCGAAGCCAGTTGCAGCTGCAACCGGCCTAAACCCAGTCCAGACCAGCTAGTGACGTCAGCGACGACGTCAGCAACCGGTCCAAACCAAGAATATTCCTTTAACGCCTTTTGGAATATTCTGTTAGATCTAACGCGGTCAACTGACGCCATTAGTTGACTGGCGCGTTGACCCAACTCGTGATCCGCGCATGGAGCCGCGAGTGGGCTGCGCGTGAACTACACGTGGGGGCGCGTAAGGCATTATTTTTGACTTCTGTCGACGCTAGGCGACTCGTGACGACGCGTACTACCTAGGGGCAATACGTATGGTAATTTTCGGAGTGTTTCAAACCTCCGTGTTGAGTAAAGAAGGGATAAGTGTCGTTAATTAGTTTAATTAGTAACCTTTATGAGTTTAATCATTATTATAGTGATATCTCATATAGGTGAGACTTATCCAGAGAACTATCGAGGCTACCCAGAACCAGGGAGCTACGAGCCGGCCACTTACAGGTGAGTGAATGGGTCTTTGTTTTGATAAATATATTATTATGTATGGTTTTCACTGCTTTCTTTGCTTTCTTGAAATTGTTAGCACGACTCATATCATATGCGATTGTTGGAGGCAGAATATTCGTATTATATTTGCCATACATTTTTCTATATTGTTACTCATCAGTAGATGTAGAACATCTAGGTATCAGTACTCAGTTCTATGGCTAGGACTAGCCTTGACGTTTGGAGGTATCACACCCAGTACCGCTATGCAACTTTGGATCGATTGTAGGTACTAGCCTGTTCTAGGTTGCATTAGGCAACTCAAACTTGTGTACGACAGGTTTTGCACACAACGATTAGCGTTAAACTCGCGTCATTGTAGTACTCAGCGTATTTCTTATATACCTAGCCTGTCCTAGTAGCTTATCTACTTGGGGTTGTGTGTTTACATATGGATGAGCAGTCAGTCTGATTTTCGGGGAGTACCCGTATTACTGTTATAGTATTTTGAGGATCATACTGGGGAGTATGACGTATTTTCAAAAACTATACATGTTTTCCAGCGAGGGAATAATATGCTCTTAAGAACAAAGGTTTTATCAAACTTTGCTTTTTGACCCACTCACCCTTTTATGTTTTGTGCCCCTCTTGGAACTAGTGGTAGATTTGATTACCAGTCAGGCAAGGGCTTACTTCGGCTGTGGTTGGTGGTTTTGACAGTTTCTCCAGACTATGCAGGATTTGTTCCTACTTTTAGTTAATTTCTACTTATCCATCCTCATGAGGATGTGAATGTTTTCATTCTATGCACTATTTACTATGCTCTGACTGTTATGCACATGTACTAATGGGTTTTGCCTATCACCGCACTCTTACTTCTGCTTCCAACTCTAAATCTACTCACTTTTTCTCATGTACATGCATAATTGGCTTTCGTCACTTAACATGTGTCGGCCAGCACTTCCCGACACCTGGCGTATCAAGATCGGGATGTGTCATGTCTACTAGCAAAAGTGTTTTGTGTTATTTACAAGTTTAAGTTAACAACTAGACACTTTAATTGAGTTAAGTTGTCATCTCCTGTTTAAGAAAACCCCCTGCTGAAGTAAGCTTCCACCAAAGTGTTATGCTTTAAGATTTAGTCTATTTGTTTGACACCTCCTACTTGAAGCAAACTCACACTTGAAGTAAGCTACCACCTGTTACTTTTTACTAAGTTGTCTCTTTTTTACTCCAGCTCTTATTTCAATCATCTGATTTTACACACTCAAACCACTTTTTACTAAGAGCTAAGGTTAGTTTTAGAGAGGGAGATCCAAGCTAAGAAACTCAGTTGTTGGAACTTGTAAGTTTCTATTATGTAATTAGCTTTGGTCTTGGTCCCAATCCTTCAAACTTCAAAACTTCTTTGATATTGAGCTTTGAATTAGCTTTTAATTGTCTCCTTGTTATTGGAACCTTGTTTGATTATTGATTCAGAAATTGTGACATTCTTTTCATTGTTCAAAGTGTTCCAATAAATAAACATCGAATAGCATCTGAACATGTGGTTGATTCAGTTTATATGAATCAAAGTGATGTGCCATCTTTGTGATGGAGTCAGGATCTCTGGCCAGTTGGTAATAAGACCCATGTAACCACCATGGGAAGAAGGCCACTTTGGAATATCTAAAGAGGAGAACATAAGCTATTGCTTTGTTAATGTTTATTGAAATTGTGTTATCACTCCTTGTTCAGCTTTTATATTGCCATTTTGTGATTGATTTATTCATTTTGTCTTCTTTGAATACATGACATAATTCTAGTTCCATACTCTTCTATTATAGGCCATAATAGTTTCTTACTAAGCTTTTGTAGCTCACCCTTTTTCATCTTCCATTTCAGATTAGCTCGTGCTCGAAGTGGTATCATTTTGACGTTTTGGATGTGCAGTAGAAGTTGAACTTTGTTTGAAGATCTTAGAGTCATTTTTGTTAGGGTTGTTGCTGTACTTTTAGACAACTATGTGTAATAAAAGTTTTGTAATAGTGTAGTAGAGTTACAAACCTTGTAGTTTAATCTCTGGTTGTAAATAGAGATGAAATGTTTTGCTCAGTTTTGGAGCTGTGACACAAATATTTAAGTGGGATTTCACTATAGCAATCCTCAAACTTCTTTCTTCTCTAGGTCGGCCCACCCTAGAGGATTTGGGCTTTGGGTTTTGTTATCTTTTGTACAAGTTGTCATCCAACTCATGTTAATGGTCTAGAAACGAAACCCTTTTCGTATAATTAATTAACATTAATTAATCATAATCTATAATCAATTAAACCATTTAATTGTTCTCACTCAACTTCAAAGAAGTCTTCAATCATTCCCTTTTGAAGGTGTACGATCATTTAGGTTCCTGTTAGCGAGATAGTGGACGATTAGAACTCTTTCTTAACGATTGTGAATTGAAACTACATTTAAATTCTCCCTTTAGTGAAGATTAGTGAATACTAATCTTCAAGGCTTCCACTAGCTATGAATGACACTAGTAGTGTTGCATGGTTGTCCAAGCTAAGATTACAATGCAATACAATCCTTCTCTAAACAATACTCTTGATCACATTGCTTGGACGACAGTTTGTACATGTCTACTATGCAATGTGATCATTGACTATATGATTTATGTGAATATGATTTGGAACGTACTTCCTAAATCTCATTCATACTCTGGCTAGAGATTTATAATTATATCATAGAGTATTCACCCTCAATGTATTTGAAGGTTAGAGATCCCTTGTTGTACATCACTTGTCTTCGTGAGTAGGCAACATAACCCCAATTATGTCGTGGACACCCTCTCAACCCAGAGTGTCGTTAACATAATCAAAGATTAAGAACCTGTGAGGTCTCATACGACATGAGTATGAGATCTCATGGCGATCATATTCAGTGTTCTCATTCTCTAGTAAGCACTTACATACTCATCTTGATGTCATACACACCAATGACTCGAGACTAGTCACGCTCATGAGAGAAGACATAAAATGTACTAATATTTACGAATTGTCAACGCCCAATTGGCAATCCTATGATCAGGAACATTTAGGATATATGTATAAAGGAGATAGGTCTCAATAGTCTAACTTATTTGGATTACATTCTCTTAACTACATGTATATTCCTTGGACTTATTGTTAATGTGTATATCATATAATGAGACTATCTTAAACAATAATCTTTTCCCTAAAATTAAACTGTATTAATTTAAAATATGAAATGTCCGTAAAGTATCATCCCATGATTGGATTTAGGGCACATTTCCAACAGCATCTGTTATATGAGGGAAGGGACACCACGTGACGGTGTACCCACTGCCATGTTAGTCGTTCTTTTTTTAGAGAAACTAGAATCAAAGACTAAAAAATATGATTGATTCTCTTGATTTCATAGTAGACACATTTCTCCTGCTACGCTTCCCGCCACCACCTCCAAACTTCTCTCATCCTGAGTGGTGTCCTGCTTAGAGTCCCTTTTCCGAGTCCATAATCCTTAGTGGTTTCTTCTTTGTTTTGTTGGAGTGGCTTTTTTCAAGTTCATACTCCCCGCCCTCACTGAGTCATACATAATAAACATACACCATATAAACGAAACGTCACCCACAAAATGAAAGAGAACCCAACATACAAATTAATGTTATACAAGAAAGCACAATAATCATCACGAAAACTTACTGCATGAAGGCGAACTCGATAGATAATTTAGCCAAGCCCTTGATATCCAGATCATAAACAGCTAAACGCAAGGTCTTGATCTTATGCCTTCTCCCTTCTTCAACAATTTGAAACATGGTGACACACAGATGTTGACGATCAACAGAACTATGGTCAACACTGGTCTTGACATGATAGAAATTATTGTTCCCCAAATGAACCAAATACGCCGACCTATACCAACTCAATTCAATTGGCGAAGATGCAATCGTCAGGCCCTTCAATGCAAAAAGGTTGCACAGTGAACATGGAATATCACTATCATCCTCACCTTCTTGCACCGTAAAGGAGAGTGCTATAATCTTCCTCTGATCACATTAAGATAAGGCGTAGATAGTCTCGTTTATAACCGCGACCCTCTCTTTGAAAGGAATGTAGGTAGAAGTGTCATGAATATTCACTTAGTTCCAATTGTTTCTTCTCCAATTGTTTCTTCTGAAATGAAAATTATAGACTTCAGGTGACACACCCCGCCATTGATACCCACGTGGATACTAAGTTTGAGACGTGTTGGCCGACACTCAGAAGTAACGTAGCCATTTTATGCATGACGAACTTAGATTATACAATTTTAACTGCCAAAGAGTTTGCAGAATTTAATTCAAATATGCACAAGGTTCAAAGCATAACTAATGTAAAGCAACGGAAATAAATAATAGAGTCAAGCTCCTAGAATTTCTATCCATAACAGGGATGGATATTATTAAAGAAACTGAATGAAAGATAAACTCCCTACATTATCGGGAGGAAACCAGAGCAGGAACGCTAAGCCTCAACGTCACTGGAATGCACCACTACTAAATTCTGAAGGGGGCGCAAAAACATAAAGGTGTGAGTGTACAAAAAATAAAGTTTTTAAAAACTCTTTTTTCTTTTCGAACATAGTAACTCCCTGTTTGGAAACCAGCATATATATAAAATCATACATAAATCCAGAATATTTTCTTGTACGAGACAAATTCATGGTAAATCACAAAATCCAACTTATCACAAGATATCTCAATATATATATATATAAAATAATATCACAGGGTATATATGCAATCACCCATGTACATGCTGAGGGACCTCCCTCCAACCCTGTACAAGCTCTTTATATTATAATCACTTTGTACTCCTAGTACCACACACATGTAAGCTCTTGCGCGTTCAGCGCGTCACACCCAAGTCCTTACATTGAGGGACCTCCCCCAATAATCAACACAAATGTAAAGACAAACTTGCATTAAGATATTTATCGGACAATACCCCTGGAGTATAGTACGCGTGACCCATACATGTGAGACTTGTCCTACAGCTGTGAGACGGTACTAAAACGTAGTGAAAACATACCAAGTGTGTGAAAACATAAGTCATGTGAGATTAAATGCATGATCATGCCATATATAAAAATCAACATTTTGAAGATCGTAATATATGAAGCAAGTCTCAATAATAAAGCAAGTGTAGGCATGATCATAAAAACATATTCAAAACCATTCATAACTATATATATATGTATATATATATATATTTATATACTAGGATATTAAACCATTTTGCAAAACAAATGTCCACTCACAGATACTCACTAAGAAAATAAATCAAAACCTTTCTCAAATATAAAATAACCCCCCTTAACTAAAAGAATTTAAAATACTATTGTTCATACAAAAAAAGGGCTCGAAAAATGATTCCCGTAGTCCGAAATTGTGTCTGCCACCATGCACCGCTGCACGCACTGCCAAAAGGCCACAAGCGCCCTCACATACGGCCACGCGCCCCTACTCAAGGAGATAAAGCTAATGGTACTAGTCTCGAACCTTACCTAGGTCTGAATTGACGGGAAGCTCGCCAGAAAACTTTCGTCTTGCTACGAGTCTCTGTTTGGCCGTTTGGGTTCGAGTTTGACAATTCTGAGTTTGAAAATCACAATGAATGTGGTTGTGGGTTGTGGTTCGATAGAATTCTGATATTCCCAAATTGTGGCTCGGTTTTACGTTTTTGCCATGACGACAAAGAGTGAGAGAGAGAGAGAGAGAGAGAGAGAGAGTGATGGCTGAGAGACAGTGATTAGATCAAAACCCCACTCAGGTTAAACCCTAATAGAAAATACTGACCTGAAATTATAAAAACACCCTTGGACTTGAAAGTCCTTTAGAATATTCATTTTAGCTCCAAATTACGCTCTGCTTGCACCCACGTGTTCGTATCAACGAGTACTACAAGTATTAGTTAAAAAGAATGATTGATATTTGTCATGACGACAAAGTCTACAAAAGTCAATACTTACCCTCTAGGGTTATTTTGGTAATTTCATAACTTTGTGTGAAAATTTACATGGAAACATTAGGGACGGGTTGTAACTATCTACCCCCCTTAAGAAAAATTTCGTCCGCGAAATTTGTAAAACAAAACTACTAGAACAACTACAGATACTGAGCCTGCATATGCTCCTCGGTCTCCAAAGTAGCCTCCTCAACCTCGTGATTACTCCATAGAACCTTCACTAGCGGTATCACCTTGGTTCTCAAAACCTTCTCTTTTCTGTCCAGAATCTCTATCGGTTCCTCATCATAACTTAAATCCTTCTTTAGCTGCAAAGGCTGGGGTTGTAGTACGTGTGACTTGTGTGGTACATACTTCCTCAACACAGGAGCATGAAAAACATCATGTACCCGGGATAACTCTAGTGGCAAAGCTAGTCTTTAAGCAACTGTGCCTACACACGCAACGATCTCATAATCGGGGACTTAGCTTACCCCGTTTGCCCAATCTCACCACACCCTTCCAGAGCGATAATTTCAAAAACACAAAATCACCAACTTCATACTCGCAGTCCTTAGAGTGCCGGTCAGCTATACTTTTTGGTCTGCTCTGGGCTGCTTTCAATTTACGCTTAATCACTTGAATTCTCTTTGTAGCTTCGTTCAACAACTTTGGGCCCTCAAGTGCTCTCTTACTTACCTTTGTCCAACACAATGGAGTTATGCACACCTTCCCGTACAATGCCAAAAAGAATAGGACAAGAATTAGGACAAGAATCCTAAAAGAAAAAGGATTAGGAATAAAAGTGAATATTCCTATTCCAAAAAGAATCTTAATCAATAAAATAGGCGTGTAAGCCACACCTTATATTTATAAATAGGATTCGGCAAGAGGTGAAAACTAAGAGAGATTAGTTTTAGGGTTTACAAATGTATTGTACACTCTATTATTAATCAAAAAAGCTGCAGTTTCTCTACCCAGAGAAATCACAACTGGACGTAGGCAAAAGTTCTGCCGAAAAAGTATAAATCTTGTGTGTGTTCAGTTATTCTATATTTTGCTAAGTTTAGTCTATTGCCGGATACATCAAAGAACAAGAGCCAGAGGGGAGTCAAAATTCTAACAATTGGTATCAAGAGCTTGGTTCAAGATGTTCTACAATGTCAAAAGGAAAGGAGTTCCCAAACGTGGGAAGCATAAGGCATGTGTCAAAACCTTTTGATGGCAAGGATGACTTCACAAGCTGGCAAAGGGTGATGAAGAATGTATTGATACAACAGGAGTAGGATGATGCACTCCTTGACGAGAAGCCTGAGACCATGACGAAAACAACATGGAAAAAGACTCTCAAGAACACTAAACGTTCCATCAAGATCCATCTAAAAAAATCAGTCAGGTCCCTCATCAAAGAGACGATGAATATTAAGGAAGCATGGGACAAATTGGAGAATGTTTATATGGGCAAAACCGTGTCCAATAAATTGTTCCTCAAGGATGAATTATTCAGGCTTCAACTAGAAGAAAGAGGTGATATTCAATATCACATATGCAAATTTCAGAATTGCATAGCCAATCTTCAAAAGGTCGAAGAAACTTACCAAGATGATGATATGGCTATCATATTGCAGACGTAATATGACCTTTCGAACAACTTTAATGTTTAGAAAGGAGACCCTGAAGCTTAAGGACGTAATTCGAGCCCTACAGTCATATGTTAAACTGGATGATATAACTAAAAGCTCTCAAGGCCTTTATGCCAAACGCAATGAAAGGGAGCGAGAAAAGACAAAGGATGTGATATCCCACATCAACCAACGGAGAGGGGGTGATATGTCTTATATGTACATGCCCACCTCCAATTAGCACGAGGCCTTTTGGGAGCTCACTGACTTCGAAGTCCATCGGAACTCCGAAGTTAAGTGAGTTTGGGCGAGAGCAATCCCATGATGGGTTGAAACTTGCTCGTGAGTTTCCGAAACAAAAGCACGTGAGGCGTGACCCCAAGCGAGCAATATTGTGCTACGGTGGGCCCGGTCTAGGATGTGACGGAATGGTATGAGCCCTTTCACCATTCGGGACGGATGTGCCGGCGGGGCCTTGGGTTCCCCGCAAGTGGGGGTGGTTGTGACATCCCACATCGACCCAACGAGAAGGGTGATGTGCCATATATGTACATGCCCACCTCTAATTGAATGCAGGCCTTTTGGGAGCTCAACGGCCGGAGTGCATCATAACTCCGAAGTTAAGTGAGTTTGGGCGAGAGCAATCCCATGATGGGTGACCCACTGGAAAGTTGCTCATGAGTTCTCAGAAACAAAACCGTAAGGGCGTGGCCCAAAGAAAACAATATCGTGCTACGGCAAAGCCGGTCCATGATGTGACAGAATGGTATCAGAGCCACTCTGTCGTTCGGTACGGATGTGTCGGCGAGGACGTCGAGTTCCCCTTAAATAGGGCAGATTGTAACATCGCACATCGACCAACAGAGAGGGAGTGATGTGCCTTATATGTACATGCCCTTTAGCACAAGGCCTTTTGGGAGCTCACTCACATCAGATGTTACATCCCAGACCGACTCCGCAGTAGCACGATATTATCCACTTTGGGCCACGCCCTCACGGTTTTGTTTCTGCGAACTCACGAGCAACTTCCCAGTGGGTCACCCATCATGGGATTGCTCTAGCCCAAACTCGCTTAACTTCGGAATTCCAATGGAATCTGAAGCCAGTGAGCTCCCAAAAGGCCTCGTGCTAAAAAGAGGTGGGCATGTACATATAAGGCACATCACCCCCTCTTCGTTGGTCGATGTGGGATGTCACATCGGATTCCATCAGAACTCCGAAATTAAGCGAGTTTGGGCTAGAGCAATCCCAAGATGGGTGACCCACTGGGAAGTTGCTCATGAGTTCCTACAAATAAAACTATGACGGCGTGGCCCAAACTGGACAAAGGAAGAGAAGAAAAGCAACAGGAGCAGGTCGAAATCTAAGAAGGAAAAAGAAAAGAAGGAAGGTTGCTTCGAATGTGGTTTTGCCAATCATTGGAAGAGGAACTGGAAGATTTGGAAGAAAAAGAAAGGCAAGATGGAAGGAAGCTTAGGTTCAGCTAGTGCAGTCACCAAAGAAGAAAGTGACGAGGAGCGTCTTTCAGTAACATCAGACTCCAAGGCTTTCACAAGTTGAATTTTGGATACTGGATGCACATTCCATATGTGTGCAGTAAGAGAATCGTTTGATAGCTACAAGGAGGTCAGCAGGATGATTCACCATGTACTATAAGGGGGATTTGGACTATTATAATTAGGATGTTTGATGGAGTGATACGAACCTTTTGGAATGTCAGATATATCCCTAGGCTAAAAAAGAATTTGATATCTTTGGGCACTTTAAACCATAGCTTGTTACAAGTATAGTGGCAACGATGGAGTACTCAAGATTACCAAGGATCACTAGTTGTGCTGAAGAACTCCAACCCACAGTCCACCTGTATTCTAGAGATGCATCGCACTGGACAAACCCGTTCGAAACAAGAAGGAACTTGACAGATTTCTGTTGAACCAAGACGAAGTTAATTATGCTCTTAACATTAGTCAAGGAGATCCAACTACTTATCAAGAAGCTATAGCAAGTGATGAGCGAGATAGTTGGATAAGTGCTATGACAGAAGAAATGGAGTCTCTTTACAATAATTTTGTTTGGGAGTTGCTTCCTAAGCTCAAAGACAGAAAGCTAGTTGGATGCAAGTGAGTATTTAAGAAAATGGAAGGATTACATGAATAAGATGACGTGAGATTCAAAGCAAGGCTTGTGGGAAAGGAGTACTGAAAGAAGGAAGGGTGGATTATGATGAGATTTTTTCACCCGTGGCCAAGCATACTTCTATCAGATTGCTTTTAGCAAGGGCAGCACAATATGACATGGAGATTAAGTAGATGGATGTGAAGACTGTGTTTCTCCATGGGGATAGAGAGGAGACAATTTTCATGGATCACGCTTTGCCGAGTCTAGGAAAGAGAACCTAATATATCGGCTTAGGAAGTCCTTGTACGGCCTGAAGCAGTCTCCCAGAAAGTGGTACAAGAAGTTTGATTCCATTATGCTGAAAATTAAGCAGTCTCCTAGTGTAATTTGCCTACTTGTTTGGTGCAAAATGACATATATTTTAACACTTCAAACTAGGCACCATCTATAAAGCTAAGCTGCTTGCTTACTTAAAGCAAACCCTCATGTGAAGTAAGCTTCTACCTCTTAACAAACAAACCCACAACTAAAGTAACCTTCACCACTTGCTTAAAGAAAGTTGTCTCCTTCTTATCGACAATTTTTTCTTCTTTCAACCTTTTATCACTTGTTTCGGAACCAAAATTGAGAGATTGAAGTTTGAGAGAAATTTGTCTAAGTTAAGAAATACATGGAGTAATTGTTACTTGCTAGATTTCATGGTTTCAAGCTTAGTAAATCTGTAAGTATTCTTGTAAGTATTCTCATAACTATCCTTCTGTTCTGAATAATGCAAGTATCCTTGTGTTGTTAGCTTTGCTTTGCTTTGCTTTGCTTCCATGTTTCTGAATCTTTGAACTACTTTGTTATTCAGCTTTGATTCAGTCTTTACTTGGCTCTTTTGATATTTGAACCTCATTTGATTATTGATTCATACACCATTGCCTTCGTTTCATTTCTCAAAGTGTTTGTATTCAAACATTGAATAGCATCTGAACTTGTGGTTGATTCAGCTCTCCTGAATCATAGTGTTTGTGCCTTCTTTGTGAAGGAGTTTAGACCTCTGATCAGGTGGTAATAAGACCCATGTGACCACCATGGGAATAAGGCCTCATTGGATTCACTAATGAGAAATCACATAAGCTATTTGTACTGTTATTGATTCATTGAATTCATGTGTTCATTGTATAGCAGCCTTTGAATTCAACTCCTTTGATTGCGCATTTGAATCACTTTGTTTCAAATATTGTTGCTTAGTGAGCTTTGTAGCTCACCCTTTTTCCCTTCCCTTCAAATAAGCTTGGGGTGAGAAGTTGGCATGTTTTGGATGTATTTGAAGAGCTATAGAAGATTTTGGTTCATTTGGGAAGACATTAGATGTTTTGTAGTTGTTTTGACAATACTTTGTACATTAGATGTTTTGTACATTTGTTCTGGATTTTGGAGCCTTTGTAGTTCATTTTGAGGCATAAATTAAGAAATGGTTATGAAATTGTTTATGTTTAGTTTTGGAGACTTTGAAGTAGTTACTTTTTGCTCTTAAAAGTAACGTAAAGTGTCACCTGCTCGGGTTTTGTTTGGGCCAAATCCGGAGTGTGACAATGTGGTATCAGAGCAATAGGTTACCCTCTCTTGCAACCTTAAAATGAAATATCTATTTGTTCAACAATAGTTGGTTAGTATGCCTCATAAGTTTAGATTTGTTAGTTTTGAAGTTAGCTTGTTAGGTTAGTGCTCAAGCTGGAGACAACCAATTAGTTGAAGATACGTGAAATTTAGGGGACCAAAATTTCATTTAAGGAAGGAAGATTGTAACAGCCCAACTCTTTTGAAGCCCTAGTTTAATTTGCCTAATTGTTTGGGTGCAAAATGACAAATTTTAGCACTTCAAACTAGGCATCATCTATAAAGCTAAGCTGCCTGGTTGGTTAAAGCAAATCCTCATGTGAAGTAAGCTCCCACCTCTTAACAAACAAACCCACAACTGAAGTAACCTTCACAACTTGCTTAAAGAAAGTTGTCTCCTTGTTATTGACACCTTTTGCTTCTCTCGGCCCTTTATCTCTTGTTTCATAACCAAAACTAGGAGATTGGAGTTTGAGAGAAATTTGTCCAAGCTAAGAAATACATGGAGTAATTGTTACTTGCTAGATTTAATGGTTTCAAGCTTAGTGAATCTGTAAGTATTCTTGTAAGTATTCTTGCAACTATCCTTGTGTTCTGAATCATGTAAGTATCCTTATGTTGTTATCTTTGCTTTGCTTCCATGTTTCTTGAACTACTTTGTTATTCAGCTTTGATTCAGTCTTCACTTGGCTCCTTGATATTTGAACCCCATTTGATTATTGATTCAGATACCATTGTCTTCATTTCATTGCTCAAAGTGTTTGTATTCGAACATCGAATAGCATTTAAACTTGTGGTTGATTCAGTTCGTCTGAATCATAGTGTTTTTGCCTTCTTTGTGAAGGAGTATGGACCTCTAATCAGGTGGTAATAAGGCCCATGTGACCGCCATGGGAATAAGGCCTCATTGTATTCACTAATGAGGAATCACATAAGCTATTTGTATTGTTATTGATTCATTGAATACATCTGTTCATTGCATTGCAGCCTTTGAATTCAACTCCTTTGATTGTGCATTCTAATCACTTTGTTTAAGATATTGTTGCTTACAGAGCTTTTTAGCTCACCCTTTTTCCCTTCCCTTTCAGATAAGCTTGGGGTGAAAAGTTGGCATGTTTTGGATGTATTTGAAGATCTATTAAAGATTTTGGTTCATTTTGGAAGACATTAGATATTTTTTTGTAGCTGTTTTGACAACACTTTGTACATTAGATGTTTTGTACATTTATTCTGGATTTTGGAGCCTTTGCAGTTCATTTTGAGGCATAAATTAAGAAATGGTTATGAAATTGTTTATGTTTAGTTTTGGAGACTTTGAAGTAGTTAATTTTTGCTCTTAAAAGTAACTTGAAGTGTCACCTGCTCGGGTTTAGTTTGGGCCAAATCCAAGGATTGAAATTGTGAAGTGTCACTTTATGGTGCAAGAAGGTATAGTGTTAGGACATAAAATTTTTGCCAAGGGATTGAAATTGATAAGGCGGAAATTGATACTATTTCTACATTACCGCCACCAACGACAGTCAAAGCCGTGATGAGCTCCTCAGTCATGCTGGATTTTACTGCCGCTTCATCAAGGACTTCTCCAAAACTACCAAACCATTATGTAATTTACTTCTCAGGGATGCCGCATTTAATTTTGATTCATCGTGCTTAGAAGCTCACAACACTTTGAAGGAGAAGCTTGCAACTGCACCAGTCTTGGTAGCACCGGATTGGAATTTGCCATTTGAAATTATGTGTGATGCTAGTGATTATGCAATTGGAGCGGTCTTGGGACAGAGGCGAAATAAACTACTTCATGTCATCTATTATGCGAGCCGAACCTTAAACGATGCCCAGTTGAATTATGCTACAATAGAGAAGGAGCTTTTAGCGGTTGTTTTCGCTTTAGACAAGTTTCGATCTTATCTCATTGGGTCAAAGGTGATTGTTTACACAAATTATTCGGCTCTTAAGTACTTTCTATCCAAAAGAGATGGTAAACCAAGGTTGATTCGATGGATTTCACTCCTATAAGAATTCGACTTGGAAATAAGAGACAAAAAGGGAACCGAGAACATCGTAGCCGATCATACTTTTGTCTCTACATGCTATCTGACACATCCCGACCCGGATGTACACGTGGACACCCAATTGTCGGGTGTGCTGGCCGACACCACGTAGGGTGACGAAAGCCAATTTGAATGAAATAAGAAATAATTGAATAAATTAAGATCAATGTGTACACAAATGTACGGGCGGAAGAATTTAATACAATACAAGTCGTACAAAGTACGGAGTATAGAGTATAATTACAATACCAAGAAATTTAAACCTTCGTCTTACCACTGCCTCGAACGTCGACAGCTCCAGCCACTAAACCTGGAGGGGGACAAAAACAGAAGGGTGAGTGGGCCAATAATAGTTGCTTTGTAAAAACCTTTGCTTTCTGAAAGTAGTAACCCCTCGCTGTCAAAATCAAGTAATTGGTTGAAAAACCATTTCAGAAAACGTACTAATAATAGGTAGAAAATCAAGGTAAGTACGGAAATATACTTACCGTCCGAAACGGGCGGAAAGCCACCTTTCGGCACACAATACTTTATCAAAAGTTCATAAAATAAACTTATACGGGAAACCCGAAATTCCAAATAAAAGTATCCGTGGCATCAGTGAAAATCAACGGTAAATCACAATCCAGAACTATAAGGTAGTCGCTCGTGTAGGTACGGCAAACACACGAGTTCATACAGATATATTCTGTCATGAACAGGCTGGGTGTATAAATAATGGTACGCTCATGTACTACGATCACGTGAAGCTGGCGCTATTCGCATCACAACGAGTTCGAGTCGCCCATGCGACCTAGAACAGGCTGGCACCTACTATGAATCCATAGTGAGCGTATCGGTGCGTGTGAACAATCACGTGAAGGCTGGTCCTAGCCCCGGACAGTACAATCAACACCATGTAAGCCTCCCAGGTTGAGAGTGCAAAAACATGCCACGGAGTATTGTTTTAATAAAACAAAGTGAGGTAACCAAGTGAGGTAATTTCCCCTTTTTTGGGATAACCTTAAAATGATCAATATATAAAATATTCTTGGGTACCGTACCCGGAATACTAAGCGTAACCCTAAATACGTGAAATACCAAGGATATACCACAAGCGTACCAAGGTATAGAAATACCAACTTAATGGTAGACTAGGTGAACCCAAAATACGGTAGAAGTTTACCAATTCCGAGGTTCACCAAAATACGGCCCAAGGCCCGCCAAATGGGTATAAAAACCCATGACCACAAGTAGGCGCAGTAATTAATTACTAAAACCCCCAAGAATAGGGCCGGTTCGATACTAGCAAGCCTAGTATGAAAATAGTACCAAGTTCACTAAGATACGGTATAATTACCAAAATTAAGGTATAGGCAAAGTAAACTAATTTACGAGGCCTAACGAAATACGTCGAGTCAAGCTAGCGGTCGAGTGATAAAACACTATACCAAGGTATACCAAGTCGATTTATTAAATCAAGTAAATACTATGAAATACGAGATAAATACCAATTTAAACCAAGTAATAGTGTAGGCAATTAACCAACATAATTTCCCAAAATAACACATTTAAATAGTATAGGGAAAGGGCCCACTCACAAAGACTTTTGCCGGGAAGCCCAAGTGTACGTCCTCCCGACGCTACGGGTCGCCAAAGCCCAAAGTTTCCGAAGCAAATCCAACGAAGAAATCCGTAAATTGAAACACCCAAAAATCAAACTGAATTGGGCCACAAGCAATTGGCCCAACAGCTTCATGCACCAGCCCAAAACTAATCTTGTCTAATTTGATCAACACACCCAAGGCCCAAAATCAGCAGCCCAACCAGCCCACACAATCATCCTGCACCTAACTAGCAGCCCAAAACTATGCTAACCTTCCCTGCCAAAACGCAGCAACAATCTCCACCTTTTGTACAACCAGCACCATCTCCATCTACAGTACACCGAGGCCCCAAACAGCAGCCCAACATCTTCATCACTTCACTTCCTACGAAAACAGTTCCAATCATCAGTACACCATCTTCAAAACTTCAAGCCAGCAAGCATTCTCCAGTAATCAGCAGGATTGGACTGGGTTAGATTGTGCTACCATTACAAAATCCCAGCTGGTTCTGGGTTCGAGAATGGCAGAAGCAGAGGAGATGGAAGTCTGCAAGGTTCGTGGCAGCTGGCCACGAAAACAGCTCGGGGGAAGGTTGGTGGAGAAGGCCTGGGTGCCCTGTCAAAATTCCAGTTTCACAGAGTTTCTGATTCTGGGTTTTTGATGAGGATGAACAAGCTCCAAAGAGAGAGCTTGGCAATGAAAATGGCCTGGTGTACCTTCGGGAAGAGGAAGATGAAGGCACGGAGTGCCTTGAGTAAATCCCAGAATTCTGGGTTCCTGGGTTCATCACTGGTTTCGAAGCCTTCAAAGTTTTCTGGGTTAAAGTGGTCCAGGGTCACACACAGTGGCCTGAGTTTGAGCAAGCAAGACAATGAGTGAGTTTGTACGAAGAAATACAAATGAGAAGCCAGAAAATGCCACGGGGTGGCCTGATGAGTTCTTGCCAGTGTTGGGTTTTCAAGTTCAGTTTCTGGACACCACGATGGATTGTTGCTGGGTTCTGGACGATGATGAACAAGCTCCAGTTTCTGGGTTGAAGGTTGCCCAGATTCTGGGCTCGGGGTGTCCAAGCAAATTGGAGCTTAGGTGTCACTAACAATTGAGTTTGTTCTTGGTTTGGTCAGTTGGGTGTGGCCTGCTTGCAGGGAAGAAGAAGATGACGAAGAAGAAGAGGGAAAGGTTGCTGAGTTGATTTGGTGCAGCAGAGATGAGTCCAGGAAGCAGAGGAAAAATGGCAGACACAAAAGGCCAAGGGGGGATGAATGTGGGTGAAATCAAATCAGCAAGCAGCAAGGTCAAAACAAGTTCCACAAATCGTGGGATTTGCAGAGATTGGCCACATGGCCTGCTGCCAAATGGGCCCCAGCCCAATAACTCAAAACAACCCAAAATGTTAAAATACGGAAACGTCGAAAAATCAACGCCCGTAAAATATAATTTCGAAGTCCGAACTTCGTCCCGCTCGAGTCTACACATTCGTAGCGACGAGCACGACAAGAAAATACAAATGGAAACGTCGTACGAGTTACGACGCAAAAGTCAACCGAAAAGTCAACCAAGGGCAAAATCGTCATTTTGCACCTCCGGGAATAAAATAGTATTATTTTCCGGAACGGGATGTAACACTATCGCTGCCAATGTGTTGGAAATGTATCAAGTAGACATCAAATGTCGTTGAACAATATTCTGGTGGTTGAACTTTTTGACGTATGGGGTATTGATTTCATGGGTCCCTTTCCATCCTCTTATGGCACTTAGTACATCTTAGTAGCTGTGGATTATGTTTCTAAATGGTTGAAGCAATCGCTTTACCTACCAATGATGCTAAGGTTGTCGTTCACTTTCTCTGGAAGCATATTTTCACTTGCTTTGGAATCCTGCACGCTATTATTAGTAATGGAGGCAAGCACATTTGTAATTGCCAATTTAATGCTCTTTTGGCGAAGTACGGAATCACACAGAAGGTTGTTATACCTTATCATCCACAAACTAGCGGGCAAGTAGAAATTTCAAATCGGGAAATTAACGAATTTTAGAATAGAATGTGAGACTTTCACTCAAAGATTGGGCTGTCAAGTTGGATGATGCATTGTGGGCATATCAAACTGCATACAAGGCTCCAATTGGCATGTCTCCGTATCGATTGGTGGTTGGGAAAGCTTGTCATCTGCCTGTGGAATTAGAGCATAAAGTTATTGGGCAATGAAAAAGCTTAATTTTCAAATGGACGTAGCAGGAGAAAAGAGAGTTCTTCAATTAAATGAGATGGAAGAATTCTGAAATGATACGTATGAAAATGCCAAAATCTACAAGGAATGCACCAAAAAGTGGCATGATAAACATATCCTCCGCCGTGAGTTTTATGCAAGCCAGCAAGTTATTTTGTTCAATTCACGGTTGAAACTTTTTCCTGGGAAGTTGGGAACACAGTGGTCTGGTCCTTTTACTGTTCAAGTTTTTCCTTATGGAACGGTTGAAATTCGTGATCATGCAACGGATACGACTTTCAAAGTTAATGGACAGCGATTGAAGTCATATCTCTCAACCGATTTTGATCAACAACAGACTATTGTGACCCTTGCTTCTCCTGATTAATCGCATTGCCAAGTCAGGCTAAGGATTTTAAAATAAGCACTTGTTGGGAAGCAACCCAACCAGGTTCATTCGTTCTTTGTTGTTTTTTCGTATTTTCGTATTTTTTCTTCCTACTTGACCAACAATAGTCATTGCATTTATTTTTTTTGCATTGCATTACATTGAGGACAATGTATAGTCTAGGTTTGGAGGAGAAAATATATTGTTTTGTTAGATTTTGGGTTGAGGTATTTTGATTTTTGTTTTTAAGATAAAAAAACTTCGGCTTTATGTTCCAAGTGGATAATTACTAATTTCTTCACACATAGGATGTTTTGAGCATGTTTAGTTTGGCACTGCAGATGTGTTTGGGGTGGTTTTATTGTTATAGGCCAAAGAAATTGAGAAAATGCATTTTTAGTTCATATTTTGGTCATACTCAAAATAGCTGCCTAATTTAATTTTGGATGTTTTTCAAGTTAATTTGATGATTCCAACATGTTTAGAATGTTAAATATGATGTTTTAGAATAAGTTTGGGGGAGGAAATCGACCTACATTGTGAATTGGGGGGTTTAGAAGCTCAAAAAGTGAAAATAAACATGAAAAGTTGTTGCTGGAGTTATGCAGATTTTTAATCATTAAAACCTTTTTAGTGACGATGTCACATTCCGGACCGTCTCTGCCGTAGCACGATACTGTCCGCTTTGGGCCACGCCTTCACGGTTTTGTTTCTGAGAACTCACGAGCAACTTCCCAGTGGGTCACTCATCATGGGATTGCTCTAGCCCAAACTCGATTAACTTCGGAGCTCCGATGGAATCCGAAGCCAGTGAGCTCCCAAAAGGCCTCATGCTAAATAGAGGTGGGCATGTACATATAAGGCACATCACCTCTTCTCCGTTGGTCAATGTGGGATGTCACAATCCACCCCACTTAAGGGGAACCCGGCATCCTCGCCGGCACATCTGTACCAACAGTAGAGTCGCTCGGGTACCATTCTGTCACATCCCGGACCGTCTCTGCCGTAGCACGATATTGTCCGCTTTGGGCCACGCCCTCACGGTTTTGTTTCTGGGAACTCACGAGCAATTTCCCAGTGGGTCACCCAGCTTAGGATTGCTCTAGCCCAAACTCGCTTAACTTCGGAGTTCCAATGGAATCCGAAGTCAGTGAGCTCTCAAAAGGTCTCGTGCTAATTGGAGGTGGGCATGTACATATAAGGCACATCACCCCCTCTCCGTTGGTCGATGTGGGATATCACAGACGAACTTCAAAGAATATTTGGTCACTAAAGATGTGTTCATTTTTTTGGCGACAGTTTCTGGGTTTATTTTTCGTCACTAAAAGTGTATTTTTCTATTTTCTGTAGATTCCTATTTTCAAATGAAGTTGGCGAATTGCGGTCGGGTTTTCCAGCCTTGAAGCTCATTCTTCTACTTATTGGAACCTAAAACAGGTGTATTCTCTTCTTAACTTCTAAATTTTCATCCATGTTTTTATTTATACATTTTTATGTGGTGAAATGTGCATTTAGTGTTAAAAGGAGGTGGTAGGAATTAAAATTGGGTTGGGTGTTAGAAATTGTTTGAAATAGTAAGAATTTGGAAACATAAGATGTTAAGGGCGTCACTTTAATTTATTAATGGTGATGTATATGATTTTCTAAATCATACTTCCATTACTAAAGGGTTGCCTAGAATGTTTGTGCATCATACTCTTAATCATCTGTATTGCCATGTCTCAAGTATTTTGGTGGACAAGGTGTCCATGTTCGGATGCTGTGAAGAAATAGTGGAGACTACCCTTGCAAGATTTTGAGTCTCTGTTTTTTGTTGAGAGGGTTTTATTGTTTCTATTCTTAAACACATTTTCAATTTCTTTCTTTAATTTTTATGATCACATGAACATTAATTTGTATTGGATGCTAAAGAACTTTTATATATTGGGTGTTTTTGCCATTGAGTTAGATGAGACTATAGAGACAATGTTAGGCTATGCATGTTTTCCACTACCAAAAGGCCTATTTCATTACCCTTTGAGTGCGCCATTAACCCCGTTGAAGCCAAACACTTAACCTTTTCTTTCATCACCCACATTAATCCTTACCCATTTAACCTATATTAGCCATACCATATAGCTTGTGAGATACCAAGGTGATGCCGAAAGATATCAAGGTTGAGTTCTATATTAAAGCAGTGGCATGTACCTAGGTATCATGTGTCATATTATTATTTTCCAGTTTTCAGTTATTTAAAAAAAAATGAACAGTTTGAAATTGTTCCGTTACTATTACATGAGTCCTAGGCTCCAAGAATTGTACATCAAGTTTCAAAGGAGAACCGACCAAATTACATACCGAGAAGTTTTGGTATATCTCAAGTTTTAGTTTTTTCTATCCTTTCTTTCTTAGCCATAACCTAGCCTTACGTTACAACCATATCAAAGACCTCACGGATCTATGGGGAAGTCTTGCTTAATGGTGAAGGTTATGTTCTTAGTATTTGATTCCTTTCATGAGATCTGTTTTCAGAAATTGTCGTTTTTCAATGTTAATCATATGTGATTATTTTGATTCTCTTTACATAAACTCATCACATATGCTTGTTAAGAGTGACAACCTAGGTTCTTAGAAAAAAATTAAGAGATATCTAGTGAGGCTTAGAGTCGAGGCAAATTTGTACACACACCGAGTGTGTATGTTTTTAAGCCCGAGTGCTTGGGACGTTGGCTACATATATTCCATGTGGCGCATTTGCTTATAA
The DNA here is from genome assembly GCA_018257905.1 of Gillenia trifoliata. Taxonomy (NCBI): domain Eukaryota; kingdom Viridiplantae; phylum Streptophyta; class Magnoliopsida; order Rosales; family Rosaceae; genus Gillenia; species Gillenia trifoliata. The sequence continues at coordinate 110,384 of JAEHOF010000012.1, read as the reverse complement.
GGGCATAACTTTTGTTTTGGAAGTGTGATTAGCAAGCATTGGTTTTTATTAATGGATGGAAGTGATATTTTTAACACCTTTACTTTTCAGTAAAACGTTTGTGGGTAGCGTAACTGGTAAATTCTCAGGAGACACAACTCCTCCTACTAGGGACACCTAGAGGTTTAAAGGTTTGTTGCACATGCTCAATGCAATCGTTTCGCCAACGAAAATGGGCTTAGTTAGATTTTTGTTTTTATTTTAGTTAGTTACTTATTTTTGTTTTAGGTTTTGCTCGAGGACTAGCAAAAGTTAGGTTTGGGAGTATTTGTTAGGTTGATATTTGACATATATTTTATATCTCTTTTACTTATTATTTAGTCATGATTTTATATTAAATTGTTGGATTTAATATTAAATTGTTGAATTTAATGTATTTTGTGCAAATTTTGTAGAAAATATAATTTGTGAACAAAACATAGAATTTGAATCTTAAATTAGAAAAACGCAAAGAACCATCAAGTGGGTTGTACAAAATTTATTAGAGCAAGGGATGGAGCGGTGCAAGGATTGTGGCGGTGTGCGTAATTTATTTCCTACAAAGATTGGGTCTTTGTTTCTTTGTCACGTGGGAGAATTAAAGGAAGAAAAGGAAAATGATAGTTTTCCTTGCCGAGGAGTCCTAATCCAAATCTTAGTTGGATTGGTTAATTCTTTGTATTCATATAAATAGGCATGTTGCGGCATAAGAAAAAAAACCTTAACACACACATTGAGATCAGGAGATTAGGGTTGCACACCTTGGTGCCGAGTGGGAGCTTCAAGTATTCTTCGATGCTATCAGATCCAACTATGTATTTCCTTAGTTCGATCATGAGCTAAATCCCTTTTGCTAGGGCTAGGGTGTACTCCAACTATGTATTTCCTTAGTTCGATCATGAGCTAAATCCCTTTTGCTAGGGCTAAGGTGTATCCCTTTTGCATTGAGCATGTTATCTTCCATGTTGAGTAATTATTATTGTGCTTGAATGTTATCGAATAATTGGCCATTATTTGTGTGAAGAACTAAATTGTGACTAACATGTTGAGTTTAGTAAATAGCTTCTCATAACAATTACCATAAATTACATAATCGAGTAGACATGCTGGCTATGGTTTGTGCAGTTTTTATAATTATCCATTGAGTGTAACGGGTTTCGGTTATTTAAATATGTGGCTAGACATAGCGTGGGTTAATGATTAGGAACACAATTGGTATATTATGAAAGGAAGTATTAGTGAATTGAGGAATAATAACTGGCAACATGAGAATAGTTTGAGATTAATATGAGTAGTGAGGCTAGATGGGATTGAGAAAGAGGAACCTGATGTCCTAGTGTTTCCATACATTAATCTTTTATAATTCATTCAAGTTTTGCTTAGTTTTTCAATCAATCGTTATTATTAATTGTGTTTAGTTTTTTGCATATCTAGTTTGCCATAATAATTCTTGTTTATTTAGTTTTAGTTTGAATTTAATTAAAATAGTAAATTTAGGTTAATCCGATACTGGTTTGAACCACACTCTCTTATCACTATATTACTTGAGCGATATTGTACACTTGCAATTATCACAACAACTAGATACATCAAAGAACAAGTCTAGAGGGGAGTCGAAATTCTAACATTGTGTTTATGTCAAAAGTATATCCTGGCAACCGGGAGGGGCGGGGAGTACGGAAGGGGGGAATCAAATTGACTGTATCCTTTGTCTATAAGTTTATATAACTTGGAGGACTCGACCGTACCTTGAATGAAACCAGATTTTTGAAACTTCGAAACATCAAAACAACTTGTGGACAGGTTTAATAAGTGGGGTTTTATAAATGATTCGTCCTCCACCAATATCTTCTCGTCGTCCTCCTCGTCCTCCTCCTAGTTTGCATTTTACTTCTTATTTTTCCAAATTTCCCCAATAAATTCTACCACGAAAAACACAGATCTAGTTTCCACCTGATTTACGATCGTTGATGTATGCTCCCCCTGCATCGGCAAGCTGGGCAAAGAGAAGAGAGATTCAATAGTTTAAGTTGATCTTTTCAAACCCTGACAGAAAATGAAGCAAATTCCAATGCAATAAACAAACATCTCCATTTTCCTGCAATCTGTGAATAATGATGCAAATGGAAGTGCACAGGTAGATGATGATGATGATGATTAAAGTAAAGAGTAAGTAAACATAATCGAGAGGTTCTATCTCATTAAAAGAAATATCTAACTTAAACGAAGCGGTAACTGCAAGGCATCCGTTGTCAAAACAATGTTCCATACAATAGGAGGAATTCATATACCAATTCAAATTTAAGAATGTAACAGGTGAGCTGAATGGCATCAAAGAGATGAGGTATAGAGTCTAGAGTATTGAGATAGCCACGACAAAAAAAAAGTTCAGAATCTTTGAATAAGATGCAGCAAGTAGAGAACTGAGGAAAATTATCCGACGAAATAAAAGGGGTAAATCAACAACATCGACATTTTTACACAGGACAAAACATAATAATCTACAATGTCACAGACCTTCGTTGAATGGGGCTTCGTGGTACAGGGAGCTCCTCCAGAATTAATTTCTGGAGACTGTCCAGTTCTGCGGTAATTGTGGCTAGACCTTTCTTGATCTCATGGTTGAGCTTCTCCAAAATTGACTAATGGAGATCGTCCCGTTAGACGGTAATGGCGGCAACAGATTTCTTCATCTCATCTTTGTGTATAGGTATCGTCAACAGTAGAATCAGATCAAATCATTTTGCAAATACGAATGCATTCAGGTCAGAGGTTGTTATAAAAACCACAGCTAGCTAAAGCTTGTTCCTCCCACATTTCCATTTTCTTTTTTTCCTTTTTAAGTATCTACAAGTAATTTAAGTGGGAGGGACATAAGTTTGGAGACTTACACTGCACTTCCTTTCTTCTTGTTCCGGCTGCTTCCTGGTAGTCACAGTCCCCTCTTCTTCTGTCGGTTCAATAACCATGGACTCACTGAAATAAAAAACCATACAAAATGTAAGAGAATCCCAACATACGGAATTAATATAATAGATGAAAACACTAGAAACATGAAGGACACTTGCGGCGAAAAGCTGAACTCAACATTAATCGAATGACGCCTCTTGATAAGGAAAACAGATGAATGTAAGGTCTTGAAGGTATGGCTTCCGTCTTCTCCAACAACAATTTTAAACGTGGTGACACGTTGATGTTCACCATTACAGGGGTAGACGGTCTTGACATGACAAAAATTCAGGTCCCCTAAACGAGCTAACCCCGAATGCCAATACACTGGAAATGGCGGAATGGGTATCTCCAAGCCCTTCAATAAAGGTAGAGTCCGTACTCTATACAAAATACTGTCATCATCTCCATCTATCTCAAAAGACTATGCTACCATCGTCTTCAACTGATAGACAGATAAGGCATAGATAGTATTGCCTACAACCAGGCCCTGCCTTGGATAGGCATATATCTTTCAGCTTCCACTTGGTGCCACTTTGGGCTTCTCTAATGAAAAGCGAAGACTTTAAATTGGTCCCAATCAAGCATTGAAAACCAAATGACGCCGTAACAAACAGCAAAACCAGTTATTTCCATATCCTTCAAATTATCTTGAATAGGAATTTCATCCCACCAATATTCGTTACCATTATATCGGACAAAGGATTAACTTGAACCTTGCAATTCAAGATAATAAAGTTTCCCGTACAAAGAAACAAGGGTTCCGAATCCTTCCAATGACGGGAGAACAGACTAGACTCAATGCCCCAGTCTTTGTGTCCAAACTATATCCCTCAATGTATCCACTGCCAATGTCACAGGGGACAAATGGAAGTATATGTAACTCGGAGTAGGGGGATGGAAACTCCTCGCGCATGGAATGGTACGGGGCCACCAAAGCTTCGGATCAACGGGATCGAAAATCCTAGTTCTCGGCCTGGAAGGTCTAGGCTCCTCTGTAGCACCAAGATCGAATAGCCTTCCACTCCGCACGTCAAGAGAGTGTGGCGGATCACCACTCAACTTGCGAACAGGTTTAACTAGTGTGGGTTTGTGGAAATTTTCAGGTTGACGGGCCGAGGGCTCACTCCAACAACACCGATATTGTCCCCACTTAACCACCTGCACAATCCTCAGGTGTGGAGTTTTATCACAAAAGACCTCGGTATTAGTTAGAAAGGGATATTTTTATTTAAACTGTTTTCTCTTTGGCCCTCTGGCCGATGTGGGATTCCAACAGGGTTCATGTGTGACTTCTCCTCCTAGTTTGCATTTTACTTTATATACTGCACCTCTGCATGGGCCCGCACGAAAACTCACCACTAAAAACAGAGATCTAGTTTCCCCCAAGGGCAACGGCAACCTCAAGCTGAACACAGATATATAGAGCAACAAGACAAGTTAAATATGTTCAAACTACACCGTCTACTTTTGCAAGCATATACAATAATACAGCAGCAGAATAAACAAACATCTCCATTTTCGTACTGAGCAAAATTAGCCAAGAAACTAAACAAAATTAACATATATTTTTTTATTTTTTTAGATTTAAGAATTTTTGAATAAAAATGCAGACTTGAGAGCCAAGAAACTAAGAAAGCAAAAAGTAAAATCAACAACAATATTAATAATTTTTTTTTACAGGAGAAAACACAAAATTTAACGAGATAAGATATAAATCACAAAGTCACTGACAGACCTTCGTCTAGCTTGCTCCTCCGCCCTCAATTTAATATCGGTCACTTTGGCGATCAAGGCGTCTATACCTTTGCCGATATCACATTCATCTTCTTGCTCTTGGCTCGATATGTCGTCATCATCTACTTGGTATAAACCCTGGGCATCTTCACTCGCCATGATGATAGATTAGGACGTTTGGGTTTCCCAGTGAAATATTATCGAGGCGGAAAGAAAGAAAAGCATTTTATTTTATGGTTTTGCGATTTCGAACACAACTGTCGGCATTTTATTTTAGTTTTAGGTTGGACTGGACTCCCACTTAAATTAACCTTCCAAGATTGCCTTCCTCCTATGGGGTTTTATCACAAATGTCTTTAATGTTCCGCCAATTCTTATGGGGTTTTATCACAAATGTCCTTAATGTTCCGCCAATTCTTAATTCTAGTACTTTATATTTTAAACTCGTCAATTTGATCCTCCATCTATTGATATGCTCATCAATTTGAAATCTGTTAGTTTGCTGACATGGTGTGCATGTGAGGACAATTTATTTAAGAGATTTTGGCTAGCATAGCCACTTTTGTGAAACACTAACTCCTTTTACAAAACAAAAACAATTATGACTACTTACTATTGGCTAATTGTACATTATGTCCTCCATTTATATACCCAATACTAAAAGTCTATAACCTAGTAATGACTCATTTTCTCTCTTTTCCTCACTATGTCATGTCAATTAAGGTTTCTTTTCGCATGCATATATATTAGAGTTTCTTTTTATAGGCATTCCATTTTTATGGTAATTTTTCCATAACTACACTATCTTGGAACTTCTCATACTTTTACTTCTCTGATCACAACGCCACCAATAAGGAGTTGTAGTTCCTCAACTTGGGGAATAATAGGTTTACTATCAACCATTTTAAAATGTACATAATTATCAATAAGAAATTTAAGCACACTAACCTCTTCTATTTTGTAATTGTTTTCCAACCATGTCCAAAGTTCTTTCGCCGATGGAGCATTTCGATAGACGTTGTAGAGGGTGGTTGATAAAGCATTGAGAATGTGACATTTTAAGAAAATGTCATCGTCCTTCCTCTTGTTCATCTGCTCATTCACAGCATTATATTCTTTTGCAGTTTCTTCTACTATATAAGCCAACCTCAAGGTGGTGAGAAAGAACAAAACCTTTTGTTGCCATTGAAAATGTTGACCATTGTATTTATCCAAACCAGCCAAATCTTGATTCATGACTTGAATGGATTGAACGAAGGTTACTAGTGCCTCCACATTGATGCAAATTAGTTTTAAAATTATTGAAAATATAAAAGGAAATATGAAGGCAATAACAAAAAAATGAGAACGTTAAATCAAGGCACAAATCAAATTCATTGTTTTTAAGACTAATTTGTCACTCTTTTATGCAAAAAAACGTTTAGAATTAAATTGCCTCCAAGATATAATGAACTCAAACTCACTTGATATTATAATTGTGATTTGCACTACATAAAGTATAATTTGAATTTTAGAGACAATAGTGTATCAAAACACTCTTTCAATTTGAAATGGAGTATTGGTTTGTCAAAAGACAAACCGCCAGCAACGAGTCTTCCTTTTTAATTTGAAAAAAGGGACATTGCTAAATGCTAACAAACGAAAGAGACATTAGTTTGTAAACAAACCATCCGGCAAAAAAGGTAACCCTTCGTTTGTAATATTCAAAGGGTATGACCTTATTTCCCATTTTCATTTTCATTTACAAAACAGCCACATAAATAATTTAAATTAATTTAATATTTTTGAAATTTTACAACAGCAAATTGTCTGAAAAATAGCTTATCCGACGTGTCTTGAAGGGTCATTCATCTTATTTTCTTTGATATAGCCATAGCTCACTACCCTATATATCCTACACTAATTTCCATTTGTTGAAGTAATGAGCCAAAACATAGCTTGAAATGAGGAGCAAAATAATGATGTTGAATTTTTAGTGTAGTTGTATATTTCATTCATAAGAAATGTTTACAGATTACAAGCAAATATATAAAGTTGAAATAAAGATGAGATAACCCTAAAAACTGGTGGGTAAAACACCTCATGCCTTGACAACAACAATCCTTGAATTAAGCCTTAAACTAAGGTACTAGAACGTGACTGATGAAACTAGGACAAGACTGGACAAGACTGATGGCAGTACAAATGGCAACGCCTTTTGGTTAACCTCATGCACACTCATCGGGTTAGACTTGTATCCATCGGGTTACCTCTTGTATCCATCGGGTTACCTCCTGCACACTCATTGGGTTAGTCTTGTAACCATCGGATTACCTGCACACTCATCGAGTTATAGCTGCACTGATGGCTGCGCCTGCAACTTTCTGATTCGGTGTTGAGGTTGTCACTTCAACATTAGACTTCTATTCCAATAAATGACTTATGAGTATACACAAACCATAGTATATATAATAGTGATATCAAAATCATAATAATAGATATCATCAATATGACAATATGCATGCATGCCAAACAGAAACATAAAATCCCTCATCATCAGTTGCAGGTTTTAATGAATATATAGAATCCAATGGAGCAACAAAATGATAACAAAACTTCTTTTTCTTTAAATCCATCGTGACACCATATATGGTGATAATATTGAGTAACCTTCTTTTCCTTTTTTCGAGTCTATACCTTTTGCTTGCACTTGTTATAATTTGCCATCCATTACGAATTTTCACATTCTCTGATCCAGTTATCCTTTAAATGAGTACATTACCAGTCCTTGCATTTTCTCATTGTACGGGAATTACTTTTGGTCAGGATTTGAAAGTCAAAATATGCGTATGGCGTAGTTACTTAGATGCTCTGCCGACTAGGGCAAATCCGTTGAAGATGAAAGTCATACTGACGCCTCTTGTTTGTTTTGCGACGGGGCTGTTGAAACAATAGAGCACATTTTAAGGGATTGCCCGATGACGTGCGGTTAGAATTTGGCTCTCTAGTTCGTTGGGAATCTGAATAAATTAATGGAGTGAGAAATGTTAGTTTGATGGAGTGGATTGCGTGTAACACCCTAGTACTAGCTGCTTATATTGAAGGATTCAACTAAAAGAGTTAGAGGGTTGTGCATTAGTAAAAGTATTATGTGTTATTTGCAATTTTGTATAGGGTTCTTGTAGAATTTTCTTTATGTGTAGGGTTAATTTGTATTTACAAGTTTTATCTACAACAACTAGACACCTTATTTTAGTTAATTTGCCAGTTCCTGTTTAAGAAAACCCTCAGTTGATGTAAGCTTCCACCACATGCTTAAAGACTTAGTCTAATTGACTGACACCTCTTGCTTAAAGCAAACCCACACCTGAAGTAAGACGTCACCTCGTACTTTAAACTAGGATGTCTTTTTTTAATTCCAGTTTTTGTTTCAATAACCTGATTTTTACACACTCACAAAAGACTAAGAGGTTAGTTTGAGAACTTAGTTTGCTGAAATTTGTAAGTTTCTATTATGGAATTAGCCTTGGTTTTGGCCCCAAAGCCTTCTAACCTCTGAACTTCTATGATATTGAGCCTTGATTCAGTTGTCAATTGTCTCCTTGTTATTTGAACCTTGTTTGAGTATTGATCAGATATGATTGCCTTCATTTCGTTGTTCAAAGTGTTTCAGCAATCGAACATCGAATAGCATTTGAACATGTGGTTGATTTAGTTCATATGAATAGTGTTTGTGCCTTCTTTGCGAAGGAGTCAAGACCTTTGGCCAAATAGTAATAAGGTCCATGTAACCACCATGAGAATAATAATGCCTCATTGGAATTTCTAATGAGGAGAAATTACATTATTTTAACCAACTGAGGGTTCATTAAACTATAATTTGATGGATCTTGGGCAAAGCACGGAGAACTTAGGGATGTGAGACTGGTCGTAAGATATGAAATGAGGGATTTTACGGCACCGTAGGCGGTCAAGCAGCTAGGGTTTCGATGCAGCTACAGGCAAAGATGTTGGTCGCTAGTGACACACCTCGCCCTCGAAACCCACGTGGACACCGAGTCTGGGGCGTGCTGGCCGACACTCGTAAGTGACGAAGCCATTGTATGCATGACAACACTTAATTTATGCAATTTAAACCGTCAATTAGTTTGCGGAAATTATTACCAATATGCACAAGGTTCAGAGCGTAACTAATATGAAGCAACGGAAACAAAATATAGAGTCAAGCTCCTAGAATTTCTATCCATAACTAGGGATGGATATTATTAAAGAACTGAATGAAAAATAAATCCCTACGTTGTCGGGAAGGAATCAGAGCTGCCAGTCAAATGCCTCGACTTCACCAGATGCACCGCTACTAGGACTTGAAGGGGGCGCAAAATAAAGTTTTCTAAACCCTTTTCTCTTTTCAACATATTAACCCCCTGTTTGAAACTCAGTATAGGTGTAAAATCATACTACCGTAGTATATGTCAAATCATACTATATATATATAGCTGGAAGTAAACCTCAAAGTACAATCCGTTAAGAACCGTTTATATTTCCAAAAGTCATACCACAATATAGATCAATAATTATAATAAAGAAAACCAACATAGGGTATATGAGCCATCACCCATGTACATGTTGAGGAACCTCATCTCAATCCCCGTACAAGCACTTTATGTTATCATTCCATTTGTACTCCTAGTACCACACACATGTAAGCACTTGCGCAATAGCGCGTCACACCTGAGTCCTTACATTGTGGGGTCTTCCCCCAAAAATAAACATAAACGTAAGACAAGCTTGCACTAACGTATTTACCGGACAATACCCCTGGAGTACAGTGTGTGTGACCCAATCGGGTTAAATTATGTTATGAACACGTTAGATACTTGCACCACAAGTAATATAATTCTCTTTCAAAGGATTGAGACTTATCGGATAACCTCTTTATTAGGTTTTTTTTTATTGCCTTGCTTGTTAAGGACTTTTAATTGTCTCTCGATGTTTATACCAGAGACTGCGAAGATGGGGTTTGTTATAAACTGGTTATAGACAAAACACTCAACTCTTACGCATACATGAGAAAAGTAAAGACTGAAATTGAATGACTGAAAGTAAATACAGAAAATAAAGACTGAAAGTAAATACAAAAGATAAAGACTGATATGTAAAGAGATGAGGTAAAGACTGATATTGAAAGACTTTATATAAATAATAGTATAACAATCCTACATATAAGGGTCAGAACTAGTTGGTAAGACTCCCATCGGATTAGATTTAGATCCATCGGGATGGTCCTGATGCTGCTTTCTTGTAAAGGGAAATAATCAAAGACACGCTGGTCTAAGATTGGGAGATCGATACTACCAAATGAGAAGGATTTGGTTGCAGAGCTAATTCACTATTCTTTAGAGAATTCAGGAAATATGATCCTAGAGTTCTAATCCTTGATCTCAAAGTCACAACCTACACAAGTAGTGTGAATGAGATGATCACAGATAAAAGAGTTTTATCTTGTTGAAATAAAACTAAATGATCTGTAGGCTGAAAAGGGGTTGAGGGATTTTCTCAGTAGTTTGCCTTCTGAACTTAAGAGTTCTGTTTTTTGGTTGTTTGAGTATCCTTGTGCTTGAACTCTTTCTTCGTTTATATAGACTAATTAGAATCTATAGAGTAGTTCTCAAGTTGCACCTGTGACCGTCTTGAATACTCTGCGAGGTAAGGCTCAATCTGGAAAGTATTGATAATGTTTGTGACATCCCACATTAAGACACCCAAATCAATAAATTATTATTGGATTGTGACATCCCACATCGACCAACGGAGAGGGGGTGATGTGTCTTATATGTACATGCCCACCTCCATTTAGCACGAGGCCTTTTGGGAACTCATTGGCTTCAGATTCCATCGGAACTCCGAAGTTAAGCGAGTTTAGGCTAGAGCAATCCCATGACGGGTGACCCACTGGAAAGTCTCTCGTGAGTTCCTAGAAACAAAACCGTAAGGAAGTGGCCCAAAGCGGACAATATCGTGCTACGGCAGAACCGGTCCGGGCTGTGACAATATCTCTGATCAGCCTACTCCCACTGAGAGAGTTTTTTACCTATAGAACATTTCCCTCCAAAATGCCAAGTGTTTTTGCATTTAATGCTGATAGTGGAGAGAGAAACTGTAAGCCTTCTTCTTTTTATTTACTGAACTGGATTGGGCCCTTTTCTTTGAGGCCCAAACCATCACCTAAACAAGGCTATGGCCCAATGGATATTTTTAGTGTAAACACAGGCAATGGTGATCTTATGGGACTGAAAATGTCATGGGGTTCGAATTGGTTAATTAATTCTGGTCTTGGTTCAAAAGGATTATAGGATGGGGCTTCAAACAAAGTGTAGTGTCTATATGATTGAGGGTTTCCAGAAAATTTCACAGATTCAGACTCTGAACTATTGATCAGAATTGGATCAATATTTTCCTTTTCTTCCCCAATTCCTTCTGAAGATGTAATTGGGTGGGAACGGCGTTGGAACCCTCACTTGACGGAGATGAATAGTTGATATTCATGAAACCTAGCACTAAGGCCAATGATAGAATACATGGGATAGAATATAGGGGATACTAACAAGATCGGAAACCAATGTCGTTGGACTATCGATCACAATGGTGTGTGTAGATATGTCTCAGAGAAGAATGGAATGATGAAACGTTGGAATGAATTCCTCTGACAATGGCATGAATCTTATATCGACTTCTCATGCCTCTTCAGGAGAAGTTATATCTTCTCCCGTTGGATATAACTGTTAGTTATATCAGACATATCCTTCCAACATATTTAATTAATAAATAAATAATATTATTATTTACTTTATTAATTAATATATATTAATACACTACAATCATGTGTATGTTGGTACATCAATGTTATGGTGCACCTTCACACATGATACACACATTGTGAAAACCATGTCATTATAAATCGTATTCCAACAAGTCTAGCATGGCACGTTCAAACCTAGTATTGCCGATCACACAAGGGATAGTAATACTACCTAGATCTTTGCACTTAGGTGGAAGCTTTCTTTGTAAAACCGCAAACACATTCTCACTAACCTTGACCACCTCTTTCCCTTGCATTCTTCTTCTTGCTGTGCACAATTCTTTCAAAAACTTAGCATACTTCGGAATTTGCTTAATGGCATCCAAGAGCGGAATATTTACTTGAACCTTCTGGAATGTCTCTAGAATGTCCCTTTCATGTTCTTCCTTTTTCGTTGGAGCAAATCGACAAAGGAAAGGTGCATTAGGTGGTATAGAGCTGACCTTACTTGATTTAGGATCGACACCCTCTGAATTGGGTGGCAAAGAAGGTATGCGACAGTGGGGTTGGTGCTGTTAGGTGGCTGCGGCAAGGTGTTCTGCACCCTTGCCTTGGCTTGTTTCTTGGTCTCCTTCTCAGACAGCAGCTGTTCGTCTTCTTTTAAATCAAATTTAGAAGTCTTGGGCTCCTCCTTAATCACTTTACCACTCCTCAGAGTGATAGCTTTAGCGGTTTCAAAACGTCCTTTCGGATTAGCAATAGTTGAGCTTGGAAGTTTGCCTTGGTCTCAGATTTGTCCCATGAATTTCGCTGTTTGTCCCATTTGATTTTTCAATTTTGCCAACTCTTTAGCTTGATTAGCTTGTGAAGAAGCTAAAGTAGTAATTAGCTTATCATAATCAAAAGGAGGATTTGGATTTGCTTGGAAAGGCGGTGGATTAAGTGGTTGCGCATGAGGCCTTTGATAAAATCCAGAGGGATGCTTGTTGTGCTTGGCCATAATTTTGGTCTGGTTGTTGTTGTTGATCACACCACTTCAAATTAGGATGGTCTCTCCACCCTGAGTTGTATGTATTTCAGGGATCATACTTTTTTTTATTTTCCCCTTGGTATCCCACGGCATTCACTGTTTCCCATCCTTCATTCTCAATCAACCGAGGACATTGATCAGTTGCATGCCCCGTTGAGTGCACATGCCACATGCAGCTACAATTTGTGTTTTTGGTTCCTCGAGGAATTTCATCATGAGAGCGGTGAGATGAGCCATCTGAGCCTCCATATTCGAACTAGTGCCAACCCCATTGACTTGAGATTGGTGTGTGGATTCTCTCTCTCTCACACCTTCATACTGTTGAGCATTCAAAGCACAATTTGCAATCAAAGTCTTCGCTGCGGTTGGATTTTTGTCAACTAAAGCATTTTCAACAGAAGCATTAAGCATTTGTCTCTCAACCGGAAGTAGTCCTTCGTAAAAATATTGAATCGAAAGCTCCTCCTTCATCTGATGTTGTGGACAAGATGCAATCAAGGTCTTGAAACGTTCATAGTACGCAGGAAAGGATTCTCCCGCGCCTTGTATGATTCCACTTATCTTCTTCCTTAGCAAAATCACTCGAGAAGTAGGGAAGAACTTCTCAAGAAACTCCTTCTTCATGCTTTCCCACAAGGTCACTGTCCCAGGTTGCAGTTCAAACAACCAATCTTTAGCTTTGTCCATAAGAGAGAATGGAAAAGCTTTCATCTTCATAATGTTCCCATCAACAGTAATTGGCGTCATACTCAAACAAACCACCTCGATTTGCTTCAAGTGCTGGTTTGGATCTTCCATGGACAAACCATGGTATTTGGGAATATGATGCAACAAGCTTCACTTCAATTCAAACTCATATGTCTTCCCTGCAGCTGCGGTTGGATATTGAATGCAAAGAGGGACGACATTGTCTATCCTTGAGGCAGAAAGCTCCTTGAATGACCGATTTTCCATCTCCGAGGGCACGATTTAGAGAGTGTTTAGACATCCTTAAGACTCCTTATTTCATCTTAAATAAGTTTAGAAACACGCACAAAACAACTTCCACATTTCTTCCATGAAACCAAATCCAACTAGGACTCTACCGTCTGTTTCGACATTTCCTCACTAAAATAATGATAACTAATTCTAGAATCATCAAAATTGAGATATGCAAAATCCTGTGCAAACTAGACATCCAGATCTTTCCATACATATTTGGCATGACACGTAAGTCGTCCTAAGAAATTATGGGTGCTCTGTCGAAGTTTTTAATTCTGTACAACATTGTTCAAATCTCACTCAGATTCCACTTCTTTGCAATTTTCCTTGTCTTCCAAACTTCTATCCTCAAATCCACGCAAAGTCAGGTCATCATCCATCACATGTGTCCACTCCTAATAGCTTTACATGTCCCAAATCCTTGTGCTCCAATGCTTGCCGCACAAACATTCTATTCTAAATCCAAATAACGTCATGTTTCGCTCCTTTAGCTTTCTAATTCCAACTTTGCCATTTCTACCTACAATAAAGCAAAAAAAATAAAACTACCCGGTAGATTACCGACATTTTAGATTAACTAAATAAACATATAAAAATAAGATAATAAAGTTGCATAAATATGCTCCTATCAACTGGCAGATTACCGACATTTTAGATCTTATCTATGATTCACGAAAATTTAAACGAAAACTACCACACTGCACTCAAAGTACAGAAAGGATGTGAAGTCTCACGTAAAAGAGTTTGCAGAAGTGGACGCAAAATGCTTCGGTTGAGAATTAAGGTTGGCGATGAAAAAATGGAAGTACTCTGGCAGCAGGACAATTGAAGAAATGAAAAGTACAAAATAAAACTACCCTGAGATACGAGTATATAAAGACGACAGGTGCTCGATCCCAGCCGTACAAAAAGGGACCTCCACAGCAACCAGAGCATGACACCTGGCCGAACGCTCGCGACGTCTCAAAAACCAAAACGAAGTGAGGTAAGGACAAATGAGGTCACGCCTGTCTGCTACGCCTCCAATATGGAAACGCCTCGATTACTTCACCTGCTAAATCGAGACAAAATTGGGGGCTATACTAGAGCGCCGAAACCTAAAACCCCAAAGCCCCAGAAACACCCGATCGACTTGTGCAACTCCATGCCCAAGGAGTTGGGGGACTTGTTAACGCAGTGTATTTTTTGGACCCTTGAGGTAGTATACAATGGCAACCAAGCCCACTGGCATGGGTCTAAAGTAAAGAGCCCAAAAGAGGGAAAGGATAGACAACCCATTCTGACCAATCTCCTACTACTTAAGATTAACGATGGACAAGAAACATGAGCACTTGTGGAAAAGCAAATCCAATCGCCTGGGGCAAGTTGGCTGACTTGGCAACTGTAAGGCACAGAACCCCAAAAGTGAAACCACTCACACCCCAACTCCGAGCCGCACGTCAGCTGTTAGGTAGGTGCAGAGGTCTATGACATGACGTAAAGACTATTAGACCTAGTGCTCAGCTGACAACTTTTCAACCATTCGTAGCCTGAGCACAGGGGTCGGATGATCCCGACCCAGAGTTCTATATTATCAGCTAGAGACAATCGCCACCTCTTCAGGTGTCGTCCAAATAGCCAAATAGTAGCCTACATACTATGCTTGCGTGTCAAGTTTATTGAATGCAAGGAGGCAGATCTCTTGGATTTGAAGGCCTATACAAGGAGGGACAAATCTCCCTTAGAAGGGGTCGGGAAAAAAAAGGAGAAGAAGTTAAGATTACACTGAGTCCGAGCACACTTGTAAACCAACTCTCATATATAAACAGACTAGTCTAATGGACGTAACCCAATTTTGAGGGTGAACCACTCACATCTCAGTGTTACATTTTCATATATCTCAAATCGAGCCCTCACAGGGTTGACCATACTAGTCTTTATTGACCTCCCAATTTTGCGCGTTAACAATAAGGGTGCAACAATGGATTTATATATACCCTTTGTCTTTTCTCTCATAAGTTAAGTGATTCAATTTGTCCCTGAGATAAAAGAGAGAAAAATCCTAAACCAAAAACTCCATAGCGTGCTGCCCAAATACTTTGTTCCAAGTGAGTGATCTTGCTACCACAATTGAATCTCTCACTCCATCATCTGTCTTTGGTGTATCAGTGTGGATACTCTTAGAGGCTCAACACTTGGGGGAGCATTCTCGTGATTCATCATGAAGAGGAAGAACGCAAGAACAAGGATGATCCTGCAAAGCGGTGCGCACGTGGCTAAGGATTCAAGTTAATCACCTTGTCACATTATCAATTACAACCAACCAGATATATAATTGGAATAACATATTGAATGTTATTTATTTATTCTTCCGCTGCGTATTTAATTATTCGAATTAAATTACCTCAATAATATGCCCAAAAATCCAACAACCACAACCACAAAGACTCTACTCGACAAAGCGAGAGGGCGACCACTACCAAAAACATGAAAAGAAAGAAAGGGAAAGAATCAAGAAGGATTGCTCCAAAGGCAAAGGCTGGGTCGGCAGCGGCAGCGGCAGCTTCTTCTGTGTTTTTTTTTCTTCTCTTGCAACTAGGGTCTGTTCAAACGGATTGTTGCTTGTAGAAAGATTTAACTAAATAAGTTACACGATAATCGTTAAAGTTTAGACTCGAATGTTACATAATAATGGTAAATTATAGTTAATAACTCAAAATAATATTGTCATTATTGCAACTAAATTAGTATTTGACACATCCCGATCCCGGACACGCCAGGTGTCGGGAAGTGCTGGCCGACACGTGTAAGGTGACGAAAGCCAATTATGCAAGAATTAAGTGAAAAGTAAGAATAACAAGAGTAGAGTGCGGAAGTAGAAGTGTGGTGAGGCTTAGGAACCCATAAAACAGGATGCATAACAGTCAGAGCAAAGTAAATAGTGCATGAGTATAAAAACATTCACATCCCCGTGAGGATGGATAAATAAAAGTTAACTACAAGTAGGAGTGAATCCTACATAGTCTGAAGAAATGTCAGAACCGTCAACCACCGCCAAAGAGAGCCCTCGAATCACTGATAAGTGAACCCGCCACTAGGTCCTAGAGGGGCGCAAAACATAAAACGGTGAGTGGGTCAAAAAGCAAAGTTTGATAAACCGTTGTTTTCAAGAGTCTATTAACCTCTCGCTGGAAAACAAGTATAGTTTTTGAAAACACGTCATACCCTCAGGCATGAACCTCAAAATACTATAATAGAAATATACGGGTACTCTCCGATAATGATTTACTGACATGCTCACCCATATGTAAACACACAAGCCCAAGTAGCTAAGCTACGAGGAACAGACTAGGTATATAAGTAATACGCTGAGTACTACAATGACGCGAGTCTAACGCTAAGCGCTGTGCACAAAGTGCGTCACACAAGTTCGAGTTGCCTAGTGCAACCTAGAACAGGCTAGTACCTACAATGGATCCAAAGCTGCGTAGCGGTACTGGTAGTGACTACTCCAAACGTCAAGGCTAGTCCTGGCCACAAGACTGAGTACTAATACCTGGGGTGTTATACATCTACTGATGAGTAACAGTATAAAACATGTATGACAATATAATACGAATGTTCTACCTCCAACAAACGTATATGATATGAATTATGCTAACAGTTTGAAGAAAGCATTGAAAAACCATACGTACATATACATTTATCAAAACAAAGACTCACTCACTCACTTGTAGGTAGCCGGGTCGTAGCCCCCCTGTCCTGGGTAGCCCCGGTAATCCTCTGGATAAGTCTCACCTATATGAGATATCATTGTAATAATGATTAAACTCATAAAGGTTATTAAATAACTAATTAATTACACCTATCTCTTGTTTGCTCAACCAGGAGGTCCAAAACACCTCGAAAAATATCGTGCGTACTGCCCCTAGGTAGTACGCGTCGTCACGAGTCGCCTCGCGAAGACGGAATCGAAAAAGGATGCTCCACGCGCCCCCACGCGCGGCTCAAACGCGGGAAGCCGCGGCTCCACGCGCAGCTCCACGCGCGGCTCACGCGTGAGTCAGCCGAGCCGGTCAGCGTGGTCTGAGCCGGTTGCTGACGTCAGCGCCGGTTTGAACCGGTTTGCTGACGTCATCGCTGACGTCAGCCGGGCCGGTCTGGACCGGTTTGCTGACGTCAGCGCCAGTCGCCGGCACCGTCGCCGGAATTTTGGCCAGTTTCTGGAAAACTTTTAAAGCTCCATATCTTCTTCATTTCTTGGCCAAATTTTACGTGCCATATATTAAAATGAAGTTGGAGAAGAGTAGAATCACGGTGTACCTTTGGATTGGTCATACAAGCTCGGAAAATGGCCTGTAATTGCCTCGAAAGTTGCGGTTCATTGTAGCTTTGTCGATCTAAGTCAAAACTCAACCAAATCAGGCAAATGACCTATGAAAATTCATCTACTCAACGAGAGGAATACAATGGTGGTAGTTAGAAACCTCACCTCGGTCTAGATTGGCCGAAAAATGGTCGGAAAGGTCCGATTCTTCCTGTTGCGTTTCCCGTCAAACGGTTGGGAGTTTGGACGAAGGGTTTGCACCGTTGAGTCCACGGCGTCGAGACTAAGAAGGTGGTGATTTTCGTTCGCCTCGATTCGACGGGTTTTCGTCGGTGTGCACTGTGCACGCACGGAGAGAAAAAGGGGGAAAAGTCAAAAATTGAGAAAAAAAAATTAGAAAGTGACGGGGAGAAGGAAGGGGAAGGAAAGAAAAGGAAAGTGGGGTTTTGGGGGTATTTTGCACCCATCAAAACAGTAAACTTACACGCTCACGTGTACGAAATAAACTCGCACGTATAGAAAATATTCCCCAGGAATTATTTTATAACAAACTTCTTACAGGATGTTACAAGTATTTACATTGTGAACCTTCTATTACATTGTTAAAATAATTGTTAATTTTACGGGAAATAATTACATTATAAAATCCTCATTCAAATTAACCTTCTTTATAGAACTCGGTGCCCTCTGTTAAATAGTAGTTGTTTCTTTAATCATACAATATACTTTCATTATAGTTAAAATCTCATAGTTACATGATTCTGTTGGATATACATGTACCCGCGCAATTGCAATTATAGTACACTCCACTATAGAAATCAAAATAATTATTTACCGATTACTTTAATCATTCGGCCAACGAGCTTGTAAATAATTAGATAGTGTAAAAGTGGGAAAACATGTAGAGCTTCTGCATGTAGAAACTAAAGAATTGTATTGTACTTACTATAATATACAGAACATGCCATTAAAATGGAAAAAATAATACAACATTGAAAGTCTTATCATATCAGTAATTCAGTAATTCAGTAATTCGAGTACTGTGAAGCTATTATTATCTACTGCTGAAGCACACCACAAGGAAATTAAGATAAAACCAAACGGTTTTTCTCCTAGTAATATATATGTAAGAAATCTCAGAAAACAAGACATACGCATTACAGTACCTGGACAAACTAAAAACATTGTCATATAAAACAGCCAAAAATATTAATTATCCTTTCGCAATTCTATATATACATTGTCTGCCAACCAAATCTTCATGTTTGTTGTGAAGAAATTAAAGAAAATTTTTTTTAAAAAATGAAACAAAAGGAAAAAAAAAACCAGGTGATCACCTTGTCAAAAATTAAACTTGTGTAGCTATAGATATATTGATCAGGGTGATCTCCAACTTCTCAAGCCGATACCGTTGTGCTTCCTTGAGGGGCCGGAAGCTGGTATAGGTATCCTTCTCGGAAAGAAGCCCAAAAAGTGGCCTGAATTCTGCATGTACTTGGGTTTGAACTTGAAGACTTGGGCGGCGGTTGTTGATGAGGCATGGCAGTTTCCGAGATGAATGAAGATGAACGTCACGAAAAGCCATACCGATACGAGTAGAACTAGAGGCCGTCTACTTGAAGCCATGCCAAGTTAGCTTGTTCCAAATTAAGTGAACTAGATTGCTAGAATGGAGAGAATGGAGAGAATCGAGAGAGATCAGATGGTGAAAGATGGTTTGGTGAAGTTTGGTTTTGAGGGCATTGATGACCAAAAGGTGGTGAGAGCAGGAAACATGGGCAATTCAATGCGCAATTTTGTGTCTGTAGGGGATTGTTAATTTGAGATATGTGGTGTAGACTCGAGAGAGCGAGAGAGTTTAAAGCTAGAAATCAGATGCTTCTACAACTAAAAGTAACGTTCGAAGCCAGTAGAAAGTTGAAAAGCTTTGAGAATACAAAAAAAGCAACTTTTTAATTTCAAAAAATGGTCTTATGGCTCAAAGGGTTGGAGCCTGGATGTGCTTATTAAAAAGCTTAGAAAAAAGAAGTGGACCATGAAAAAAGTTATATAGCTTGCTCTCTTAATTTTTGTCAAATCAAACGCGAAGAAAAGATGGAACACTTGACCAACTAAAGGAAAGAAAAGGAAAGGATCGATGTGCTAAAGTTTATGAGGAACGGGCCGGAATTCATCACTAATTGTATTAATATTATTTTTATTTAACAACATATACAGTCATTAGGTATAAAATTTTAATATAAAAAAGTATCGATGCAAGTAAACGTATTGATATAAATTGTGATTTGATTTGGAGATATCATATGAGACTCTTTATTTTATTCAAGACGATGGAGCTGAAGCAAAGTTGAGAGGGCTAATTAAAAGGAATGAAAGAAAGAAAGTAAAGAAAAAAGGGGAAGTTAGGGATTAAGTTATGTCATCCATTAGAAAATGGATAATTAGGTGGGAGTGTCTTGGTCCCACCTCATGAGCAACTAGTACTGTGTGTTGTTTTAGTCTTTAGAGTTTAGAGAGACCCCCCATAACAGGAAATCTTGTCCCTTTGCCACAGCACCTTTCTAGGCTTTATTTTGATGCTATCTTTCTTTCCCACTCTATATCTTTCTTTATTTCTTTAATTTCTACATGTCTATATATGCGATGCGACTGTGATCGATCGAGTACAACTTTGAGTCTTGGCCCATTCCCCTAATTAAGGGGACTGCAATAATACTTCTCTACTACAATACGTCATTGTGCATTCTGCACCAACAGTAGGTAAAAACAAATCTTTATATATATATATATATAGGTTTTTAGCCATAGGGTATCCATGACCTCAATGTATCTCCCTCACTCACTGTATCATATTTTCCTATTTTCTTTTACTATACTGTACTTTTTTTTTTTTACTTTTCAGTACTATGGTGGCACTGGCATGGATCATTTATTATTAATATATATAGGGCTAGCTGGGGGATGACGATTGAGGGGCATGGGATACGACTGAGGGAAGGGGCAGGCTCCATCGCATGCATGCATGGTCATGTCTTTCACACAGTATTGTGCCAGCAAAAACTCCAAAACCACACCTAAGACTAGGGTTAGTTATGTTAACAATGCATAACAATCAGTTTGTCGGACCCCCATGAATCTATGATCGTGTAATTTTCACCATCCGAGCAATATAAGATATTCTTGTGTTGTCAAGACTTTAAAACAGAAGAGATTGCGATAATTCATTAGGTAGAGCATTTTCACCCGCTGGTGGGAGGGCAGCAGGATTGCCCTCCCAGGAACAAAGGATTGCTTGGGCAACCTCCACCCGTCGTGGGAGGGCAAGGGCAAGGGCAAGGGATTTTTTTGTTTTTTTAGCCTTAAATATCCTAACGATAAATTTTCACCGACAATTTCCACCAACACACTCCACCTCCGACAATTTCCACTAAAAATATATATATATTTTTTTTTGTTGGCCTTAAATATGCCACCGAATAATTTCCACTTAAAATTTTTTTTTTTTGGTTGGCCATAAATATCCCCCGACAATTTGCACCTCAAATTTCTCAAAAACCCTTCAAACCCCCCACAATTTCTCACACCAACTGCTGCATACCCCACTCACCAAATCATATTTCAAAAATGTTCAATCGAGGAGGTTCAAGACAAAGTTGATGAAGAAGAATGTGTTTAGAAGATGGGCATCAAAAGAATGCAACAAGACCGTCAAGGGGCAGAGAAATCAATTAAACAAAGAAGATAATCTGCGTGTTGCAAGAATCGATGCAAGCAACTAACAAGCAAGTGGTTCACGCACTGCCTGCCGACCAACATTAACCAAAAGAGGGAGATCGAGGTGAGAATCTCTTAGAAGATTACTTTAGCCCCAATTCTTTATACCCGTAAGGTTATTTTCTAACAAGATTTAGAATGACTACTTTTGTTCAACAAAATCATGGTTGCTATTTGCAACCATGATAATTATTTTGTTCAAAAGAGGGACGCCGCCAATGTTATGGGTCTTCTTCCCGAGCAAAAATTACTACGCCTTGCGGATGCTTGCTTATGGTGCATCCTGGCACTTGGCTGATGAGATATGTAAGATGGCAAAGTCCACCAGGCTTGAGGCCCTTGGTAGGTTCTCACAAAGAATCGAGGAGCTATACACCGGAGTACCTTTCGCCGACCACCCCAACACCTCCAAAGGCTTTTCGTAAAGGTGAGAGACGCAGGATCTCTCGGGCATGATTGGAAGTATTGATCGTATGCATTGGCAAAGTGGAAAATTGCCCAACCGCATGGCAAGGAGCTTACGTGGAATCGAAAAAGGTACGAAGAGTATCATTTTGAGGCGGTTGCATCATTTGATACATGGATTTGGCATGCATTCTTTGGTGTACCGAGCTCAAAATGACCTTAACATTCTTGGTCAATCCTATTTTCGACGACTCTGTTAAGAGGAGAGTCGCCACAAATCACCTATGAACAACAAATGCAGTACCTGAGCGACTATCTATCTCGACTTGAATTTATCCGAGGTGGAACACATTCGTCAAAACCGCTCCAAATCCACACACAAAGAAGCAAAATATTTTGGTAACATGCAAGAAGGGTATAGAAGGACGTGGAGAGGTGTTTTCTGGTATCCTCCAAGTCAAGTAAGTATTATTAGAGGAGCTGCTCGCTTGTTTGATGATGGTGCGTCACATCATGATGACATGTATCATCTTACATAATATGATTGTGGAAGATGAGTATGATTATGACATGGAAGAAGCCTTGATGAAGACCCAATCAACATTTCAAGAACTAGAATTTATACAGCCCATGAAAACACCGATGACTCGCCAATCACTTAACACCATTAGAAAGGGATCCACGCACACGAGATGGTCATTCAACGTTACAATATATTTCATTCGCTTTTCCTTCACAAAGAGCGTCTGTTGATTTGATGGAGCACATTTGGGCAAGGAAGGATGCTGGCTAATGAATGAAATTCTATTTTTATAAGCTTCAAGTATGCTTTGTGGGTGTGGTTTTTTTTTTTTTCATTTAATTGTTTTTGCATATGTTTATGTGTGTTTAATTAATTAATGTTGTAAGTGTGTTATGTGTAAGTTTGTTGAACTTTTATTGAAAAATAAATTAAGTGTGACTTGCTTAACTATTTGAACTTCAAATAATTTATTAAAAATAAACAAAGAAAGCATTACAACATAATAATTAATTAAAAAACAACAACATTTAATTATTAAAAAACACATTATTCGTCATCCCTTGAATCTGAAGAGGTGCTAGGTCCGCTATCCCTTGAATGTATGGGACTTTCGTCTTGTTTCGAAAATGTCTTCATGACGGTATCCCGCTGTTTTGTCCAAAAACGCTTTGAATTGGAGTCATTGTCAGCGACATGATTTCCCATCCAACTCCTCTGTCTTTCTCGCCTTTCAACTCCCTTTCTGCCCTGAACTCCCTATCTCTTTCAAGTGCTTCATCTCTAGCCCCTCGTTTTTAACTCAAGCACTTGCCGTCAGGTTCTCCGATTCAGTTCATGTTACAGCTCTAGAAATTCTTCAACTATTTTTAAATATTCATTAGTCGAAGAACTACCTTTTATGGCTTTTTTCAGCGTGCCTTCCTACCAATAGGCCTTTGGGTTGGTCTGCCTGGTGGTACAAGCCATTTGGGGTCCCCTGATGCTTCCTCCAACGGCGATTCTGCATACTTGATTCGTGGTAAGGGAGTCTCATTTAAGACAACTTATGACCACCATGAACAATTTTGTGTATTTCGGAGTATATTTGACAAGGTCCCATAAGTTGTGCCTTGTGAATGATTCAAGAGTTGTTAGCTTGATTGAACCACATTTGTGCTTGTAGTTCCTTAAAAACATTGTACATGAATAGATATAATAAATTAAATATTCAAATGCTTATTTTTAATTAGCTTAAGAATTAGTTAAACAACATAATAAATTTTTTCCTACCTCATTGGCTCGATTATCGCCACTTCGATATAGGGTTTTACTTCAGGATGGCTTTTCCAAGATTTCAATTCTTATGTAGATGTTCGTACCCACTGACATTGATTGCTCGGCTCGGGCATGCCTTGCATCTTCTCCAATTTAAAATGCATGAATCTTCTTTCCACATTTTGTCGACCTCATCTCATTTCCGCTGATCGGGTCATGAGTCACAAGCACCCAAGCCTCCAAAGTAATGCAACATCTTCGGCGACGATCAATTTTGCCTTCTCACCATAACTTTTTTTTGGTAAACAAGGATTTGGAAGAGAGAAAGCAAAAATAATTGATGTAGGAAAAAATTGAGTTGTAGTACACGAAGAAGAGAATTGAGGGTATGTTATAAAAAAAAAATTTTTGAACTGGATTAATCCCCGGGCGTAGGTTAAAAAAATTTTGATTCAACGCACCCGTTGTGCCACGTACAATCTACGATTTTACCGCTGGAAATCCAACGGTTGCATTAAATAGTCATTGGAGATTCAACTGCTGCATCGCGTCACATCATAGAGTCGTTGGCTCGGGCCGGGCGCTAGCATCGCAGTGGGGCCTACCGATCGTATTCTCGTCTGGCCACTTCATGCAAGTGGCCGCGGCACGCTACCGATAAAAATTAAACAATGCACGACGCCACGCCCGACGCCAGCCTGGCAGCGCCGCCGCTTAAAATCGCCGCTGAGGTGGTTACATGGTTACCCACCTCTGCCCTTGCAATTGGGCCCGACTTGGATTTTTGGCTTGGTAGCACTGGCCCCAATTGCCCTGCACTGGGTCACCAAAGGAAATGTTTCTTAGAAAACACGACACACGTGAATGATGTAAATTGGGTGCATCTTTTTAGTGATCAAATCTTTGATCTAAAGAATAAACATATAATGCTAAACATAATAAATCTCTTACATGCCTTCACAACAAACATACATAAATTGCCAGTGTAAATATGTCACAATAGATCAATGTGGTCTATTTAAATATGTATATATAATTTAAATTTATAATCAAGTCAGTGTTGTCAGATTGTGAAAATGAACGAGAAATTCATGCAAAATAAGCAACATAAATAGAATTGCTCGTAAACGTATTCGTTGCCCTAATAAAACTAGATATTTAGATTCATACATACACAGCACACGAAAACTATAGCGTGAACATGCGCAATGATCAGGACGAGACACAAACGATGGAGCTTAGTCGGAGTCGACCAAAAAAGAAAAAGAAAACTATGCAATGCAAGCCAGCAAAGCAAATGGTGGCAAAATCAGAATAGACAATAAGAAGTCATTTCCCTGAACACGTACAACGACATATTATCAAAGCAATGCGTACGTGCGTGTATATTAAATTATTAATTGATGTATCAAAAGTTGATGAGGGAGGGAGAGTTCCTTCTTTTTGTTTTTGACCATCAATTGACAGTTCGATTTGATTTCTCAGTCATCCGCATGCATAAATTTTATGATCCATTACTTGCTAGTTGCTACCACTAGTAGAAAAATATTTGGACGACAAAACAGATTTTGTCGCACAAGATTTTTTCGTCAGCAAGAAAATATTTAATAAAATAAATTTAATTAATTGAAATTTAATTTTTAATTAATTAATTAATTTAATTGTTTTAATAAATTAATTGGTAGTTAAAAGACAATAAAATATAAATAAACAATGAAAAACAAATTATATTATATAAAAAATGTACGTACAAAATAAAAATTGAAATAAATTAGAATCCTAAAACGAAATGGCTATTGAGATGTCATGGAAATATGGTGAGGGAGGTCACAACTCGGTGGTCGAAATCAAATGATGGGACATTTAGTGAAATGGACAACAAGACCGTGGTAAGATGTGGCTCATCCGGTTGCCCTAAACCGCAAGCCGCCCTCGTAGGTTCTCGCGACTTCCCGCCTCCAACGCAGCACCTTGCAGTGAATTATTTTGAGAAAAGAGGCACCATGTCACTTGTGTGCCTTCCAGGCTTTTCCCCATCTCCCAAGAACTCTACTGTGCTCACGACCATCAAGTCCGGTCTAGCTGCCTGCTAGTATATGAAGACCAAAGATCCTCCGGGTTGGAGCCACCTCCTCGATAAGAGGTCTCGGGAAGTCGCGATGCCACTTCTTCTAAAATAATGCTCTTCTCTCCACCATAGTGGCTTAATAAGAAAATAAATATTAGTATGTATAATAATTATAAAGGAACAAAAGTAAAAGGTAGTTGAAGAAACTCACATGGAGTTGTTGAGCCATCTCATCACCAAGCTGATGTATAAACTCAACATGTCGATCTCCTAAACTTTGCACCTTCCTAAAAAAGTTAAAAATAAAAGAATGTTAAAATTTAAAATTTATAGATATAAATTATATTAAATTTAAAATGTGAAGTAGTTTTACCTCTCGGCTGTTCTCCAACCTATAGTTGAAGGGCTTCTCGAATCTGAGTGGTGTAGAAGTTTTTTTTTTCGACCTATTTATCTTGTCAAGCCAGATCACTGCTAAAACCCAAAATTTGTTACTACATATATTAATTGTTGAGTAAAATTATAAAATAAATTAGTAACCACTAAAAATATAGGATCTTAGTGTGTAACCACTCCCACCGAGGCCACTCCAAAGAATCCCCGAGAGTCATCCTTGGGCTACAGCTAGCCTTCAACCGGGACACAACTTAAAATGGTTGTGGAGGTTGCTCTTCCACTCTTGTACCGACTTGTGAAGAGCTTCATCTATGTAGCGATGTCCGAACAACATCATCCTGTGAGTATAAAAAGTTGATCTCGCAAATTTGAAAAATATTTTAAAATACAAATAATATTAGACTTAATTATAAAAAAGTAGTAGAAAGTATTGAATACACTCACCGACAACTCATGCCACATTGCATCCTTCACACTTTGGGACTGATTCTGTGCTTCTATCTCTAGAACATATTTAGTATCTAATCTCTATGTCACGCATCAGTGGTGTTGTGTCGGTCAGATGTAAAAAGTGTACCTGTTGTTGAGGAGCACGTGATGGCGATCTTTTCGTAAGTCGCACGGTGATCTCAAGTAACTGAAGATTCGTAAGGGCACAGCTCTTTTCTTCTCAGCAAACAAAGAACAAATTTATTGACACATCCCGATCCTGCACACGCCTGTGTGCTCTGAAGTGCTGGCCGACACGCGTTAGGTGACGAAAGCCATTTAGAAGAATTGAAGAATAAACAAGAACCATGAATAAAGCTCAGAGTAAATGCAAAGTGTGCGGGCGGAAGGAGATAATAAAATAATGAGTTGTGAACAGAATATTGATACAAAATAATTACAAGAGTAGAGATTCCCAACATTGTCATACCACCGCCTCGACGCCACGAGCGCTCCAAGCCAACTAACTTAGAGGGGCGAAAACATAAACGGTGAGTGGGTCAGTACAAAGTTTGATAAAACCGTTGTTTTCAAAAAAGTTCACTAACCCTCGGTAGTCCTCTCGATAGGTCTCACTATAAGGAGATATCACCGCATTAATGATTAAACCTTGCTAAAGGTTATTAAATAACTAATTAATTACACCTATCCCTTGCTTATCAACCGTGAGGTCCAAAACACCTCGAAAATATCATACGTACTGCCCTCAATAGTACGTGTCGCCACGTAGTCGCTCGCGAAGACGGAATCAAAAAAGAAGTACTCCACGCTGCTGCTCAAACACGGCAGTCGCGGCCCACGCGCTCGCCCGCGAGCCGATCAGCGCGGCCTCGAACTGGGCTTGATGACGTCCGCAAGGACGGTTCCTGACGCGCTTGTCAAGCATCATCGACGCCGCGTTTAGAATTTCCTACCAAACTCCGTCGCCGCCGCCGTCACCGGAATTTGGGAATTTTGGCCTAAATTCTCGAAATTTTCAAAGCTTCAACTTTTTTCTACTTCAAGGCCAAATTGGGTACGATTCAAGTACCAAAATGAAGCTAGGAGGAGGAGAATGATATTTTACCATTTTAAGTCCAAAACCGCCGTAGGTGGCCTAAAATGAGGAAGAAGCCACGGTGCAAAACCGCCGATCTCCACATTGCCGATTCTGCCAACGCTGCACCCTGCTGTTTGAGCAAGGTCCCCCGGACTTCCAGAACTCAATGCAGTGATTTGTTTGAAGTGTTTTGGGTCTGACACCGAGAAAAGGCCACAAAGCTTTGAGGTTCGTTGGGAAAAATTTCCAGAAATTGGGTTCACTGGTTTCCGGTTTGCAAGGTCCAGTATCGAGTGCATCCGGGTCGACGAAGATGATGATGATGTTCGCGATCTCATTTGGCCAAAGAATGGCTCAATGAGAATGAGGAGAGGCACGGGAAGCCTTGATCAAATTTTTTGGAGTTTTGTTTTGTTCGTGCTTTGCGTAGAACCAGAGAGAGAGCAGTTTGAGGGTGACCAAATGGTGACTTGTCAACCAAGGAACTACTAAGAAATGGTTTGGTGAGGAGGGAGAAGGCCTCGGTGCCATTAACAAAATGGTGAACTTTTGTCCAAATGCGCAGGTTCCTCATGAGAGAAGAAGAGAAGGAGAAGTGGTTCGGCCTCAATGAGACAAAGCCCTCACAGATTCCGCATTTCCTCGATAGGCCACATGGCCAAGAGAGACGGGCCTGTACCAACAACCCAAAAAACTATCCAAAATTGAAATACGGAAACGCTCCAGAAATATTCGCTCGAGTCAACGACGCCCCACTCGCCGCCTTCACGCTGTCAGAATCGATTTGTTACCTACAAGAAAATAAAAAGAGAAGTGTCGCATTAGTTACGACGCAAAATCAACCGGAAGGTCAACCAAGGGCATTTTTCGTCATTTCTCTTCCGAATAAATAATTCTAATTTTCGGAACGGCTGTAACATTTATGGTTAAAACGTACTAAAAATTCTACGTAGAATTTTGCGTAACCTCCCTAAAAGTCTAATATTTCCCATAACCTCGCAAAACAATAATACAACACATCCACATCCACACAACATTTTCCAACAAATTTGATAATTGTACCAATAGTTGGAACATGCAATCAATTAATTTGAATATGGTAGTAAACATTCCAACAAAAATGTGCATTGCATGTCTCGTGCCGGTGGGTTTGGTTCCAAACCCCAATGTATTAAATCACGTTAGGCAAGTCCTAGTCTCACATTGCGTGGGTCTCGCTGCAAAAATCGTGGCACATCCACCTAATTATTTCCCATGCTCGTCTGTCATATAGATGCCTCATAACATCGCTACAACCCGCTCTTTCCTTATGCTATCTCATGTTGATTGCGCAGTGCATCGACATGTACAAGCGCTTGCAATCTAGGCGCACAAGATAACGCAACACCTTTTGTGGAATCTTCATTGCTCTATTTTAGTGTCATTTTATATCTCGGCTCATTACAAACAGGCATTTATCCAACTCTTTGTTTCCTTTATAGAACAATATACAATTATTTACACATGCATGAATTTTTTTTCATACCCCAATCCTGCACTGCTCAACACCTTCTGTGTACTTTTATGATCCAATAAACTCCGATCTTTAGGCAAACAATTGTCCTTTGAGCTACATCCCCCAAAATTCCTCATAAAGTAATCATAACACCGGCCTGACATACGGAACTTCATCTTGCCTTGCATCAACTCCACAATCGCCGTAAACCGAAAAGCCTCGCAACCCTGGTATAATTCTTGCTTGGCATTTTTCAATAGTGATGAGCTTATTTTTGACCATATATTTTACCCTAAAATTAAGCAATTGTTAGCAATACATGCAATTTGAAACAAGATAATTGTATGTTTTTATATTTGTAATAGAGAAATGCGAGATGGAAGATTTATTTATATTTAATTTCTTGTAAAAGGAATTGGGTTTGGGCTTCACATTTATGAGATGATAACGTGGTTTTTCAATGCTTCAAGAGTTGCTTTTATCCTTTCGATCGCACGCAGAAGAGAAAAGAGCTTTCTCCCCCATCTTTCCAAATAAGTTACCAACATACCTCATCACGAAGAAAGAGGATTTCACCAAGCAAGCAAGAAAATTAAAGAGAGATGGAAGATCATATGTCCAAACTAATATGTCTCCACCAGGGTATTCGCATGAGTGTTTTAGTTGTTGTGCGTTTTGGGAAAATTTTCTTGTGGTGGAAGGACGAAACGGTGGAAGCACAAATTCGTTAAATTTGGTGGAAATTAAAAGGAAAGCCAATGAGTTGTGATTTAATGACGTTATTCCTTCCTAATTCGAATTGGATTTCGCTTGGTACAAGTTACTGCTTTTATGGGCTTGAATGTAGGGCTATTCTTTCCTACAAATTAGATGTTTGGTTTCAAAAAGATAAAAAAGATTCTGCTTTTTGGGAATTAGAGGACATTCGCAAATTAAAAGGGCAAGAAGAAAAACGCAGAGAAGGTTAAGTCTAGGGTTTTTCTAAACTTAATTTTCGCCATTTTATGATAGAATTGAGATTATTTTCATGATGTTTCGGAACTAATTTTTCTCGCTTAGGGCTACGATGTAGCTATGCTAACCTTGAATTCCTTACGAACTTAAGTGAATTATTTTTCAAGTTTCATTCTCATTGAGTATTTTTCACATGTTTATATATTTCCCTTTGTTCTAGTCTCTGATTAGCTACCATCTTGGGATCTTTGCTTGGTGGGGGAATTTGATGCAACAGCGTATGCCATGTTCTCAACTTGATTTTAAGCTTCTTGCAGATTATGCTATGAATTTGCTAGTAGTAGATGCCATACTTGTGAATTGCGGTAGTCTTCTTATAAAAATTGCCATTGATTTTAAGGAGTTCTATTATGTTTAACTATTCCGTATGCCATGGATGGTTTCATATTGGAATATACGTAATAATCTAGATGCCATAGATATTACATGAGTTAGGGAATTTGACTATCAATGAGGATGTGTGCTTGTTAGTAATTGGGTCAAGGAAATGTTGGATTGGTTATGAGTCGATGCTCTTAGTGTTTTACCCAATTGGATTATAATTTGCGTTCTTTTTGCTAGTGTTTTATATTTCGATCTTACATTCTTTGTTATCTTTATTAATTTTGCAT
Organism: Gillenia trifoliata; assembly: GCA_018257905.1. NCBI lineage: Eukaryota > Viridiplantae > Streptophyta > Magnoliopsida > Rosales > Rosaceae > Gillenia > Gillenia trifoliata. Next base: position 79,517 of record JAEHOF010000012.1, on the reverse strand, counting down.
TTTATTCTCAACTTTCGCCTATTTACATTCATCATCTTCTAAATTAGAATACCATTGCAATTGGAATTAAGGTAGTTATTAGAATTGGATTAATTTCTCGTGGACGATATTAAAGTGCTTGCTCTCTATACTATCGTAATGATTCGCACACTTGCGAGCATAAAATTTGGAACTAGATTGACTGATTTGCTAGTCTATTTTGTTCGCAACAAATAGCCTTTCATACTTATCGAATGCCTGTCCATGGTAGGAGGCACGCTATCCCCCCACTCTCATTGTCACGTCATAGCTTATGGATAATACCATTTATAATACCCATTTCTGGTCATTACCGTATAAACTTCCTTCAACAGCCTCCGCCGTGACTAGTACGAAGACGAAGCATGATGTAATGGTTCTGCGATGATTCCATCTCGTATAGGTTCAAGGGCCATCCCATTTCTTACCAAATGATATCGGCACGCTTCAAATGTCTCCCATATGATTGTTACACGCCCTACACGCGACACTTGATATAAGTTGAACCCTGCTAGGCCTCATTGTGAAGTCAATAAACTTATCTTCCCCTTCCAAATATTCATCCGCACATCACTGGATTGTGTATCGATTGTTCCATTCATTTTTCCTGCTACCACATTAAAGAGAGAGGGGAGCATTAGAACAACTTCAAAGATGGAATATAATTTCTAAACTTTGTTGTAATTCCCAATCTTTAAAATATGCGTCAATCCTTTGTTGTATTTCTCTCACTTCACAACATGAACAATTCATTTCAATGAACTACTCATACCATCTCACACCCATGTGAGAGAGCAGAACATTTTACGATTGAGAAGTACTTTTTTCTTTTAAGTCCTAAAACTAATTGCTTAATCAGGCTCGCACAACATAATGTGTTTGGCTAGAATGTCATTAACTCAAAATTTATTAGCATTGAGCACAGCACACACTGCACACTCCACACTGCACACACACACAATACTGCAGCACACACTTCACACACACACACACACCGCACACACACCGCACACACACACACCGCACACACACACACCGCACACACACACACACTTCACACACACACCGCACACACACACTTCACACACACACACCGCACACACACACATTGCAATACATGAAACCACACCGCACACACACACATGAAAACCACACACGCACACACCCACACCGCATTTAGTAAAAGATGGGGCATCATCACAATTTGACTAAATCAGAAGATGGGGATATAATATGAACGATTCAAACTGCTCATCTTATTATTTAGTAAAAAAGATCATGTTTTCGAAAAAGAAATGGCATGAAAAAACAAATTATGGATATAATAACTTGTGCCGTGAAACGTGAACGTTAATCGACTTAAAAAAAAATCATATAGGCTTCATGGTTTCTAGTGTTCGATTTTGAGATGACCCCTAAACGAAAGTTGTAGACCTTCTACGAGCTGCTTGTATATTTTACAAATTTTTCCCCTTCTCAATTACTTATTATGAATTTTTATCATGTTAATTTTTCGTACAACTCTTTAATTTGTAAACACACATAGATACTATTTCTTTTTAAATCAACCGTTGAATATGTGCACTTTCTCCAAAATCATTTTGTACAAAAATTAGTTCATTCGTATTACGAATAAGTCATTCTTTAGCAGATCAAAAGAAGAACGGTAGAGTAAATTTAGGTTTTGGCTTACCGAACAACTTATTCGTCGCCATAGTGTCTTTGCGCAATGAAATCATTCGTCATCAAACCTAAAACATTTGCCCCCCACCAATTTGGGCTACTCCGCCTCAAATATTGGGCAGATTTAAAAATTATTTTTAAAAGTTTACCGATCTAACCATTGACTTTGGGCCACTTAAAATAACAATGTTGCACGACGAAGCATAGTTCTGCCGCTAGTAGTTTTCTTTGTGCACGGCTACCGTCGCCTAAGATATATATTTGTAATTGTTCTATCCGCTTAGAAAACATTTTTTATTTTTTATTTTTTTGTAAATGAAGTAATTAATTTATGTTTCAATGTCTCTCGCTTAATAATTTGACAATGTTACAAGTAACATGTTTCATTTATGTTTCAATGTTTCTTGGAAATACAATTGCTCGACTTGAACTTAGTCTCAATCAGAAATACAACACACATCGTCATCGTCATTTTCATCATTTTCACTGGCGCTTCAAATTGGCCGCTTGGTATATGATTCCTCATCAATACTACTTATTCAAGGGTCATGTGATTGTAGCGCCTCTTCCATCACCGAGGTCAATTATAATGGAATCAATTCCAGATTATTTTAGGCATTCCAACTACTCTCAAGCGGTTCTTGGATTACATTGGTATCCAGGTGTTTCCATACCAAAATCTATCAAGATGAAAGTCATGGTCGTCGATTTCGCCGGCTGCCTTCATTATTATCTCCATCAAGAATATCATATATGTTTCTATGATGAATTTTGACTAACTTCCAACCATTCCTAGCTGGTCATCAAGATAGAAGATTTGTTTCGCCATACAAAATGTAAGGGTCTTCATCGCATTCCTCAACGTGTGTTAGTGTTCACTGATACTAACCCCTGCTACAACCCGTCCCAAATTTATGTGAAATTACCAAAATACCCCCCTAGTGGTCAATGCTGACTTTGTTGACTTTTTGAGACGACATGTGAAAATTCTGTTTCTTTACATATCTGGGCCAGTACTGCCAATACGAACACGTGGACTCAAAATGTAACTCACAATTCGAGTTAAAACGAACGCTTACTAAACGTTAAAGTGTAGGGGCATTTTAGCAATTTTCACAATCCGCAAGCAAATTCAGATGGCTGGCTGCTGTGCAGCCAACCCCATTCCCCTCTCACTTTGCACGATCTTCTTCCACCTCTCTCTCTCTCCTTCCTCGGCCAACTTCACAAAAACCACCAAACTTCTAGTTGTTGGATGAATCAGCAAACCGTCAAACCGCCGCCAAGATTATTACTATTACTTATCGCCTCGTCATTCTCGACGACTGCGATTTCGTAATCCCCAAACTCGAGCCTAATCGCCCAAACCGACGAATCTAAAACGCATAAACCGCCATTCAAGTTTTCGTATTAACCTTTAACTTAGGTAAGCCTCGAAACCATTACCATTGGTTTTATTATGCTGAGTAGGTTCAAATCGATATAAAGAACGTGGAATTTGGTGCGCTTTGAAGGAGAACGGAATTAGGTTTCCAGAAACTTTCCCGTGACAATTGCACATCTCCTACCATTTTCTGTGGCCCAAATTGGTATGAAAAATATTCTACCTGCCAATACTCAATTTGGATATATGGCACGTTGAATTTGGCCAAAGAACTAAGAAGTTATGAATTTTTGGAAGTTTTGGGATTAATTCGAAATTTTTCGTGAATTCTACAACTGTGACGTGCTGTGGAGGACGGCGTTCTCGTACGCATCAAGTAGAGGAGGAAGAAGAAGGAATATTGGCTTGACGGTAACGGAATATTTCCGACGCAACAATATTCCCGTCAAAGGGTATATTCGCTAAATCTAATCTGGTGCCGACAAGTAAGAGTTTCGTACGACGTCGCTCGCGCTGCGGATGACGTCATCGAAGCGCGGTGGGGATGACGCCAACAGCGCTGCTGCAGCTGGGCATACACGCAAGGCCACAGGTCGGCGCGTGAGGGTACTCTCCCGGCAAGGTATGCTGCCTGGATTGTTTCCTTCAATGTACCGCTGCGCCGCCGGCAGGACGGCGGCGCCGCAAGGGCGGACGGGCACAGGGTTTTCTGCTCCAACATCGCTTTTTCAACCTGCCGCTAAAATAGTATTGTTTTTAAATATTTTTTCATAGGTTTATATTAATTTATAGCTAGGAGGTTCTAATTTTTCCTCAATATTATTAAATAGGTAATTCTTCGCCACACTTCGAGGAGGGCAACACTCTAGGAGATTTCACCTCGATCACCTCGTGTGGAGTGGACTTTGTTTTGAATAAATGATTTATATGCTTGAAATAATTATGGTTTGCTATATTTAGAGGATTTCCAATGACGTTTGAGATATGAATATATATATATATTTCTATATTTATATATATATATGTGTTTTCAAAATGGTTTTGAATGGTGATTTGGATACGCATAAAAAAAAGTATGAATATTTTATTATGAAATGGTTTGAGATATGAGTATATCTATGGTTATATTTTTATGAAATGGTTTTGAGGGTTGATTATATTTTATATGGATTTATCGGTATTTAATTAATGGCTTTATGACACATCCCTATCCCATTTGTGCCAGGTGCCTGAAGTGTTACCGACACGCTGCTAGCGTGACGAAAGCCAAAAGAAAAATTGAAGGATGAAATAAAGAATAATGAATATTTAAATGAATAAAATGAGTGCACGGAACGGCAAAGTGAAGAGAATTAAAAGAATATTAATAACGAGAGAGTGAGGATACAAATTTATACAAACGCATAAGAATCCCTAAGCATCGTTGGCGGCTCACCGCGCCATCGACGCCGTTCCCAACCAACTAACTCCGAGGGGCGCAAACATAAACGTGAGTGGGTCAAAAAGCAAAGTTTGATAAAACTTGTTTTCAAAATATAGAACCTCGCTTGGAAAACAAGTATAATTTGAGAAAATACGCTATACCCGTAGGCATGAACTCCTAAAACATCGCCGCGGAAAACATGCGGGTACTCCCGCTAATACTTTACCGACATTTGCTCACCCATATGTAAACACACATGCTCAAGGGGCTAAATCCCACAAGGAACAAGCTAGGTATAAATGTAATACGCCCAGTACTAATAATGATGCGAGTCTAGCGCTGCGCGCCAGTACAAAGTGCACACACAAGTCCGAGTTGCCTAGTGCAACCTAAGACAAAGCAGTACCTACAATGGATCCAAAGTCACAGAAGTAAGATCGATAGTGACTACTCCTAACGTCAAGGCTAGTCCTCGCCACAAGATCGAGTACTAATACCTCGGGTGTATACATCTACCGCGATGAGCAACAAAGATGAAACATGCATGGCAATATAATACGAGTGTTCTACCTCCAACACCGTAATGACATGCAAGTACGCCAACAATTTAAAAGAAAGGCCGAAAAACCATATGTATAGATACATTTATCAAACAAAGACCCACTCCTACTCACCATTTAGCCGGTCGAAGTACCCCCGTCCCGGGTAGCCCCTGTGAGTCCTCCCTCGGATAGGCTCCCACCTATATGAGAAAGAAATCACCGGCACGATTAACTCAAAAGGTAACGACCAACGAATTAATTACACCTATCTCTGTTTTTCTCGATTTGGAGGTCCAAAACACCTCAAAATTAACATGCATACTACCCCGAGGTAGTACACGCTCGTCACGAAGCCGACCTGAAAACAGATTCGAAAGTGACTCCCACGCGCCTCACGCTGCTTGAAGGTCGGGAGTCGCTTCCACGCGCGGCTCCACGCGCGACCACGCTGAAGCCTACACCGAGCCGCCGAGGCCTGGCTTAACGCGCCATTTGTTTATTAACACGCTCGCTCAGCCGCCAACGCGTTTCTTGCCGCCAACTCGCTCGCCTGCCGGCCCCAGCCGGAGTGACGCTATGCCGACGCTGCGTTAGTCCGGGTTCGAACCGGGTCGCTGACGTCGCATGCCGGTCCAACCTGGTCCGATGACGCCGGGTCACGGCCATCCTCGCCAGATTCTGGTCGCCGCTGCCGCCGCCGCCGCCGAAATCGGGAAAATGGCCTGGATTTCCTGGGGAAATTTCAAAGCCCATAACTTCTTCAAGCTTTAAGTCCAAATTGGACGATTCAAGTACCAAAATGAAGCTAGAGATGAGTAGAATCACTTGTACCTTGGATTGGTCGCTTTCCTGAAAAGGCCTCGTAATTGCCTCGAAGGTTGCGGTTCATCGTAAAGAAAGTCAAACTACGCTAAAATCAACCAAATCGCAAACGACTCCAAGAAAATTCATCTATCAACGAGGAACACAATGGTGGTGGTTAGAAACCTCACTCAAGTCTAGATTGGTCACCGAAAATGGCCTAGAAGGTCCGGTTCTTCCGTTGCGCTTCCCCACAACTGTTGAGAGTTTGGACGAACGGTTTGCACTGAGTCCACGGGCAAGCCGAGACGAAGAAGGTGGGGATTTTCGTCACTGACCTGACGCAAGCCTGGCCGGTGTGCACTGCGTAACCCAATGAGAGAAAAAGAGAGGAGAAAGTGGAGTTGCGAGATGGTGGGAAAACAGAGGGAAAGGGACAAGGCCACGCGGGTTAACAGGTGCTGGGGCCCCGCCCCAACCACCCAACTGTCCGTAAATATAAAATACTGTAACGCTCAGAATCCAACGCCCGTAAATATCTGCTCGGAGTCCAACGACGACGGCTCACGCTCATTTAATTCGTGACGACGGCACACAAGAAAATATGCTAAGTGGATGTCGCATTTGCTACGACACAAAAAGTCAACTTAAAGTCAACCCGTGGGCAAACGCTTACTTTGCACCTCCGGGAATAAAATAATTTAAAACTTTGAACTAGATGTTACATTCTACGATGAATATGTTCCTTCCGATTACACAAGGATTAAATATTTGGACACAATTATGAAGCATATGACATTCTTCACTCCTACACATGATGTATATATGTATGTTTTCAAACACACTTGGTATGCTTTCACTACGTTGTAGTAATTGCCTCACTACGTAGGGACAAGTCTCACATGTTTAAGTCACACGCACCGCACCTGTGGTATTGTCCCTGCAAATTTTAGTGCAAGCTTGTTCACGCTTATGTTTATATTTGGGGAAAGGCCCCACTACGTAGCGACTTGGGTGTGACGTCCAAATGCACAAGCTTACATGTGTGTGGTACTAGGAGTACAATTCTAATTGAATAACGAAGTGCTTGGTAATTGTGATTGAGAGGTCGTTTCAACACGCACATGGGTGATTGCTTATATACCTTGTGTTGGTTTTCCTATATTTATATTATTGGTATATATGAGGAAAGGACTATTGGAAATATGATTTGTTATCTACGGATTTTATATTGATATATGTTTCCGGCTATACCTATAAACTACATTTTGACGTATACTACGGTAGTACGATTTTTTTTACAATTATACTGATTTCAAATAGGGGTTATTATGTTGAAAAGAGAAAGGTATTTCAAAACTTTTATTTTTCGTCCACTCACCTTTTGCTTTTGCGCCCAGACATAGTGACAGAGCATCCGTGAAGTCGAGGCAACCGAGTGGCAAAACGATTCTATTTCCACCATGTAGGATTTACTATTTCTTATTCAATTTCTTAAATAATATCCACTGCTTATGGATAGAAATTCTAGGAACTTGATTCATTATTTTGTTTCATATTTCAAATTAGTACGCTCAACTCCAGTATGGACATTAATTTTCGCAACTTTATGGTAATTTAATTTACTTAAAATCATGTTGTCAGCGCATTTAATGGCTTCATTGCACGGTTTATAGTGTTTCACAAGACTTCAACTGGTATCCACGTGCGGGTATCGAGGGTGGGGTGTCGCAAACCCTTTGTCCGCCATACCCTGCCTCTCGCTTGGATTGTATCAACCAATGACACTTAAACAAATCACTTGACATCGTCTTTGTAAAGCACTTGTACAACACTTTGTTAGTTTGCTACAAAACTCAATATCGCACCGCCGCCACCGCCCGTGACGAAGACTCCATCATTTCGAAGTTAACAACTTGTCATCACGTTGAGCATCCACAAACTTAACGCCGTTGGACATGACACCCGAGTACACCACAAACGGCTCGACCCTCCAAGTTATATAATTCTTCGTGTATGACGGTGAATTCGCTCTTCAATTTCAACACGAACTATTACACAAATTTGTATACTTTTTGGTTCAAGCAATATGAAGACAATGAAGAAAAACTTAAAATGTGATGAAACTAAAGCATACAAAAGTTACATGTTCGCGTAGAATCAATGAGGAAACAATGCACGGTGTTTTTCGGCATGTAAATGTGAAGGATATGCACTCATGATCAACCTGCTCATGCTCATCTAGAAGCACGATCTGCCACAATTCGTTGAGTATGTGAATCAATGCGCTAAATTCTTGGGATTCTGGCCGAGAGCAGTCATGGGCCGACAGAGGCCTAAGTTGCAGACCAACCGAGACTAACGCCGTAAGAAACCTGGCTGTATTCGCTAGGACCGAAAAATATTTCAAGGTATATTCCTTCCTTTGACTAACTATAGCAACAATATTCCGTTAAAGTTAACGCATGCCATTAACTTAACGGGCGAAGTTTAACCGGCGCTATCGGGCGTGTGGCGCTGCACGCCCCGTGGCGGCATGTGCGAGTGCTCGCGCCCTTTTCGAACACTTTTAACTCCCAAACAAGCAAACAAAGGGAATTTCAAGTCTTTTCCTTAGTGAACTTAGGATTTTACTTGTATAATGAGTAGTTAGTGGTTTCATATAAGTGAGGCCATCCAGAGTATCGAGGTTGGGGGCTAGACACGATGGCTGGCCACTGCTGCAGGGGCTTGTTTGATTTAAAAATATATTATAGTATATTATGTGTTTTTATGAAATATTCATATCATGCCTTATTTCTTAGAAATTATAAATCGCTTTATTAAACGCACTTATCTTGATTTATGAGTTTTGGAAAGTACTATTGGCATGACTACACATTTATTACTATTGCTTATCATATGCCCGCACGATGTTTGTATTGTTCAAGGCTAGGACTAGCTTCACGTGTATGTTCACATTGTACCGACACGCCTGCCACTTTGGATCCATCAAGTGCCAACCCGCTCTAGCCGTTTTTACATCTAAGACTTTCAGATACGCTTAGCTCCAATCTCACGTGTTTGTAGTACTAGAGCGTAATTATAACACCCAAATTCTTTCATGTTGCTACTGTATACAGACCCGTGTGCTTGCATTTCTATTTGATAAGCAAATTTATTTACTTCTCGCTTAGTTATTATTTTGTGTGCCCATATCCTTTGGAGAGTTGTTTACAACACCTTGTGATTATTTTATTAGTTTTATTATAAACTTGTTTTTTGAAAAATATTAATGTCTTATAAAGGAGGGGTTACTAATTTTGAAAAAGCATAAAAGGTTTCATGTTTTTGCGCTCTTCCAGGACTTAGGCATTGAGCTTAAGTACAAGGATTGTTGGTACGCTTGACTTTACTTTCGATAATATAGAAATTATTTTTACTTTGTATAAACATTTTCATCCTTCGATGGCAATATTACCTTTCTTTTGACCACTTACTATGTTCTATTACTGCATGCTTGTGTAATAAGGGTTCAACCCCACTCGCGCACTTCCTTTTCCTAGTTTTTTTCACTTCAAATTTTTTTTGTAACTTATTCATCCAACTTACGTATTTGCATGTCATAACTTACGCCACCTTCGAGGGTGACAATCGTGATGCCTCGATTTCCAAGAGATCCTCGTGGATATTCGGGTCGGGGCATGTCACCCATGCGCCCAGGCCTAGGCGAGGGGCCTAGGTGAAGTTCTTTATTTTAATAAATTCACTATATAACATATAAATAAATGCCTACTTATACTTAAACAAAATTTTACTTGCATAAGGAAACATAAAAACGCAAGATAGAAGGATTGGGATGGTGGGTGGTGGTTCTACCATTAGAATGGTGATGGTGGTTCCAATTCCCGACCGATTGAGAAATGAAGAGAAGGAGAGGAGAGAGTTGTGCACCGTGAGTGGAAAACGAAGTAAGGAAAGATAGATAAAAGAGGTTAGGATTCACATAAGTATTGATTAATTATTTAATCACAAGGCTATCGAGCTTAGCTCCTAAGCCCCCGCCAGGACCCGATTTTTCAATCACTGCTTTTAGTAGATAATTGGAAACTCGAAGAGAATTGTTGAGTTAAAGTCAGTGAGCTATGTTAGACGGGTGCAAATTTGGATGATTTGAGCTTGATGAATTTGGCCCATTAGCATTTTCTAATTTAATTTTCTGACTGTTGCAATTCAGCCCAGAAGGTGATGTCAGCCCAATGAGTGATTTTCTTCCTTATCTATTTGGTGGATTAGGATTCACATAAGTGATTTGGGTTTAACTTCTTTTTTGGCATGTGGAACAAAAAAAAAAGTTGAAGGAATATCTGCTTTATCGTATGCCAAGATTGAAATTGCGGTTGATTCTTTATATGCTTTCTTTCTCTTTTCTTTTTTTATGAAAAGAGACTTTCTATTCCTAAACTGAGAAAGCATTGTTACATCAGACAAAAGAAAGGGAGAGAGCCAACTGGGTTCCTCTCATCCAAGTTTGAAAATCATCAGTACGAATTGTGCTTCTAGAGGCGGTTCATGAGCCAATGTGTTGGACTCATCGTTCTGCCATTGACATGAAAACGACTCAAAATTCCGCTTCACCACTTTAATATCCTCCACGATGCATCCTCTAGGGCCAAGCCACTGCTCCAAAGAATTAATAACCACCATATACTTCGCATCACGCTTGAGCATTGTATCTCTAAGCCCCAGTTCAAAAGGCAAATAGCCCTCCTTTGCTGCATACACACAACACCAACTCCCTACAAACTCCACCTTTCTGCACTGGCAGCATCAACATTGATCTTATGAACCCAGCTAGGAGGAGCTGCCATTTGACATTCAAAAATGGTAGTAACTTCTCCTCAGCCTCCACCACAAATTAGCCTCCAGAGACTCATTGAGCAAAAAGGCGTTCTGTTAATATCGTCACCTTATCCACTTCACCATTCTGGAAAAAGATCACATAGTGCCTTCACAACTCCAACATATCATTGCGAATAGCTGCCGATCTACCACAGGAGAGGATAGAACCATTGCGCCCGCCAGAGTTCCATGAAGCTAGAACACCTAATTTGGCCAATCAATTATGTTATTATTTAAGTTTATCATGAACTAATTTCTTTTGCTAGGCTATTATGTAACTTAGCTATGAATACCGGACCTTTGAAGTTTATTGTCTAATTCATCTTTGCATGTGAAGTGCTTGTTACTATTCTTAATGCTTGCAATTAATTGGCCACTAATTGTTTGATTAGAAGAATTATTTTGAGACTTGAACAAGATATCTAATATATAGCTTGTAACAATGCCATAAATACATAGTCGATTTCAAAAAGATTAGATTATGATTTGTAGTTTTAGTGTGTTCATGAAAGTATGTTAGTCGTGTGGTTATTATTAGATAAATTTAATTAAATGATTAAATACACAGCGAAAATAATAAATAACGATAATATGTTATCCCAATTATATATCCGGGTTATTGTAATCGATAAAGCAACAACAAAAGAAGTAGAAGCATTAACTTACTTGAATCTCTAGCCACGCATGCCGCATGATTGGATCATCCATATACCTGTAATCTTTCCTCTTCATGATTGGGATCACGCGAAAGCTCCAAAGTGTAATCGATAAATCTAGCAGTCAGATGATGGAGTGATTGATTTAGCACTAGCAATATCTCTCACTTGGATCAACATAAATACATGCAATATGTTTTGGCTTAGGGTTTTCTCTCTTTCTCCAAGGATAAACCGAATTCACTTAGCATATGAGAGAAAGCACATGGGCATTTATAGAGCCCCTTGCCGCACCGTTTCCAACCACACCTTCCTTAGGGGCTAGAGTCTACACGGATTTATGCCACGCGCTAACCCCACTCACTTACCCACTTTGATTTGTGACTTGGACCCCCCTTTAATTAATAAAGCTCAATGCCTATTTAATTAAAACTATGTCCACAGGGGCTCAAGTATCAATCTAATATAATTAACAATTAAGTATATCTTATCATCATTCATAGAGAATCATTGAATCAGAAGATGTTGTAACCTCTTAGGTTCTAACTAAAGTTTGGCAAAGGAAATAAATTAATGAATTAATTTAATTCCACAACGTACCGACACCTAGTAGCATGTCAGCGGCTACCCGATTAGTAGAAGATACGCGACCATCATGATACTCTTTCGAACCTTGATTGTAGTTACAATGCAATACGGTTTTCTCTATCAACCATATCCCCAATCAAGATTTATGTGATATGGATTTATGTCAAATCACATATAGTTATCAATGATATTGACACACCCCACCCGATACCCACGGATACTGGGAGTTCTGGCAGAATGGCCAAGATCTTTGTAAGTGACGGACATTAAATGCATGACAACACTTAGTGGAAACAAAATTAAAATACTATTAAGTTTGTGGAAATCAATGTCAATATGCATATGGTTCGTGAGCATGCTACTAATTTTGGAAACAATGAAACTAACTAATAAAATAAGTTCCTAGAATCTCTATCCATAACAGTGATGGATATCACATTATAGAAACCTAAAAGAAAGATAAATCCCTACATGGCCTGGATGGATGATCGTAGCCGCCACGCAAAGCCTCGACCACGGATGCACTATCACTATGTCCTAAGGGGGTGTTGCCAAAATTAGATTAATCGAAATCAACCCAATTAAGTTCAAATTTAAATGCTCAAGTGTACGGGAGCCTCAGAGTATATAATAGGCAAGCACAAGATCGTCTAACCGAGATTGATATAATTCTAATCATCTAACCTATTTTAAATTGCACTTGAATTGAAATCAAGAATTTGATCTAGTTGGATTGTTTACATCCCTGCTTCTGAATAATATTATTTATCTTCTATAAATGACGATTTTGCCCTTGGTTGAATCTTCGTTGACTTCACGCCGTAACTCGCACGACGATTCACTTGTATTTTCTGACGGTTTGTTGCCATTTGAACGCTGCAGATGCCAGCATGCCGCCAGGGACTTAATCTAATATTTTACTGCACGATTTTGGACTTTTCCTCTGCATCCAATTTTTTGGGTCGTTTTGGATTGTTTGACTGGACCCACTTACCTCGTTGTGCCATGTGGCCTATCCTGCATTTCCTAGGATGTTGTCCGGCCTAGACCGTGTCCCCTTCTTCCTCTTCTCTCGGGCAACACAAGGCACAGAGGAACAAACCTCCCAAATCTCCTTGGCACCCCGTGCCTCTCCTCCCTCCTCACTCGAGCCACCCACAGTGAGTTCAGCTGCACTCACCATCACCTCACTAGCCTCAAAATACCCAAACCCCAGACCTCTCGCAAACCCGTAAACCGTATAGAACCCAATTGTGGATTTTTCCTACAGACACTCATGATCAGTTCACTCTCGATTCGTGCCTCGATTCACCCAAACATACACCAATGGACTCTGGGAATCCCCGACCACAACCCAGGGCTTGCGTGCATGAGACCTCGAGATCGAAGTTTCAGCTAATAAACTATTGGCTCACACTGGCCAAGATCGCTCCCCAAAATGGTAAATTTAATTCTCACTTCTAGCTTCATTTTGGTACTTGAATCGGCCCAATTTGACTTAAACGGCAGTTATGAAGCTTGAAAAATCCCTGTACTCCCGCCAATTTCTTCCAGACACCCGGGTGCAGGCGCTCGGCGTAATCGGAAAAAGACCAGAGGACCGGGCGTATGACATCAGCAACCGGCCGACCAATTTTGTTTGACGCCGGGCCAATCGGTTCAGATCGCCTGGCCGAGCCGCGAAGTGAAGCCGCGCGGGAGCCGCCGCGAGCCGCGCGCGTGGAGCCGCGGCTTGGCGTTTGAACCGCTGCTGTGAGGGCGCGTGGGAGGTCCAGCAATTGATTTGCTTTCACGGGGATGATTTCGCGGACGACGCACGCCTCTGTGGTAGTACGCATGATAATTTGAGGTGTTTGGACCTCCAAATTGAGAAAGCAAAGGATAGGTTTAATTAATTCTCAATTGCTACTCCTTATGAGTTTAATCATTGTACCGTGATACTCATATAGGTGAGGCCAAATGGCGTCATAGGCATAAGGCTGGTATGATGTGAGAGACTATGCCCACGGCGGCGTTTTTTGAGCCTGACTCTAAACTCCGTTTTCGGTTTCCTAATCACTGCTTTCTTCAGATTTTCAATTACTTTATTAATCCCGGGTGTTCCAAAATAGGTTTCGCTTAATTCCCATGCTCGAGGACGACGCTTGGACTTCCCGGCTTCAAGATTTGTGAGGGCCCTTTCCCTATATTATTTAAAATGTGTTTATGTTTGGGAAATTATATTTGGTTTATGCCTACATTATATTGTGGTTTTAAATGGTTATTAATTCCTCGTATTTGTAGACCTCGTATCGTAGTATTTACCGGCTACTAACTCGACTCCGTATTCGATATTATGGAAATTAGTGGCTTAAGCCCACATTTCCATTTGGGAATTATACCATTAAATTGGTGATTTCCGTATTCAATGCCAGAGACATAGTACTTAAACTCCATTATCTTAGAGGTTTATACTGCTTGACGGGCCTTGATCGTATTTGGGTGAACCTTGGAAATGGTAAATTCTCAACGTATTGGGTTCACCTAGTTTGCCATTGTTGGTATTTCTATACCTTGGTACCCATGTGGCGATTTTCTGTATTCCACGATTTTAGTTATACGCTTGCATTTCGGTACGGCCCCGAGAATATCATATATATATTGATTAGTTTGTGGGCATCTCTAAAAAGGAGTTTACCCCACCTTGTTCTATGTAGAATTCTCCGTAGTATGTTCTCATATGCTCAACTAGGTTGCTTACACCTGTTTGGTGTACCGTCCGGGCCAGACCACTTCACGTGATTGTTCACACGCATTTATACGCCGCTTATGGACCATAGCAAAGCGACCGTTTAGGTCGCCTGGGCAACTTCGAACTTCGCTAGATGCGATAAGCGCCAGCTTTCACGGGATTGTGTACACGAAAGGTATCGCTATTATACATGTACTGCTCATGACAGTAATATATTCAGATGGAACTTGTGTGTTTGCTATACTTAAACGAAATGCCTATCTAGTAGTCTTGGATTAAAGGACCAGCTTCACGTGATTGTTCACACGCGCACTCTATACGCTAAGGTGGATCCATAAAGCACTGCTCTAGGCCCGCCCGGGCGACTCGAACTGCCAGATGCATATGCGCCAGCCTTCACGTGATTGTGTACACTGAGCGTATCATATTTACACTGTACTGCTCATGACAGAATATATTCCGTATGAACTTGTGTTTGCTATACCTAAACGAGTGCCTATCTAGTAGTCTTGACGTGGGGCCAGACTAGCCTTCACGTGATTGTTCACACGCACCTATACGCTATGGATCCATAGCAAAGCACTGTTTCTAGGTCGCCTGCGACTAACTACAGATGCGCACATGCGCCAAACCTTCACGTGATTGTGTACACGAGCGCATCGTTACTTATATTACTCAAATGCTCATGACAGTGGTAATATATCTCGTATGAACTTGTGTTTGCTATACCTAAACGAGCGTCTATCTAGTAGTCTTGGGATTGTGGGGCCAGACCAGCCTTCACGTGATTGTTCACACGCACTCCATACGCCGCTTATGGATCCATAGGCAAAGCGTACTGCTCTAGGTCGCCAGGCGACTCGAACTGCCGTGATGCGCATATGCGCCAGCCTTTCACGTGATTAGAAACGAGCTGGCTTATCTTATAGTTTAGTATGGTGATTGTACCACTGTCTTCACCGATGCCACTATGTTTATCTGATGACGGTTTCCCGTAATATCCTTATTTTACGAACTTACGAGTAAAAGCTTTTTGCGTCGAATCGGTGGCCGCTCTGCCTCTGACTCGTAGGGCATACTCGTACTTACCCCGTTTTTTCTTACCTACTATTATAGCACGCTCAAACTATTTCCAACCAACTACTTGATTTTGACGGCTGGGGTTGGCTACTTTAAAACAAATGTTTTACAAAAATGACTAATATTGGCCCACTCACTCCTTTTGTTTTTGCGCCTCCAGGTTTAGTGGTCGGAGCCAGCTTCACGCTCGAGGCGTGGTATGGACGTATGTTTAAATTTCTTCAGGCTGAAAATACTCGTATTCTATACCTTGTACAACCCGTGTGATACTTGTATTTGGTTAAATTTTTCACCCGTACACTTGTGTACACTTGAATCTTAATTTATTCAAATATTCTTATTAAGCTTTCAAATTGGCTTTTGTCAATTCACGTAGTAGCCTGGCCAAAGACAAATCTGACTTTGGTGTCCACGCAGTATATCCGGTCGGGATAAATAGATTCTAAATAAAAATGAATAAATAAATTGTCGACGAATAACAAGAAATCAAAATTATAAATCATTGGGAAAGACGCTAGAGCATCCGATTCACCATAACCAATCCAACTCAATTCGATGCTAATTATTTGTGAGTAATCATCCAACTTGACTGGGCCTTGTTCTTCTAAATCATATAGTATCCATGGCATCTAGATGACTACGTATACTCATATATGCTAACAATCTATGGCATCTAGATTACTAAACACATAGGAATTCATTAACGATTTGGGAACTAATTCAAGAGACCGCATGAAACCTGGTATGGCATCTACATCAAGGAATTCATGGTACCATTTTGCAGATCGATAAAACTGAATTAACAACATGGCATTCATGTTAACCCGCATCAAATACACTTAATTCAAACCAAAGTGGTAGCTAATCACAAAAGGCTATAAATCAAGTTCATATATATAAAATGATACTCAAAATGAATGAAAATTCATAAATAATTAAACCGAGAGTTCAAGAATTCGTAATAGGCTACATCGTAGCCCTAGCAAATAAATTAGTTCAAACATAATTGGAAACAATATTGAATCAAGAATCAAAAGTAAAACAATTGAAGTTTAAGAAAAGCCTCAATTTCTCTTGGGTCTACCGTGTTCATGCTCTCGCGAATCCCCTCGAAAAAATTCATCGCCCTCTTGTTTTCCAATTGCCGTTTATATTTTTTTCTTCTCCTCAGAATCGACAACGGCTTAAAGCCCATTTATTGATCGAAATAAAAGAGAGAAAACTAAAGCTCTTGGAATTCTTTTTTGTCGACCATTTGTGCATTTATGCACTTCATTGATTCCACTATTTGACAACACCTTCTTCAATTTTTCGCTTCAATTCATGTCAAAGAATTTTTATCTCCTTTTCGACTCCACCATATATGAAACTAGCCAAATCTTTCCACCGCAATCAACTGAACAAACAGCCAAATATTCGTGATTTTTGCCTCTTGTTGAAGACCCACGGATTGAAAGTGGAATTTGGAAAGTTGATTATCCACCCTTCTTTGGATTCTCGCTTGGTTGAACTCTTTCTCCACCTGCCGTAGCATGCGCGACTTCAACTCCCGGAAATTGGGAGACTAACCCAACCTCTCGTTTCCCTCCGTCTGCCAAATGGGAGTGATAAGAAATAACTTGTGAAATTTGAAGGAGTCACGTAAGCATCACTCTTTATTCTAATAAGTAGCCTCCGCAGCTAAATTAAAAACAAATTTATTTAAGCTCATGTGAATTCTAATGGCCAATAGGTAAATGCTAATAATCTTATATTTTAAACCAAAGACCCAAGCCACTCAAATTGACTAGATAACCTAATTATATTAAAAACAAAGAATTTCAACATGATTTTTTACTTATTAGTCGAACTATAGAAACACAAAACCATGTAATTCTTCATTTAAATCCAAACTCGTCAAGAAAATGTAATTCTTGGGACAAAATAAGTAGTACAATTATGCGCCATCAAGGGGGCGCAAAACAAAAAGGTGAGTGGACAAAATCAAAGTTTTCAAGAAAACCTTTCTTTCAATATATTAACCCTCATTTGAAATCCAAGATAATCGCTTTAAAACATACTATCATAGTATAGTTCAAAAAAGATACTTTGTGAGTATAACTCAAAACGCATAAAAGTATAATATTCGTGAAATCACAATTAATAATTCCAATATATATAAGGGAAAGCCAACACAGGGTATATGCGCTGACTACGTAATGGGTTGAGGAACACTTCTCAATCACCGTACAAGCACTTTACGTTATCCATTAATTTGTACTCCTAGTACCACACATGTGGGCACTTTAGCCAGCAACACACCCAGTCCTTACGTAGTGGGCCTTTTCCCCCATAAACAAACATAAACGCAAGACAAGCTTGCACTAAGGTATTTAATGACAATACCCTCGAGCACATGCTAGCGCAGGACCCAAACATGTGAGACCGCCCTACGGCCGTGAGACGGCATTACAACGTAGTGAAAGTATTACCAAGTGTGTTTGAAAACATACATACATATATCATGTGTAGAAGTGAAGAATATCATATACTTCATACTTCCTAAATATTTAAATGTTGCATAAATAGTATTCTCATCGAGTCATATATCAAATACCAATATTTATGCATACCCTAAATCATAGGCTAAAACCGCTTTAATAATATATATCCAAATATATTCAAATCTCAAAATCATTTCACATAATATATATACATATATATCCACATATATATATATATATACTAGCATGCCTCAAAAAACATTTAAACTCATTTAAAATATCAAATCGAATAGCTGGTAAAGCATAGAAATCATTTGTTAAAAACAAAAGTCCACTCACAGTGATTGGGAGTGAAATTCCTGTTGCCCTCCTCAAGTGTGGCGCCGAAGAATTACCTATTTAATATTAGGAAAAATTAGAACTTCCCTAATATAAACTAAAATAGGCCTCTACAGAAAATACCCCAAAAATAATACTATTTGTTTAAAACGGGCTCTAAAAATGATTTCCTGAGTCTGAAACCCACAGCCGTCAGTTCATCAGCCGCCCGCGCCGTCAGCCGCCGCACGCCACACAAGGGCTTCCAAGAAACGGGTCGGACGCCGCCACGCGACCGAGGTGGTCTCATGCGCCGCCACGCGGCCGGGCATGCGCTGCACACGCCGTACGTGTTGGCACGCATCGCATCGGCACTCCCACGCTGGCTGCACGCCGCCGACGCTTATCCCACTTCATTGGCTGCTTCACGCTACCGCCATAGCACCTAATATACCTTTCGAGGGAATATTCTGATGCCTTCGTGGAAGGATTCGCTATCATGATGTAATATTCTCTTCTTCCTCCTTCGACGCTGGAGCGCTGGCTGCGCGCCGCCCTTCCGCTTTTCTCCTGGTTTCCGCTTAATTTCTGGAAAATTTTGGTTTAAAATGTCCAAAATTATAAAAATTCATACTTTTCTTCGTTTGCCAAATTCTTAACTATGCCATATATCAAAATGAAAGGTATTGACGAATAGAATATTTTCATACCAATTTGAGGCTGGAAAATGGCCGAAGATAGCCACAAATTGCCTAGCTCGGGAAAACCCTAATTCGCTTCTCCTTCAAAACCGCACCAAATTGGACGTTCTTATATCGATTTGAACTTACTAATCCAATAAACCAATGGTAATGGTTTCGAGGCTTACCTATGTCGGGATTGCACGAAACTTGAATGGCAAGTCATTATTTTCATTCTGCATCGGCTTGGACGATCGAGTTCGAGTTTGGAGATTCTAAATCACACTGGCCCAATGACGAGACGATCAAGATGGTATGGATTTTGGGCAACAGCCGACAGTTTTGTGATTCGTCCAAAGGTTAGGGTTTCGGTAATGCTTGGCCTATAGAGAGAAAATGGGAGAGAAAGAGAGATAGAGGGAGAACGCAGAATGAGAGGAAGGGCTGGTCGCACAAACAGCCCACCAAAACCCTAATTCCAACTTTCACGAGTGAAAATTACTAAAATGCCCCCACACTTTAAAGTCAGAACGCTCGCTTTAACTCCTAATTGAGTTCCGCTATACCACGAGAGTTCGTATTGACGAGTACATCAAGAATATGAAAAGAAATAAATTTTCATAAGTCGCCTAAAGTCAACATTGACCACTAGGGGTATTTTAATTTCACATAAATTTTGGGACGGTTGTAATAAACATGATGCATCTTATGTTGAATCGCCATAAAACATAACTTGATCAACAAGTACTTCTACCAAGACTAGAGATGGATCTTCATGGTGGTTTAAAGGATATCCTTAGATGGAATAATTAATGTATGTTTATAGATTCTGGTATTTATAAGGACGTTTCCTTCTGGCTGGGCCCTACTATGTGCTGAGGGGTTTGAGGTGAAATCAAAGTTCTATATTTATAAGCGTAAGATACCTATGATGAATCAAAGCTCCAGAACTATATACAATCGAAGCTTTGTAACGCTTGACATGTGGTAAGCATCCATAAGTGTCCAACACGATAGCACGAGACCAAGCTAACCTTAATGCGATATACACCGCCTTCCGAATAGTCAATGTCCAAATTGACTTTCCAACGAAGCAGGAACTTAGTTTAAGGACTAAGTGACTATGGAATACAGCATCTCCTCGCTCTAACCTTGTTTAGGACATTACTTTATACTACAAGTCATGGACTCATTCATAGTATATTATCTCTATAATATAAAGCCAAACTCATGAATGAATTCATCTTGCCCTTTATTAATTAATTAATATGAAGTTGTTATTGTTTTCCTCTTTACTTAAATAAACAGATAAGTATTTTTTGGTCTTTTCTATGATCTCGATATGGGACAGTAAGCATCAAACAATATCAAGAATTGGCAAGGTGGTTGGAAATAAATCAAAATGTTGCGCCGAGCCCGACTTCAACCAAGTGACCGAGTGACCACAAGGAACCTTTTCTTGATTCGGCTCCCATCACTACCTTGGATTCAAGGCTGTTAGGATTTGGATCTCTATTTTGGGTTTAGGGTTTATATGATATGATAAATGAAAGTGCAAGAAAGTACTGTTTAACGAAATATGCAAGATAATTAAAGTAAGTAGAAAGTAAATGACGAATAATTAAAGATAAGTGGAATAAGGACTAAGAACAAAAATTAAACTAATGAAAACAATTAAAAACAACAAAAATAACTTTGATTAAACTAGAATCAAAATAACAAGGACTGAAATGTACTTGAATTGAAATGATCGAAAATAAACTTACAATTAAAAGTACTTGAATGAAAGATGAACGGACAAGTAAATTGCTAGAACTTCTTTAAAACCTATGCTAGAGAATGAAAAAGTGTAG
The DNA here is from genome assembly GCA_018257905.1 of Gillenia trifoliata. Classification (NCBI taxonomy): domain Eukaryota; kingdom Viridiplantae; phylum Streptophyta; class Magnoliopsida; order Rosales; family Rosaceae; genus Gillenia; species Gillenia trifoliata. The sequence goes on along the minus strand of JAEHOF010000012.1, from coordinate 58,396 downwards.
AGTAATATGAAGAAGTCTTGTCTATTTTTTTTTTTCCGAGAGCCTTTCTTCTTCTTGTATTGAGGAATTTTATAGGGCATTCCACGCACCCCCACTTGGCCTTCACTCACGCTCAAAACCTTCCCCTTCATTGGGCCTCCCCGATTTATGTGGGATTGGAATGATATGATTTGTGACTTGATTATGATTTCATCCTCTTTTGATTGAGAAAGGCCGACTTTTGTCCTTTCCTTGTACGAATTTTGTCAAGTGACCCCCGGTTTCACTTCCCATGCATTGAACTTGGACATATAAGCCTTGGTCTATTTTGGTAGGAAATCCTCCACCACCAATCTTGGTCTTGAGATATCACCTTTGAACAAGGTTGATATTCTTCCTTGTTGAAACGTAGCTCGGCCCAATGAAGGCGCTTCATTATTCAAGGCCTAAGAAGCCCAAATAGATCGAGCAAACCAAAACTATGTCATTCCCGGGAAGCTGGTCTCTAAGTTGGCCATGCCGTACTCATGTAATCGGGTTGGCCACAAAAAGAAAATCCTAGTTAGCTTAAACAATTAACAAAAGATTGGCTTATTAAAAGAGGAACTACTAAAAGATGGTTCCAAATAGATGGACCAATAAGATCCACTTCTAAAAGAGTAAACCACTAAAGATGATTCCGTATGGACCAATAAAAGATTATTACTCAAAAGAGAACCACTAAAAGATGGTTCCAAATAGATGGACCAATAAAAGATTGGCTACCAAGATGGTCATGCTAAATGGGACCTGCTCGGTAAACTGATCGTATTGGTCTCGGAGAGTGTTTGATCCTCGATGCACTTTGGAGCTGCCCAAACATTGCCCTCTTGGTTGTCTGATCGTACAAGTGGGTGGGCAACCTAACTATTAGACCATGAAACTTGAAGTCTTGCTCTAGATCATTTAGTATTTCATAATAAAAGAATGAATAATGGTTGGCTAAAGAGCCATTTAAAAATCTCTAAATTACATGCCAACTTAGGCCTTCAAACTCAAAACCCTTTTATTTTTAAGGGCCAAATGGCTCGGCGTGAAGCCAGAGAAGGTAGTTAACTTTTTTTTTTTAAATTAAAAAGATTCCATTCCTCACACATGTCTACCTACCACCATTTTACCATAAAATTTTTATCTTCTCTCTCCACTTCATCTTCTCCCTCACACTTCATCTTCTTTCCTCTATTTACCACCATTAAACATCTCATTAAAAGCCTTTCCAACCTCTTAATTCCTCCAAATTAAATTCTATGGCCATCCACATTCCATAAATCACAACTTCACCATATATTTGCTATAAATGGTGGATTTTCTTCTCAATCTCATCTTCATTTAAACCCCAACTAAAAGAAAATTGACTCATTGTTGGAAGCTCCACACCATTTGATCGCCTTAACCGCACCACCTCAAATCCATACTCAAGGTAAGTGAGAATACTTTCCTACTTGGTTTTGATGGATGTGTGAATTTGTTGTTGTAGGATTTAATTTTAGAATATACATATATATATACACACACACATACACATATATGTATATATGTGTTCTGGAGTTTGATGTATAGCTTGATTTTTTTTTTTTATAATAATTGGCCATGGGTCACCACTAATTTAACACGGCCACAAATCCTGGCCTTTCAATATCCGGCTTTTTTTTACCTTATTGATATTGTTCTTTGTTGAAACCAATAGGACACAAGATGAGTCCACTAACAAGTGAGAAATATGATAAGATCCAAGCGCTATAGCCATTAGAACAAAGAATACCATCATTTCTACGGGAGCTTCTTTAGTGATCGTGGTAATAAAATTCTCACTCTTACTTTGATTCAATGCCTAATTCAATCTTTAAGATTTATATGAAAAACACGTATATTACACCTCTATTCTTGAGAGGCCGTCTTAGTCTCTGGATGTGAGTATTGACAAAAATATTCTAAATTGGCCTCACTGTCAAACCTAAAACTCGACCCTAACCCTAAGACCGCCAAAATAGTGAGGAAGGGCACATGGCAGATTACATAGGCCTTAAACTTTCATTACGGGAAACATGGAAAAGTGTTGGGATTTATGATATACTTGAATTGTGTATGTACTGGAACTTCCCCGCGGTGGATCGTCTCTCACAGAAGCGGGGTTGTGCTTAGTACTCTTCAAGTAATTGCATGAAACTTAGGTTTGGGATGATGACCTGATCGGCTCTCGGGACTGGCCGCCATCGCTGGCCTAAGTCCTCATGGTCAAGAATATCATGCAACTAAGCTCTCCAAAATTGTGAAAATATTGCTAAGAAGCATGCTCAATGGGTTGAAGCCCACTTTAAACGGGATCCTTCTTCGACTAACGCTAGGTCTCTTTAGAAAAGCATGTAGCTCCTCTCTTCATCTTTGGCTATGCAAATTTACACTTTGCAGTTCCAAATTTCACTACTCATAATGCTCAACCACTTGCTAAAGCTTGGCTAAGGGCTTGAGTATTGCCTGGGGCCAATTGTTTTGGTCAATCTCAGGAGTTTGAGGAAAATAGCAGAGCCATCCTCCCTCGAATGTGAGCATTTCCTGTTTATCCGGCTATTTCAATTATGGCTCCAAGTTTACTTTCTCAGTTGGACCCATCCACCGCTAAGTTCCCACCCGACAAGGTCCTTGGGCATTCATTGCTAACTCTCCCCCATTCCTAATTAAGGCTGCATGTGAGTGTTTTAGGACCTTATATGAGTGCACTAAGAGAGAGAGAGAGAGAGAGAGAGAGAGAGAGAGATAGGTCGGCTGGGATATGAATTGAGGGATTTGGCCGATTAGAAATTTAGGGGATTATCTGCACAGCAACCAATCCTAAACCCAAAACCCTAACTTTAACTCACGGGGTTGAAATTACTAAAATGCCCCTACACTTTAAAGTTATGTAACTTGTTCATTTTAGCTCCGAATTGAGTTCCGCTTGCGCCCACGCGTTCGTGTCGATGAGTACATCGAGAAAATGTAAAGAAATAAATTTTTACAAGTCGTCTCGAAAAGTCAACAAAAGTCAACATTGACCCCTAGGGGTATTTTGGTAATTTCACATAAATTTTGGGACGGGTTGTAACAACCCGATTTTAGCACTCTCTCCACTTATGACGAATGGTGGGCGTAGGTGAGCAAAGATTGGTTTGTGAAGCCGGTTGATGATCACATTGTCAAACTTTTTGGCAAATGCCCAACCGTTGTGGATTCCTCTAATCCCACCAAAGGTACGACTTTAAGTTTCCTTTCTTTTACATACTTTCCTATATATGTGCACATATAGATATATATATATATATATATATATATATATATGTATGTATATGTATATATATGTATACATGCATATATACATTTTGCTCACATTGCATTTTCTTGTTAGCCGTTGACGGATCATGTTCTACTACATCGACTGACTCGAATTCCAGCTGTGGATGAAAATGCACTCATTCGGCTTTGAGTAAGTATCTCCTTTAACTACTTGAAATCACAACTTTTAAGCCATCACATTGTACTCACTTACTAAGATTTGCAGGTGATTCCGAAGAAAGAGGCAACACCATTCATGAAATTATAGCCCAATGGAGAGCCCTTAGAGAGAAGAGAAACAAGAATGCTTGGGAGTCTTCCAATCAAGACATACTCGAACCAGAAATGTGTGGTTTTGGAGAGGTTATCCTCGAGGATCCTGGTCATGAAGAACCCGACCTGGGCGGATCCGATCTTGAAGAACCCGACCGTAAGTCTCTTTTTTTTTTAATTAATAGTAATAAACTCATTTTACTAACTCATTTTCTTCAATCTTAGGAGGTCAATGCTACGGCCCTCACTCTTGGGTCCAATGCTAACGTGCCCAACCTTGTTTCTAGTGGTAGACCAAACATGACCATGGTGACTTTTCCAACATTGTTGTGTCCAACCATAATTTCTCCAGTCATTCCCGAAGTTGGCCGAGCAAGCTCTAGGCCTTCCTAACTTCTCTCAGGAAAAATTCTCTCTAATTTACATTTAGCTCCTTTTGCATTTTTTAGGCACAATGGTCCCCTTCTCAAATGTCCCGAATTGACCCCATAAATGACGAGATGGAACTTCATGATGAATTGGAGTTCGCCGCTCCAAACTCAGTGACTTCTATGATTCTCTCTAGTTCGGCTCAACCAGCCGCTAATGTAAGCAAAATTTATTTTATCCTTATTGTCATTCAATAGGCACAATCCCTTTACTTATATCTTCTTGGTTGTAGTTGGAAGAGACTCAAACTACTACTCCTCACACCACTTTGACTAGGCCCGAAAACCCCGCTTTGGTGGATCATTTCCATCTTCTAACTCCATTAGGGTCGCCAAGAATCTTCTTGATCAAGCGGAAGGCAAAGTAGGGCGCTATGTTGAGGCCAAAACTAATTCCCAACAAATTTCGGCGTTAAAACAAATTTTGGGTGAGAAAGGTAAGCTTTGCATGGAGAAAGATCAAGAGATGAATGCCATTGGTGAGAAAATGAAAGAGCTTCAAAAGGAATTTGAGGAGCTTGACCTCAGAAGGAAATCTTTAGTTGGTGAGATTGATCTTATTCTTCTTGAAACCACGCCTATGCAAAGCAAACTCAAAACCAACTTGGAAAAGCTTGCCCCACTTCAACAAAAACTATCCCTCCACCAATCCTTGGTGGGCATGGGCAATAGCCTTTGGAACTACGTCAAGAACACACTACACCAATCTCTACCTTTTTAGGTAGCTTAGCTTCTTGCTACCCGGCCATATATGGCCCATCTTTTGTATAAGCTAACCTTGTATTTTGTGTATGTTTGGGTACCCATGAACCGCTTGTCGGTCCATTTTGTAAAGTCTAAAAATTGACCACTATGTCCCATGAATGTGAACCTATTCCATTTTCGGCTCAACAATGCCCACATTCACTTTTGGTCTAGCAAAGTTGGCCCCAAAAGGACCTGCCTATTTTTATTTATTATTTTTTTTTTTTTTACTCTTATTACTTTTAGGATAAACAAACATGCCCTATTATGCCCCCAATATGATCACAAAGTCTTTGCGCATTCCAAGTCATGTGACTTTGAGGCCAACCTGAAATCTTCACGAATCCCCTCTCATCTCCTAAGCTGTCGGGTAATATTTCTTTAAGTATCGACCATTAATAGGCAAATCATGGAGATGACCGTTTAAATTGCTCAATCAATAAGCTCATTTCCCTAACACTTGATGGACTAGGAAAGGGCCTTCCCACGTTGGTGACCACTTGCCAAACCTTCGGTCTTTGGTGCCTACAGGTAGAATAGTTCTCCATACCAAGTCACCTTCCTCAAAACTCTTAGCCCTAGTCCTTTTGTCATAGGTCATGGCCACTGCTTCCTTCTGAGCTCTCAACCTTTCCAAGGCATTAAGCCTAACTTCATCTAGTTCTTCAAGTTCTTGAGCCATGGCATGAGTATAGTCGTCTTGACTCCGTCGTAGCATGATATTGTCCGTTTTGGGCCACGCCCTCACAATTTTATTTCTGGGAACTCACGAGCAACTTCCCAGTGGGTCACCCATCATGGGATTGCTCTAGCTGAAACTCGCTTAACTTCGAAGATCCAATGGAATCCGAAACCAGTGAGCTCCCAAAAGGCCTCATGCTAAATGGAGGTGGGCATGTACATATAAAGCACATCACCCTCTCTCCGTTGGTCGATGTGGGATGTCACACGGCTTGGCGTGCTACTCATAGCGATCGGACAGTCACTTCAAGTGGTAACATGGCATCATGGCTATATGTCAAAGCGAACGGGGTAGTCCCCGTTGCGGACCTTGTAGAGGTCCGATATGCCCACAAAAAAATCAAACAAGAGAGAATGTTATTCTCTAGGGTTGCCCTTGATCATTTTTTCTAGGATCCCCTTCAATACTTTGTTGTTGGCCTCGGCTTGGCCATTAGATTGAGGATTATATGGTGTGGACGGGCAAAGCTTCATACCATAATTGGTAGCAAAGGCTCTCACATCCGCTCCTGGGAAAGGCTTCCCTTAATCTGTGTTAATAGACTCGGGCAGACCGAAACGATGAATGATCATTTTTTCTATGAATTCCTTCACTTCCTCTTGACTAACCTTCTTGAGTGGAATAGCCTCGAACCACTTGGTAAAGAAATCGGTGGCCACAAGAATGTATTTGTGCTCTTTTGAGGATGGTTTGTTGATCTCTCCAATAATGTCCATAGCCCAACCCTTAAAAGGCCAAGCTTTTACAATAGGGTTCATTGGAACGGCTAGGACATGTTGAACCAGACCATGCTTCTGACATGGCTGGCATCCCTTTGCATACTCAATGCAATCTTTGAGTATAGTTGGCCAATAATACCCATGTCTTCTCAAAAGCCACCTCATGTTGTGCCCACCCTGATGAGCACCACACAACCCTTCATGTACTTCGGCCATGGCCTTCATGTACTTCGGCCATGGCCTTCATGTACTTCGGCCATGGCCTTCATGTAGTCTTCTTTACCCAAACACCTTAAAAGCAAGCCATCGGACCCAATCAGAAAAAGCTCCTCATTTCTAATGGCATAATTTATGGCCGTTTGCCGAATTGGGCGGCTAGATGGATCATTTGGCCTCCTAAGGTACTCAATGATTTTATACCTCCAATCATCCAGATTGACCATCAAAGCCAACACTTCGGCTCGCATTCTCCTATTAAGAACGGAGGGCAAGGACCATTTTTCAACCTTGAACATTCTTTCAGCCACATAGTCCGATTGTTGGACCCTAGATGCCAATTGAGCCATTGCATTGGCTTCTGCATTAGATTTTCGAGCCGCCGCCGTCTTCCAAGTTTTCTCTACCTCAACCAAACTAACCTTAGGTCGGTCTTCTTCATCTTCCTTAATTAGCTCTTCATCTGGCAAGTCCTCAACGTATTCATCCTCGCCATAATCCTCCCCATCACCATACATATCATCATCTTCCCCCAAGTTCTCATCTTTATTCTCTTCAATGTTGGCAGTGGGTTTAGCCTTCTGATCGATCTCAGTAGAAGTGGTTCCTGTCAAGTGAGCTTGTTCTTCAATAATGGGCTCGACCTCTTTCTCAACCATGGCTTGATCCTTGACCACGACTTGATTTAATACTTCAACCTCGTCTTGACTCTGTTTCTCAATCATGACTTGGTCTTTTTCTTGGACCTCTAACTAGTCCTCTTTTTCGACCATGACTTGATCTTCTTCCTGGACCATCATCTGGTTCTCTTTTTTGATCATGACCTAGTTTTCATCTACCTTCACTTTTTTTGACCTTGACTCACCCGGGTTTGGTTTGACTATAGATTGGTCTGACTCCACTTGTGGTATTAAATGACTGCCCCCAGACCTTGCATCCTCGGCCTCAAAAGCTCATGTGAGATGAGACTCCAGCTTAAGAATTGGCTCTTTTGGAACGGAAACTATAACTTTACCATCCGCCCATTTTCTCTGTACCTTAGCATCCTCCACCACCGCAACTTCTAAGTTGGCCACAGCTACTACCTTGGCTAGCTTGAGCTCCTCGACCTTCAATTGCTCTCTGATAGCGGCAATTCTTTTCAGTTGAGCCCCGTGCTCTGATGCTCATCTTTCTTCGCTCCTGCATACAGATGCATATTGCCTTTGGGCCTTCCAGATTTAAGTCCTAGACATTGGTTCTGGTGGTAGTCCATGTCCCCTACTCTTGAACCATTGGCCCTCCTTGGTGTTTGGAACCCTAAATGAGGAAATATTTTCATTGGGTCAGGGCCTTTCCACATAGGTCACTTCTCTATTCTTGCCATCTCCAACCGTGACCCATAAGCTTTTCTCATTCCTCGACCAGTTTTGATATGGGTCTTCAGAATAATCCTCGTACTTTAGTTGTGGTGGGCGACTCTTTCGAGGTTGGACCTGAAGATATTCATTCCTCCCACAATACTCCCCGAATGGCCACTTGTTTGGCCAAAAATCAGTCCTACCCTTCGGGCTATGTGGGTCGTAATATTCGACCGGAATAATAACATTGTTATTAGGAAGGCTTTTGGGTTTTCCCATTTGGACCTTCTCCATCTTCGGCTTCTCAGCCGTTGCCTTGACTTCCGCTTTCACCTCCATTTTGGGATCTACCTTTGGCTTTTCCACTTTGGCCACTTCCAGCATGACCTCACAATGGCATCGGCCACATAATACAATGGCCTTAGGGTTCTCTTCCTCGGTGGGCTTGTCAGGATCAAACAGTTACATAGGTGAGATTAGGGAAAATTACTATCAACATGCTAGGTGATTGAGAATTAATAAACTAGAGATATTCGGGTGGGATAAGCTAGGTGATGGAAAACACAAAAAACTACACAAATCATAATCTAATCTTCCGAGTCAACTATGTAATTTATGGCACTTGTTACAAGAAATATTAGATATCTTGTTCCGCTCTCAAAATAATTCTTATAATCAAACAGTTAGGGGTCAACTAATTGGAAGCATTAATAATAGTAACAAGCACACAACATGCAAAGGTGAATTGAATTAATAACATCAAAAGATTCAGTATTCATAGCTAAGTTACATTGTAGCCCTAGCAAAAGAAATTTAGTTCATGATAAACTTAAATAACAACATGATTGAATTTAAAAGCATAGAAAGAATCAACCGCAATTCCACGACAAAGCATGAATCCTCCAATTTCTCCTCCTTGAGCTCTCGGCTTCTCTCTCTCTTCATGTCTGATGAGTGCGTGCAGGGATCTGTTTGCGTGTGTAGGTGTGTGGGTTGCTTGTTATATTATGCACCGAACATTGGAAGAAATGTTCAAGAGGAGCATTAGGAGCTGTTATTTGATTAGGAGTTGATCCTTGTTAAATTATGATTCTTTCAAATTGAAACGCTCATTGAATCAAACCAGGTTGTTCACTTGTTCCTCTTCCTTGTCTGATTGCTCTTTGTGATTTGTAAATCTATTGTTGATTGAACTAGAATGTTTTATGTTGATGTGATATGATACCAAACCAAATCGAAACCAATTGGTATCGGTAGGATTCGGTCCCATATCACCTTGATACTAAACCGTACCCAACTGGTGGAAATCTTCGGTTTCAATGCCGGTTTCACCTTGATACTAGCTATTAGGCAATGAATTTCTGTGGCAAGAGACTCATGCCTGGATCGCCACCAGAAAGCGAGAAATCCTCAGGCCTCTGGAACCCATTAGTTTCAATGCACAAGAAAAAAGAGAGCAACTCGAGTAGCTTTCTATGTTGATGATGGGTTAATGCAGATTGCAGATTATCATTATATGATAGTGAAAAGGCTAATTTCCTCCATATATAATAACTAATAATTGTTAACGAGAATCGAACTTCCCAAATTTTATAGAGCAGTAAGTATTACAACTATACACACATGCATCTTCACTTCATTTAAACTTGATTCTCAAACTTGGATATTCGTCAGTGGATGTTTCGAAAATCCTCGTCTCTTCAAACTCCACGCTTTAACTTCCACAGGCCATGCAATCTTCCCGGTTTGTGAGAGAGCATACCATCTGTGCCTTCTGCGTACCAACATCATCTTCTGCTACCTCTGGCTTTTCCTGTTTCATTCACCATCCCAGCAACAGTGTTCTTAGTAATATGCCCACATTCAGTTTTAAGAATCGATACTAAAATACAAGATATTGAACAATGATTACTTTGAGAATTGTAGTGTCAACGGTAAACTTGATGGCATCAGCTGCTGCACGAGATCGCAGATAATACATCCCTGTCTTTAGACCCTAATGTAGTTGGTAGAAAACAAATTAGCATGTGATTACAATATAGTAGATACTGTAACAACGAAAAATAGAGCATGCGTGTGTGGGTGTCCTCAGGCGTGTGTGTACCTTTGTCCAAGCATAGAAGTGTAATGAAGTAAGCTTCCCAAAGTTGGGTTGGTCCATATGTATATTAAGACTTTGACTCTGGTCTATGTAACATCCCCTATCAACAGCCATGTCAACCAAAGTCCTCTGCTTGATCTCCCAAACAGTTCTGATTCCAGCAAATCGTCTTAGCATATTTTATTCTTGGAAAATTTATACAAATGAGTTAACTGAGGAAGAAATTAACAACATGACAAGTTCATACCTGTAAATGACTTTCAGATCATCAGGGATTTCGGGAATTTTCTGAACCGAGCCATCCTCATAGATGATATTATTCTTAATTGCAGGAGACCAAAGACCCATCTCAGTTAAGTCATGAAGAAGATGTTTATTCACCACAACAAACTCACCACTGAGAAAAAGAGGGAGTGACAGTTCAGAATCCATACACAGTCAAAACAGGGAAAAAAGATCTACAAAACAGTGTTAAACAAATGGAACAGAATGAGAACAAAAGCAAACCTCAAAACCCTGCGACTGTAGATATTAGAAGTATAAGGCTCAAAACACTCATTGTTCCCCAAAATTTGGCTAGTTGAAGCAGTAGGCATTGGGGCTACAAGAAGAGAATTTCTGACTCCATTCTTTGATATCATCTGCCTAACTGCACCCCAATCCCATCGATCCGAAGGTGTCACACCCCACATGTCTGGCTGAACAATTCCCTGAACAATACATAGCTATTTAAGAATCTGACATCTAGTATTGTGTACCTGGTGTGAGATGTCAACTTTCTAGCCTATAAAACCATTACAGGCTGATATCAAATAGGTACATATGAACGCAAAGGTTAATTATTATCTCCCATGACATGAATGAAAGGAAAACTCTGCGCAAACTGCCTTAAACCTTAACCATCTACACTCGACATGAAAATGGTTTAGCATGCACAACAAGAGAGTAGGAAAATAGGACAGTATGCATAAGAAGCATCCCACAAAGAGCTCCTTGCATATTTAGTACCTTGCTCACAGGACTGCCAGTATATGTCTCATAAGGGCCTTCTTTTGCTGCTAACTCGGAAGAAGCCTTGAGAGCATGGTAATATATGGTCTCAAATATGTCCTTATTCAGTTGCTGAGCCTATAGTTCAAAGAAAAAATCAATAATGAAATCCAACTAATACAAGATTTTAAATAAATCAACAAAACAGAAAACAGGAGGAAATACCTCAGGTGAATCAAAGGGCATGCCAAGCAAAATGAAGGTATCAGCAAGACCTTGAACCCCAATTCCGATTGGTCTATGTCGCAAATTTGATGTCTTTGCACTATCAACAGGATAGTAATTGACATCAATTATCTTGTTGAGGTTTGCAGTGACAATTGTGGTTACCTAATAAACATTGCAAGAAAAAGACAATTAGAATGTCAAAGAAAATAAATAAAAATCACTTGACTAAAATTTACAATAAGTCAAACCTCTGCTAGTTTGTCAAAGTCAAAATATCTATTTTTGGAACCTCTGCTACCAACAAGCTTAGATGGATGTGACTCCACAGGGACAAACTGTAATATCAAAACATATGATACCAAATCATGAGCGCAAAGAGCTAAAACTAACAATGGAAAAGCTTAAGTTTATGCACACCAAAAGGCCTCACCTTCTCCCTAACATATCGCGGTAGAGCAATTGATGCCAGATTGCATACAGCAGTTTCTGTTGGACTTGTATACTCAATTATCTCAGTACACAAGTTTGAAGATTTTATGGTTCCCAGATTTTGCTGATTACTCTTCCTATTGCAAGTATCCTAAAAGAAAACCATTACACAAAAAAGAGGATTGAGACATTAAATAAGCAAAAGCAGATAAATTCGCAGCTAAGAAGTCAGATTTTACCAAGTAAATAAATCACCTTAAAAAGCATATAGGGTGTTCCGGTTTCTATCTGCGATTTAAGAATTTCAAACCAAAGTTGCTGTGCCTGGACAACCTTTTTGGCCTTCCCCTGTGCATAAGTATGATTGATTAATCATTCCCAGTAGCCAGAATGAACATATCTAAAGTTAACAAATACAGCCAAATGAAAATTTTTGTATACCTCTCTTTCATATCGGGTGTACAGCTGTTCAAATTTTTCACCCCAGCAATCTGACAAACCTGGAGACTCATTAGGACAAAACAATGACCAATTGCCATCTTTTTGAACTCTTTCCATGAAGAGATCTGGCACCCAAAGTGCATAAAAAAGATCACGGGCACGGTGTTCTTCCTGTGAGACAATACATTACACATTATTATATTAGCTAAAGGAGAATACCCCCAAAAGATAAAACAAAACTAGTACACACATTCAAAGAGGAGTTGAGGATATACACACCTTTCCATGATTTTTTCTTAAATCCAGAAATTCAAATATATCAGCATGCCAGGGCTCCAAGTACACAGCAAAAGCACCTAGAAGCATCAAACAAAGTGTTCAACATTAAGGCTCACTTCAAAGATACTTTATAAAGCCCCATATAATGATTACACTACCTTTCCTCTTGCCTCCTCCTTGATCAACATAACGAGCAGTATCATTGAAAACTCGCAGCATTGGAACAATTCCATTGGAGGTTCCATTTGTCCCACGAATATAACTGCCTGTGGCCCGAATGTTGTGAACAGAGACACCGATTCCTCCAGCTGATTTGCTGATAACAGCACATTCCTTCAAGGTATCGTAAATGCCTTCAATGCTATCATCTTTCATGCAAACAAGGAAGCAGCTGCTCAACTGCAAAATCAAATGAAGAAGAATTAAGTAACTAAATTTCAACAACAAAATAACTTTGAATCATTCTCAAAATAATGCATAACACTAAACATACCTGAGGCCTTGGGGTTCCAGAATTGAAGAGGGTGGGAGAAGCATGAGTGAACCACCGCTGAGACATCAGATGATATGTCTTGATAACAGAATCAATGTCGTCCTTGTGAATCCCAACAGAAACCCTCATTAGCATGTGTTGAGGCCTTTCTACAACCTTGCCTTGAACCTTTAACAGGTAAGACCTCTCAAGAGTCTTGAAGCCAAAGTAATCATAGTCAAAGTCCCGATCATAAATGATCTCGCTATCCAGACAAGCCGCATTCTGAAACAAAATTCAATAAAAACAATATAAGGAACACAAGCCGCTTCAGATTTTTAAACGAGATGAACACACAATTACACTCCGACTAATAAACATAATTTTCTAATGTGATTTACCTTCATGATGATATCATTAACATCATCGGCTATCAGAGGGGCTTTGAGCCCAGATCTCTCACTGACATGGTTGTACATCATTTTGATCCTGCATCGACCACCCACTTCAATCAACACGAAAATCAAAAGAAAATAAATGACTAAAGATAGTAACGAATCTTAATTAAACTCACGTCTCTGAAAACGATTTCATGGTGTTCTTGTGTAGATTCGAGACTACAATTCTTGCAGCCAACTGCATGGAATTTCGAGCAAATTTACATTAATTCAAGAAATCTACCAATTCATGATATCAACTATGAACAAAACACACAAGGCCGGCTACCAAACAACAATCGCAGCAACCAACAGTCGTAAAATTCTATGGATATGCTCAAAGAAGTGAACAATACAAAAGAAAACATGTTTACCCAGAAATTGAAACTGCAAAAATTAGAGAAATGACAGAACAATTAACAAGAAGATAGCAATTATTTAAATTATCCCCAAATTATCAAACGAAATTAATACGAACAGAAAAATACTTCATGAAACCGAATTTAAATATGAAAAATAAATAATTAAATTAAAAGAAGTGAAAAGAAAGGGACTGACGCAGGCGTAGTCAGGGTGGTTGGCGGTCATAGCAGCGGCGGTCTCGGCGGCCAATTCATCAAGCTGGCTGGTGGTGACGCCCTTGTAGACCCCAGCGCAGACCTTCTGGGCCACTAGCACGGGGTCGCAATGGTCGGTGCTAAGGCCATAGCTGAGCTTCTTCAAGCGCGCCGTAATCTTGTCGAAATGCACGGCCTCCTGCCGCCCATCTCTCTTAACCACGTACATCTTCTTATGGATTTCGCTTGCTTTTTATCTGTGGGGAATTTCGTCGAACAGGTCGCGTGCAAGCGAGAAGGAGCAGGATGGAGACGAAGAAATGAGAGGGTTATCTATATATAGTATAAAATATTTAAAGCGGGTGCGTCTGGCAATTAGGGTTTCTTTTGATTTTTTTTTACTTTAATTTTCCCTCCATGTTAAAATTTTTGTTCAAAATTCCCGCCCAAATAAAGGTTGGTTCGTGCTTTTGGGGTTTTTGAATTTTGACTGTGTTGTGTGAGTAAGATGTGCGTGCGTGCGAAGCTATTTGATTTGGTGGATCGTGGGGCCCAGCACAATAGAAGCCCGCGCCTCCCGCGAAATTAAAAAAGTAAATTGGGAAACTCATTGGATATTTTTGCAATTTACTTTTTTTTTATGGGAAGTATGGAAGTCTTTCCAATTTCCTTACTGGGTGTGAGTGAGTGCCATCGGTTTGGCGCGATTCGGATTTGACGCGGTTTGTGTAGGCTGCGTTGGGATCGCTTGAACCGTTGGATGAGTCACGGAGTAGCACATTTTGAATTTGAATTTAGCGATTGTCATCCACGTGTGACGATATTATATCAAAATGAAAATTCTTGGATGTCTTGTTCTCCACTTTTCTTATGGTTTGTGGAAGTGTGTAGAAGAAGTTTCATGTAATTAAATATTTAGTTGTATAGTATATTTTTATATAGTTTAATATATTAGTGGATAGAGTGTTTGTTACATCCCGTTCCGGGAATAATATTATTTTATTTCTGGAGGTACAAAATGACGATTTTGCCCTTGGTTGACCTTTCGGTTGACTTTTGCGTCGTAACTCGTACGACGCATTCACTTGTATTTTCTTGACGTGCTCGTCGATACGAACGAGTAGACGCGAGCAGTACGTCGTTCGGACTCCGAACGAATATTTTACGGGCGTTGATTTTTGACGTTTCCCGTGATTCACTGTTGGGCTGGGGCCCAAATACCTGCAGGCCCATGTGGGCTTATCCCTGGATTTGTGGGATGTTGTCTGGATCTTGTCCTTGACCCAGTCTCTTCCTCCCTCTTCTCTGCAACGTTGAACCAAAACCTCCCAAATCCCTCAAGGCACCCAGCCTTCGTACCAACCAGCTTCGAGCCTCTCTGCAACCAGCTTCGTGCTGGTCAGGCCACTGCCTTAAACCCAGTCGAACTCAAATTCCAGAAAAACCCAAACACACCAGGTTTACTCTAGACACCCCGTGAGGGCACCACCCTCGATTTCTCGACCTCACACCAGTCCAATCTCATCCCTGTAATCACCAGCATCATCCTCGAGTTTACCCAGCCTCTGGGAACCCAGAAACCTTGAGCATTGAGGAACCCAGAACTTGCAGTTTTCCGGCGAGGCTCTCCTCGGCCAAACTCGATCGTCCCGACCTCGATTCGACTCGAGGATGACAGATTGGAACTCCTTGGAGCCCTGGGAATCGAACCCAGGCCCTGCTTGGGACAGGAACGTCGAGTTCATCGACATTCAAATCTTGGCCGAAACTCTCAGGGCCGATTCCGGCCATCTCCGGCCATCCTTTGGCCCAAATCTTGGTAAATTCAAACTCCTTGCATCTCCAGCTTCATTTTGACATAAATTTCATGCATTTTGGTTGAGAAATGAGTGTTCTAGGACGAATTGAAGTTTTCCGGCCAATTTCCCAGTTTCCGGCGACGGCGACGGCGGCCGGCACGGCGGCCGGCGACCGGAATCCTGGCAGGGATGACCGGTGCTGACGTCATCGGACGGGGTTGGACCGGCCTTGCTGACGTCAGCAGACCGGTTCGGACCGGACTTGCTGACGTCAGCATTGACCGAACCGGCTTGAGCCGAGCCGCGTTGACGGCTTGAGCCGAGCCGTGTTGACCGGCTCGAGCCGAGCCGAGTTGACCCGCTCACAGGCTCAGCTGACCAACTCGCGCGTGAGCCGCGCGTGAGGGCGCGTGGAAGGTCCAAATCGTGTTCTGTTTTCACGGGTCGACTCGTGACGACGTGTACTACCTCGGGGTAGTATGCATGTTAATTTTTGAGGTGTTTTGGACCTCCAAATTAAGAAAACAAGGGTTAAGTTTAATTAATTAGTTAATTCGTTACCTCTATGAGTTTAATCATTGTACCGGTGATATCTCATATAGGTGAGACCTAATGCCAGCGTGTGGCGGTGTGTGCGACGGCACACGGCGGCCCACGGCGGCGGTTTTGGGGTTTCCGACCCCGAAACTCCGTTTTCGGGTTTCCGAACGCCGTTTTCTTCGTATTTTCAATTACGTTATTAATCTTGGGTGTTCCAAAATAGGTTTGGCGACCCTTGGCGCTCGGAGGACGTACGTTTGGACTTCCCAGCTTCGGTATTTGTGAGTGGGCCCTTTCCCTACTATTAAATGTGTTTTATTTTGGGAAATTATATTGTGGTTTATTGCCTACATATTATTGTGGTTTTAAATGGTATTTATTCTCGTATTATTGGTAGACCTTGTACTTGTGGTATTTACTTGGTTTACTAGCTTAGCTCGGTAATCTGTTGGGCTTTGGAAATTAGTGGGCTTTGGGCCTCTAATTCCATTTGGGAATTTCACCATATTTTGGTGAAATTCCGTATTGGTTTTGTACGCGTATTGCTGGTATCGAACCGGCCCTATTTTAGGGAATTTAGGGAATTAAGTATTTTAATTCCCTACTTGTACCTATTTGCGATTATGGGTTTTATACCTATCTAACGGCTTTGAGCCGTATTTGGGTGAACCTTGGATATGGTAATTTTCTATCCTATTTTGGGTTCACCTAGTTTGCCATTAAGTTGGTATTTCTATACCTTGGTACCCATGTGGCGTATTCTCGGTATTTCACGTATTTTAGTCCTATGCTTGATATTTCGGGTACGGCCCCGAGAATATCATATATATTGATTAGTTTGAGGGCATCCCTTATAGGGAAATTACCCCACCTTATTTTATGTAGAGTTTTCCGTAGTATGTTTTCATATGCTCAACTAGGTTGCTTACACGGTGTTTAGTGTACCGTCTGGGGCCAGGACCAGCTTCACGTGATTGTTCACACGCACCTATACGCTCGCTATGGACCCATAGCAGGTGCCAGCCTGTTCTAGGTCGCTTGGGCGACTCGAACTCGTTGTGATGCGCATACGCGCCAGCTTCACGTGATTGTGTACACGAGCGTACTGTTACTTATACACCCAGCCTGTTCATGACAGAATATATCTGTGTGAACTTGTGTGTTTGCAATGCCTAAACGAGCATCTATCTTGTAGTCTTGGATTGTGGGGCCAGGACCACTTTCACGTGATTGTTCACACGCACCGATACGCTCACTATGAATCCATAGTAGGTGCCAGCTTGTTCTAGGTCGTATGGGCGACTCGAACTCGTTGTGATGCGCATATGCGCCAGCTTCACGTGATTGTGTATATGAGCGTTTATCTTATAGTTTTATATTGTGATGTTATCACCGAATTTCACTGATGCCACGGGGGCATTTATTTGGTTTACGGGTTTTCCGTAGATCCTTATTTTATGAACCTTCGGGTAAAGTATTTTCTGCCGAACGGTGGCTTTCTGCCCGTTTCGGACGGTAAGTATATTTCCGTACTTACCTCGTTTTTCTACCTACTATTATAGTATGTTTTCAAGAACGGTTTTCCAACCAACTACTTGATTTTGACGGCGAGGGGTTACTACTTTCAGAAAACAAAGGTTTTTACAAAAATGAATATTATTGGCCCACTCACCCTTCTGTTTTTGCGCCCCTCCAGGTTTAGTGGCTGGAGCTGTCTACGTTCGAGGCGGTGGTATGACGAAGCTTTAAATTCTTGGTGTTGTAATTATACTCTGTACTCCGTACTTTGTACGACTTGCATTGTATTAAATTCTTCCGCCCGTACATTTGTGTACACATTGATCTAATTTATTCAAACATTCCTTTATTTCTTTCAAATTGGCTTTCGTCACCCTACGTGGTGTCGGCCAGCACACTCGACTTTGGGTGTCCACGTGTACATCCGGGTCTGGATGTGTCAGATTGGTATCAGAGCGAGGTTATTACTAACCTATGCTCTTCCTTCCGTACTCTGTACCTGTCGGTTGGTACCAGACTTCAAATTCTTGAATTCTTTTCTTGGAATTGAGAAATTCTCCGAACTCTACACTTTTGGTGTATTGTTTCTTCTTAGATTAACTCTAAGTTCTCTTAGTGTCATACCACCTCGACACCACCCACGCGTAGTTTTCGGCGCTTAGTTTTGGACGACTTGGACGTTTTGTGTGACGTTAGACGTTTTCTTTACCAACTTGCGTTGAAATCGCACTGAATTGGGAAACTGATTCAGTTATCGTATTTCATATTCTCGGTGTGGTGTCAGTTTGACACAACGGATGATTTTGTCATCAAGTACTTTCCTTAGGGGACGACGCTAGGCGTAGTTATTGGCGGAACTTGTTTCCGTGTTCGACTAATCCTAGTGGACTTAATTCGTGAGACTTAGTTTCACAAATTCTGTGCACTGACGGTGCTTTACACCTTAACCAACGACTTTAACCTTCGGGTGACAGTTGAACAACTAACGTTGTTTGACTGGACGTGCCTTTTGACTTCTAGTGGCTGTTGGCAGCAATCGCTGAATGCTTGGAGACGTTTTCCTCCCAATTATTCCAATCACTTTCCATTTTCATCCGGAAATGGAAAATTATCACCGTGAATTCCTTGTACGGTACTTTCCGCACGTGACGACTGCAATGACTCTTCGATGATCGTAAACCGAACCTATCGGTCGACTTTCCTCGAACAATTCGTGCCTACTACTTTTCGGTAGTTAGGACAATTTTCATCTTCGTGATGTTGCTCAATTGTGTTGAGTCTTTACGACAGTGTTGTTTTGTCGTGACTCAATTTTCTTCGAGCGTTGAAGAACTTTTCGTACTTCTATAGTCGACACCTTCTTTCCACTCATGACTTTTTGTCATTCAAATCGATCATCTTCCCACTTGTGCATGTGCGGCTATCTAAACTATTCGCTTCGGCGACGGTATGGATTGCGTATCCATAAGTAATGAGGAAACAAACCACCCAGACAGAACCCAGAAAACCGATATTAGCCCCAGCTTGAATTCCTTAGAACTCCGGCGAAGCCCTCGAGCTTTTCCGTCGAGTTCCTAAGTGAAATCGACCTCGGTGGCCTTCATTCTAGCCACCATTTAACTCTTTGAGGTCCCAAGGACTGGAATCAAGCTCGGCATGGCTTAAAATGGCCTGGGATCACTGTTCTGGAATCGGCCCCTTTGCACCCAGTAGTGGGTATGGGGCGATTATTCTTTCGGTCTCCGAAAGAATCTGTCTTTCAACGTGGAAGTTCAGCTCTGAATCATCCAGTAGTGGATCAACTTCACAGTAAACTGTGGAGGTTGATTCACTGGTGGATCCTGTTTCCGTTACTGAGTAACTCCACCCAGTATATCACCCAGTTCTGCCATTGTTGCGACACTTGTCATTTTGGTGAGTGTACGCAAGAAACTCATGAGTGCCATGTCTGTGGACGATTGGGACACAGAGCTAACCAGTGTCTGCAGTACCGGCAAAAATCAACCTTTGGCCTGTTCCGATCCAGTAAGTTGGACGAACAGTCTTCTATCGATAACCTACTTTCGGTGGAGACGTACATTGCCAAGGCAATGTCATTCCATACTCTGGAACCTTTCTCCCGAATTCTGGTTATTCTACTCTGTATCCTGGTGGTACCTGGCAGTTCCAGTGTGGAGTATTGTTGACTCTTGGACGAGTTCGTACTCTTACCAGTAGGATACACTAAACGATTCCGATCTTGTTTTCGGAAACGTTAATCTTTCTTGGGCTTTTTACTTGAGATCCAAATGGATCCAAGTACTACCTACTCAGTTATTCCACTCTTGTTTATTCAAACTAATCGACCATATTGTACTCCTACCGGGTACGATTTGGAATCGCTATGCCGCGAGGCAAAGTTTGTCTTGTTCCTTGGGGTTGTCGATGATACTCTGTTATCATCGCTAATCAAATTGTTTGCCAATCTCATTCCTCTGGATGTCGTAGTTTCGACGTGATCCTAGGAACGGATTGTTACCCCAATTTCGTGCCAGTGTGGATTGTCGGCAGAGGTTGATCACCTTCTTGCCACCTGGCATATCAACTGTGACGTTCACCGGCTAGTACCGGAGAAATCGACTTGTGGCTGACTTTCAGCTACGAGTGCAACGCAACTGCTAAGTTAGGGCTTGTGATCGTGGTATCACATCATTCGGCGTTGGAGGAAGGAAATTCTTTTCGTGTTGACGATCAACCGATTGTCAACGAATCTTTCCAAAGTTTTTCTGACGATCTACCTGGGTTACCGCCTGATCGAGAAGTGAATTTCACCATCGATCTTTTTCAGGTATTGATCGTATCTCTTTTCCTTGCCTCTCATCTTTTGGCTCCAGTCGAGTTGTGTGAGTCAAAGGAAATTTCTGCTTCTGGATTTTCTGTCCGGATTCTTTCAATCTCGCACTTCCTTGTGGAGCTTAGGTCTTGTTTGTTCAAACGAAGTGACGGTATACTAAGGCTCTACATCGATTTAGGCAATTTATTCGGGTGACGACTAAAAACCGCTACCTCGCCTAGAATCGATAATCTCTTTGACCAGCTCCGAAGTGCACAATCTTTCTTCAAGATCGATCTGAGGTTTGATTGTTTTCAACCGAAGATCAAAAACGTTGTTGTTTACTTAACCAACTTTCTGGACTCGTTGCGAGCCTTACGAGTTCTTTGTCATACCTTTCGGGATGACAATCGCCCCAGTAACTTTCATGAACTTGTTGACTCGAGTACTTCACTCGTACCTCGACAAGTTTGTGATAGGCTTCTGGTTGACTTTCTGGCGTATTCCAATTCTGGGGCCGATCATGCAAAATGGCACTTTCGCATGATTTTGTTGAAGTTAAGGAGTTTTCAACTTGTGCCAGTTCTGACCCAATCATATGTCTTTCTTGGGACATGTGATTCCTGCGGATTGCTTCTTGCCGATCCTCAGTTGGTTGCTGTGGCGGGGATCTGGGAGGCACCGCAGATGGGTTACAAGATTCGAACCTTTCTTGGCTTAGTCGGTTTTTACCGACGTTTCGTAAGAGATTTCTCTTCTGTTGCCCTGCCTCTCACGAAACTAGCCAGGTAAATGTTAAATCCGTGTGGAGCGACGACCACGAGCAAACTTTCTGACTACTCAAGTTTGGTCTAATTCTTACTCTTGTATTAGCACTTTCCAAAGACGGCGGTACTTCGTGACCTACAGTGATGCGTCACTGAACGGGTTGGAGTGCGTGCTAATACAACATGGATGGATAATCACTTATGCCTTCAGACAACTGAAACCGCATGAGATGAATTTGAAGGAAAAATTTTGTCCTAGCTAAGAACAATAGATGAACATTTGAATACATATGCCAACTAATAACAATTTAAAGCAAGCATGCATTCAAAAACAATTCATAAAACCCATGACTTTCAAAGCCTAGAATATGGTGAACCAAAAGTACTCTTTAACAAAATTAAAGAGAAGGAAGTTTAGAGATTCATTACCCTTGAAGCTCATCCTTGTTTGCACAAGGGATTCACCCAAGTGGAGGGCCTTCAAGTCACCTCCTTTGCTCCTTGAGGATGAAGGGATAAGATCTCCAAAAACACCAAAAGCTTAGTGTCTCTAAGTCTCCACACCAAGGATGAGGTGTGAAGATGAAATGGATGATTTTAGAAGCAAGAGATTGCTAGCTATTTGCTTGCTAAAATGGCCGGCCTCCCTTGAAGAAAAGAGAGAAAAAGTTCACCTCATTTTCTTCAAGAAAAACCCCTAAAGTGATTATGGCCATAAAGTTCCCTTTATGCCTCATCACATGTGAGTGGCAAACTTGTAAATAAGCCAAGTTTGCCTCCACTCACTTTAGGCCGGTTTTGGCATTGTTTTTGGGTTAATTTCCATTTAGTTTTTAGTTGTCATACAACCTAAACTCAATGGGCCTTGTGGACCAAAAACCCTTTTGGGCCCCGAAACCCAAAACCAACTTAAAAGCCCAATACGAACCTTTCGTATAATTAATTAACTAATTAATTAATTATGTTCATTCTCAATTAAACAATTTAATTGCTTATCCATTCCTTTATTTCTTCACTTTCATCCTTACTCGGTGTACGATCCATTAGGTTCCAATTAGCGAGGCAGTGGGCGATTGTTACTCTTAACGATCGATTGTGAATTGAAACCACATTTCAATTCTCCCTTTAAGATTAGTGTTGGCTAATCTTTAGGGCTTCCACAAACCATGAGTGACACCTAGCAGTATGTCATGGCTACCCAAGCTAAGTAGAATTGGTTGGAGAACCTATCCAGTTACAATTACAATGCAATACGGTCCTTCTCTAATACAATACTCCTAATCACATTGTTTGAGTGATAGTTATTTTTCATGTCTACTATCCAATGTGATTCTCTTCTATATGATTCAATTGAATATGATTTGAAACAAACTTCCAAAATCATATTCATATGCTTTGGCCAAAGACTTTCGAATCATATCTCAGAGTATTCTCCTTCCACTATGGAAGGTTAGAGATCCCTTGTTGTGCATTCATATGCCTACATGACTAGATAGCTTGACCCCAACAATGTCGTGGACACTCGCAATGGAATGCCTTTGACATGATCAAAGATCAAGGACCCAATCATTAGACATCAATGATGCCTCAGGTCAAAGGACTACTTTGCATATTGCAACTTAGAAGTTCTTACATGACATGTATGTACAAACTCCTATTGATCGTTGTTCAGTGTACTCAATTACCTTTTGAGCACCTATGTGTTTGTCTCAGTGTCCAACACTAAATGACTTGAGACTAGTCATACTCAAGCTTGAGTTAACATAACACATACTAACCTTAGCGGATTGTCAATGCCCAATTGTCAATCCTATGGCTAGGAACGTTTTAGGAATGAACATAAGAGAGAGGTCTCGTTTATCTAACTTACTTAGATCACTTCTCTCTTAGATCAAATACATTCCTTGGATTCTCTTATTGATTAAACACATGATACAATAAATAGTGATTAACAATAAGCTTTGCCCTTTCATTAAACAAATAATAGTTTAATACAATAAGTATTCCAAAAGCTATTACATCAAATGAGTGGCTTTGTGGGCATACTTCCAACAGAATTATCATACCCATGATCCGAAGATGGTTGCCAGTATCTTTACTCCGAAGTTCTGGCGACATTTTCACTTTGGTGAGACGTGTAGACCGTTCACTGATCACCAAAGTTTGAGGCATCTCTTTTCTTTGGAGACCTCAATCTCAATCAAGGAGATGGAGGCGAGTTGACGAGTGACTACGATTGCACGCAAGCCTCTAGGTCGTGCAAAACGTAGTAAATTTAATTTTGCTTGCTCAGTCCAGCCGGACGTGATTACTCGTTCGGCTAGTCGTTTTCCTCTTTGATTGAATTTCTGAGCAACGTTGTCACATCGAGTTGTTGTGGTGACGGAGCGCTCTTAACCAACTTTCGGTTAAGACAATTTTTAATTCTTCACTTGCGACGCTTTTTGAGAGGGCTTTTTTGGGAGACGCGTTACGTTGTGGTATTTTTACTCACATCTACCTCATTGTACTTCTTATGGAAATTTCGGGGACGAAAATTTTTATAAAGAAATTAGTGTTACATCCCGTTAGGAATAATATTATTTATTTTCGGAGAGTACAAAATATGTGATTTTGCCTTGGTTGTCTTCGGTTGACTTTGCGTAAGTAACTCGTACGACGCATTCCTTGCTTTATTTTTCTTGACGTGCTCGTCGATGCAGGCAGTAGACGCGAGCGATGCGTCGTTCGGACTCACGAACGGAGTATTTTGCGGCGTTGATTTTTCGCGTTTCAGTGATTCAGCTTTGTTGAAATTTGGGGCCCAAATACTGCTGAGCCCATGTGGGCTTATCCACAGATTTGTGGGATGTTGTACGGATCTTGTCCTTGACCCAGTCTCTTCCTCCCTCTTCTCTGCAACGTTGAGCCAAAACCTCCCAAATCCCTCGAGGCACCCGGCCTTCGTACCAACCGGCTTGACCTCTACGCAGCCGGCTTCGTGCGAGAAATTCGGGCCCGCTGCCTTAAACCAGTCGAACTCAAATTCCGGGAAAACCCCAGACACACCGGGTTTACTCTAGACACCCGCGTGAAGGCACCACCCTCGATTTCGACCTCACGCCGGTCGATCTCATCCACCCTTGTCCCACCCGGCGTCATCGCCGAGTTTACCCGGCCTGCGGGAACCCAAAACCTTGAGCATCGAGGAACCCGGAGACTTGCGGTTTTCCGGCGAGGCTCTCCTCGGCCAAGCTCGATCATCCAGGCCTCGATTCGACTCGAGGATGACAGATGGAACTCCTTGGAGCCACGGGAGATCAAACCCAGTTTGCTTGGGAGCCGAGACGTTGGAGTTCATCGACATTCAAATCTGGCGAAACTCTCGAGGCGATTCCGCCATCTCCGGCCATCCTTTGGCCGTCTTGGTAAATTCAAACTCCTTGCATCTCCGGCTTCATTTTGACATAAATTTCATGCATTTTGGTTGAGAAATGGGTGTTACAGGACGGGTGAAGTTTTCGGCCAATTTCCGAGTTTCCGGCGGCCGGCGGCCGGCACGCGGCGGCCGGCGGGTGCTGGCGGGGATGGCGGTGCGCGTCATCGGACGGAGTTGGACCGGCCTTCTTGGCGTCAGCCAGACCGGTTCGGGCCAGGACTTCTTGGCGTCGGCAGCCAGCAGCACCGGCTTGGCCCAGGCCGCGTTGGCCCGGCTTGAGCCGAGCCGTGTTGGCAGGCTCGAGCCAGCGAGAGTTGACCGGCTCACCGGCTGGCCCACGACCGGCTCGCGCGTGAGCCGCGCGTGGAGCCGTCGGCTCCGACCTTCAAGCCGCGCGTGAGGCGCGTGGAAGGTCCAAATCGTGTTACGTTTTCACGGGTCGACTCGCGACGAGCGTGTACTACCTCGGGTAGTATGCATGTTAATTTTTGAGGTGTTTTGGACCTCCAAATTGAAAGAAAACAAGGGTTAAGTTTAATTAATTAGTTAATTAAATTACCTCTATGAGTTTAATCATTGTACCGGTGATATCTCATATAGGTGAGACCTAATGCCGGCGTGTGGCGGCGTGTGCGGCAAGCACACGGCGGCCCTGGCGGTTTTGGGGTTTCCGACCCCGAAACTCCGTTTTCGGGTTTCCGAACGCCGTTTTCTTCGTATTTTCAATTACGTTATTAATCTTGGGTGTTCCAAATAGGTTTGGCGACCCTTGGCGCTCTCGGAGGACGTACGTTTGGACTTCCTAGGGCTTCGGTATTTGTGAGTGAATTTTTCCATACTATTAAATGTGTTTTATTTTGGGGAAATTATATTGTGGTTTGTGCCTACATATTATTGTGGTTTTAAATGGTATTTATTCTCGTATTATTGGTAGACCTCATTACTTGTGGTATTTACTTGGTTTACTAGCTTAGCTCGATGGCTGTTGGGCTTTTAAGAGTCGTGGGCTTTGGGCTCAATTCCATTTGGGAGCTTCACCATATTTTGGTGAAATTCCGTATTAATTTGCTCTGCGCGTATTCTTTGGTATCGAACCGGCTATTTTAGGGAATTTAGGGAATTAAGTATTTTTAATTCCACACTTGTACACTATTTGCGATTATGGGTTTTTATACCTATCTAACGGCTTTGAGCCGTATTTGGGTGAACCTTGGATATGGTAATTTTCTATCCTATTTTGGGTTCACCTAGTTTACTTCATTAAGTTGGTATTTCTATACCTTGGTACCCATGTGGCGTATTCTCGGTATTTCACGTATTTTAGTCCTATGCTTGATATTTCGGGTACGGCCAGAGAATATCATATATATTGATTAGTTTGAGGGCATCCCTTATAGGGAAATTACACACTTATTTTATGTAGAGTTTTCCGTAGTATGTTTCATATGCTCAACTAGGTTGCTTACACGGTGTTTAGTGTACCGTGCACGGGGCGGGACCGACTTCACGTGATTGTTCCACACACCTTTTCTCCGCTCGCTATGGACCCGCTAGCGAGGAATTTGACTGTTCTAGGTCGCTTGGGCGGCTGAACTCATTATGATCACTCTGGCACTTGAAACTTCACGTGATTGTGTGCAGGCGTCTTTTTCATTACTTATACACCCGGCTTTGTTCATGACGAATATATGCAGTAATGAACTTGTGTGTTTGCAATGCCTAAACGAGCATCTATCTTGTAGTCTTGGATTGTGGGGCGGGACCACTTTCCACGTGATTGTTCACACGCACCGATACGCTCACTATGAATCCATAGTAGGTGCCGGCTTGTTCTAGGTCGTATGGGCGACTCGGAACTCGTTGTGATGCGCATATGCGCCGACTTCACGTGATTGTGTATATAGCGTTTATCTTATAGTTTTATATTGTGATGTTATCAATTTCATGATGCCACGGGGCATTTATTTGGTTTTACGGGTTTTCCGTAGATCCTTATTTACGAACCTTCGGGTAAAGTATTTTCTGCCGAACGGTGGCTTTCTGCCCGTTTCGGACGGTAAGTATATTTCCGTACTTACCTCGTTTTTCTACCTACTATTATAGTATGTTTTCAAGAACGGTTTTCCAACCAACTACTTGATTTTGACGGCGAGGGGTTACTACTTTCAGAAAACAAAGGTTTTTACAAAAATGAATATTATTGGCCCACTCACCCTTCTGTTTTTGCGCCCCTCCAGGTTTAGTGGCTGGAGCTGTCTACGTTCGAGGCGGTGGTATGACGAAGCTTTAAATTCTTGGTGTTGTAATTATACTCTGTACTCCGTACTTTGTACGACTTGCATTGTATTAAATTCTTCCGCCCGTACATTTGTGTACACATTGATCTAATTTATTCAAACATTCCTTTATTTCTTTCAAATTGGCTTTCGTCACCCTACGTGGTGTCGGCCAGCACACTCGACTTTAGGTGTCCACGTGTACATCCGGGTCGGGATGTGTCAGTGTTGAATTTATACTCATGCGTTCCAAATTCGAAAATTTCTCCTCCTTAAATTAATGTAACAGTTTTGAATTTTTCTCTTCCTCTTAATAATAATAATAATAGAAAATTAATGAAAAGCTCATATCCAAACAAAATATTAATCATAAACACTTAATAACAATTTATTAATAATAAGGGCAACAATCCAAACAATATATTAATCATAAACACTCAATAATAATTTATTAATAATAAAGACAACAAATAAACAAAAAAAGAAGATGGCATTTTCGTAAATAAGTTGAACTTTGCTGACATTGACTGTTTATACATAGGCATTGCGGATCCAAAGGGAGTCAAGGTGGGTCAGTTGACCCCTTGGATCCCGGAAAGATGGCCAGAGAGAGCATGTATTAATAATAAGGACAACAATCCAAACAATATATTAATCATAAACACTTAATTGTTGACCTAATTGTGCATAAACATGTCAATAGTTGACCTAATTGTGCATAAACAGCCAGTGCCACCAAAGTTCAACTTATTTATAAAAATGTTACCGCCTCCTAAACTTCAACTTATATACAAAAATATCACAGCCTTTTTTTTTAACATCAATTTAATTACAATACTACCACTGAACTTCAATTTATTTATAAAAATGTCATAACCTCTTCTTGTTTTTTTTTGTTCTTATTATTAATAAATTGTTATTGAGTGTTTATGATTAATTTTTTTGTTTCTCAAGGACTTTTCATTAAAGCTTCCTAATAATAAAGCATAGCATGCTTGTATGTCACTATATTTTTCCTTGCATAGAAGTGTAAAGCATTTATTAAAGAATGCTAAAATATTTTAGCATGGTATTAGAGAAACCAATCCTAGGTTGCCTTCAAATTTATTATGATCTACACAAACCCTAATTTTATCCCCAAATTTCAAATTCTCAAACCTAAATAAAATTTCAAATCTCAAACTCTCAAAACCTTAATACTTAGATTTAACCTAGATCACTCATGTCATGTGCAAAATAAATTAATTTATTACTTAATTTCACTGCCAACTTTACTTATAACCTAAGAAATCACGCACCTATGATAGTACTAACAACATTATATGGATAGTTGTGGTAGCAAAATTCTGTCGTCTTCAGATTGACGAAACTGTACCTACAAAACAAATAAACACCATAGGTTAAAGACCAAACCACAAGCTTAGAAGGGGGTTTAGCCAATGAACCTCTGATGTCTTAAGTCAGAAACTCTGTAGAGAGTGGGTGTTTTAGTGTTGAATTGCGTAGAATCAACTTACCAGATAATTGATTGTTGATGGACTATTTATAGGAGCATGGTCGGCCATGTGGGTGGGGAAGCCTATGCCACGTGTCAAGATTCAGTTGGCCAAAGTGTGACATCCGTTGGCCAAATTGTGACATCCGTTGGATGGAGTTGTACATGTGCAATGACTGTACGAGATAATATCTTTAAGATGCTGAAATATCTTAAAGATACCGAGAATAATCCTTGAAGATATTATTAAGTTAATTAATAATATCCTAAGAATTAACTTGGAGAATTCTTGATTGGATTTGATTGTATTTCCTTTGATTAAAGGAATTTGTCTTTAATTAGGAAAGATTAAAGGAAAGAATTAGTCATTAATTCCACCTTTAATTCTCTTGTCTTATCTCCTCGCCATGTGCAGTTGAGCATGGAGCAAGTGTAGTCAGCTGCTTAAGGCTTCTAGCTCGGTTGAACTACCGATGGAATGAATGTGGGTCATGCCAATTAATAAGGGCATTCTCGTCAATAGTGAATGAAAATTCACGTGTTAGCTTCACAATTTTTTGGATTATTTTTTGCTCCACAAATGCCCTCACATCTGCTGTGCTGCATGTAGGAAGTGCACGAGATGTACAAATCCCAAGTTAAATTGCCAAAAATAGATTCTCTGACTGCATTAAATTCTAAGCTTTGACTTATTGTACAAGTCTTTTGGGATATGGAATCCAAATGCTGATAGGATTTATCTATTTCCTTTATAAATAGAGGATTAAATAAACCTAGAGAGCAATTGATTTCCAAGTGGGAAAGAGAGAAAACCAGAGAGAATTTTTGGCCCCCCCTCTCCCATGATTTCCTTCTTTTCACGTTTCGTGAGGTATTGTACATGTGCTTTGCCACCATCGTCATCACACGGTAAGAAGAAAAATATTTCTTTTCTTCATTTTTTTTTTTTGTTGTTGCTACTGTGTGGCAACTACGGGTTGGTACGTTGGGGCCAGTGCATGCGAACGGTGCGTTGGAGTGGTGGAGTCAGTGTAGCTGGAGTTGCATGAAGGAAAGGCCAGCACGAGTCGGGTCGAGAGAAAAGAGGCGTTGGGCCCTCGCAGTGTTGGGTTGTGGCTTGCTTGCTGGGTTGTGGCCTGTACGGGTCAAGTAGGGGGGCTTGCGGCTTGCCTGGCCTCCCATGCTTCAATTTTTTTTTTTCTTTTTCCAACGATATGTCTTCTTCCGAGCATAAGAGCGATGAATATCCCCTACCCAAGTACCGTCAAGGTGGGTCTTCTAGAAAAGTTGGATACTTTAAGGCTGCTCATGCCAAGATTAGCTTTGATGACTTGTTACAGGAAGTTCTTGAGGAATTCAACCATGCAATCCCACCTAGTGTTCATGTGAGGCGTGTAGAGGATATGAGTGGTCATGAACCATGTACTAAAGTTGCTTGTGCAGGGAGGAAAACCATCAAATTTCACCTGTACCACTTTGTGTTGGGATTCACCTTTCCCATGCAGCGCTTCTATCAAGAAGTGATCTGTTTCATGAAGTGTGCTCCTGCGCAGTGTTCTGCCAATGCTATTCGCACCATAGTGGGATTTTTCAACTTGAATAGGTTCTTTGATTTGGGCTTGTCCACCAACGAATTTTGGTACTTCTTTGAAATTGGTCACAAGGATGGCGTGGGGCAACTGAGGTCCACATTCCATAAGCTCTTCAATTCTTTAAGCTGGGGTGATCATGACTTGTCTAAGGATACTTTGGAGATCAGTGGTGAATGGGAATCTGATTCCTCGACTGAGTTGGCGTCCCAGTAAAGTTCATCAAATCCAAGTGAACTGCTTCGTTCCTCGACTGCTTGAATCCAGTGAGTTGCTTAAAGGGAAATTTTCGTAAAACCAAGTTTATTTGAACAACATCATTAGCATGCAATTAACAGTTAATTGGCGGAATCATGCTTGTATGCATTCAAATTCAAAACTTTACTCAAGAACTTCTATGCCTAGTAGATATGGTAAACCATTACATAAACTCAAGCACAATTTGAGTTGTGAAATCATATACCTTTGAAGATTCCTCTTGCATAAGCAAAAGGCTAATCACCCATCAGAGGCCTTCATTCCTTGCTTGACGAGAATGGTGTATCGTATCTGGGGTTCCCAGCAGTGAACCCTAAGCCTCCACACCAAGCGAGAGCTCTACGAGAAAGACAGTGCCCTGTGGCGTAAAGCAAGATTGCTACCATTTTCTTCTAGTGGAGCCGTCTCGAGAGAAGAGAGCATTTTTTGTGCTCATGCTTTCTCAAAAGAAACTCTAAGTTGAAAATGTTATAAAGTTTCTTTATAGCATTTCATATTGTAGTGGCAAACTTGCAATTAAAGCAAGTTTGCTACACATTCTCCTCAATGGCCGGTCATATTGGTTCAATGGGTCAGTTTTTCGGGGCCCTAATGATTCATTAGTCATTAAGTTGTCATACAACTTAAGTCAATGGGCTTGACGCCAAGCCCATTGGGCCTTGAGGCCCAAAACTAACCCGAGGTCTTTAACGAACTTATTCGTTTGATTAATTAACATATTACTCATCCTTGCCATAAATAATTAAACCATTTAATTATTCTTACTCTCATCTCCATTATTTCATCAAACTCTACCTTACTCCTAAGGTACGATCCATTAGGGTTCCTTTTTAGCGAGGCAAAAGGCGATTAGAACTCATTCAAATCGATTGTGAATTGAAACATACTTTCAATTCTCCCTTTAGTGATTATACACTTTTAGGGCTTCCACAAAACCATGAGTGACACCTAAGCAGCATGTCATGGCTACCCAAGCTAATCGTAAGAGGTGGTAACCCTGCTCGCTTAGGGATTGCAATGCACACGGCTTTTCTCTAATACAATACTCACTCACATTGTTTGGTTTGATAGTTTATTCATGTCTACTATCCACCTGTGTGATTCCAATACTTATATGATTACATCAATATGATTTGGAACAACTTCCTAAATCTCATTCATACTGCCACAGATTCTTAATCATATCTCCAGTATTCTCCTTCAAACAAGCTTTGAAGGTTGGGAGATCCCCTTGTCGCGCATTCACTTGCCTTCATGGCTAAGTGGCTTAACCCCCAACTATGCCGTGGACACCGTGATAGGGGTGACTTTGACACAAAGCCAAAGATCAAGTACCTAACCACAAGACAACCATGACGCCTCGTGTCAAAGCACTACTTTGCATTATCCTAACCATGAAGTTCTCATGTGACATGAGTATGAGAACTCCTCGTTGATCGTGTTCCGTGGACTCACTTATATTGAGCCACCTACATGCTTGTCTTGGTGTCGGCCACCACCAATGACTCGAGACTAGTCACTCTCCTCGAGAGAAGACATATAACATGCACGATCTTAATCTGACCGTCAATGCCCAATTGGCAATCCTATGATCGTGAACGCGATATGTATATGAACGAGAAATGGTCTCAAGGAACCTAACTTGTTTAGATTACATTCTCATAAGCACATATTCCTTGGACTTATTGTTTAAGACATAAATATTTATATGAGACTACTTTAAACAATAATCATTGCCCTTATATTAAACTAAATTAGTTTAACATTTTAAATGTCCGTAAAGTATCATCATATGATTGGTTTTAGGGCACATTTCCAACAAACTTTGATTTCGTATTATTGAATACATGAACTTCTTTCCTTGTGCGAATTCCGTAGTTTGGCTCAACTCCAAAGACTTCATCTCGATATGAAGCACAGTACATTGCCCCGGGTATTCCTAATGAGTATAGCGAATGGCGTTGGTCGTTTCAATCCTCTCTTTTCGCATGGAGGAAGGTGGATCGCCACCTGGGAAGACTGCGACTGCCGGTGCCGTTTGCTCACCCGTGGCCGCTGTCAAGCTCGCTACTAGCGATAATCTTAAAGAAAAGGGCTTCGTCACTTGCTCAGAAACCACCGATTAAGGAAAACCAAAAGTTTCTTCGCCACTGTGGGGTTCGATTGCTCCCGAAAGTTGTCATTGACTGCCTCTTTCTAAGAACAAGAATGATACCGCTCGAGACCGTTAACCCCGCGCTTCCAAAGAGCCAAAACTCTTTTGCCGAAAAGATTGCTCAACGTAAGAGTTATGTGCTACACCCAACGCCAGGTTTGTAGTAAAAGTAAAATGTCCTTTTGTAGCTAAGTTTGGATAGGAATTTGAGAGACTTGCTACCGCGAAAGTGGTGCAAACATGTTGCCCGGGAAGTTGAGACTAACCGCCGTGGTAGCCGCCAACCCGGCTTTTGCCATTCCATCTCGTCAAGAAGGGATGAAACTACCTTCGAGAGTAATGTCAAAGTGAGAGGTTGGAAGATTCTACACCGAGGAACTTTTTGCCATCCGGCTTCGCAGTTCAATTCTAACTTGGTTTGATGAATTCAATTGCTTGCTCTAGGTTCAATAAGTGTGTTGGGAAAGCGTAGGTATGAGTGCTCTTCAAAGCGACTCCAGAAAAGAAAAGCCTCCTTTTCGCCATTATGCAAAAGACTTGATTCTAACCGTCGAGGCTATGCGTCTGATAAGGTTGCAATCCATACGCCTGCAGTACTGAGTATTTTTGATGCCAAACTCTGCCTACGCTAAGAAAATTGAAACCTGTGAGGCTGAGCTTGCCGATAAAAATTGAAATGGTCCCTTACACCTCGCCCACTTATGTGGGTACCGAAGCGCTTCTTCAAGAAAATGAGGAATTGAAGCTCAAGCTTGTCACTTGATCGTCACCGGAAGCCGCGCAAAGGATGTAGAATTAGACTTGGTTTAAAATCCGTGATCTCAAAATGTTAACTCGAAGTTTCGTTATAAGCCTTTGGCTAAGGATCAAGAAATCATAACTTCGCCCAACGACCTTTCTTCGCCTTCGTAAGATTTTCATGGAACTCTGGATCCAAGGATGAGAACAAACAAGCACCGTTTAAGCAATGAGTACTTGAAGAAAGACTTTCACGACTCCGCGAAGTTTCAATGAAGATCTTTATATGGTGAACGAAAGCGCTGAAGAATGAAAAGATGAATCACGAGGGCACTCTTGCTCAAGCTTAGGCATACTCTCTATAAGTTAGGCTATGTTGATTTTCAAGGATGGCTACATGATTACGAAGTTCTCTAAAGAAGACTTCAAGACTTTTCCCATCTCCCTTAGAGGATCTCGCTTGAATTCTGACTTCTCGCTATAGATGGATAGCTAAGGATGAAGTCACAAGCCTGTGAATTACCAAATACGGGATGGCGTAAGTGCGTTAGCCGAAGGCGATGTGGCCGTTAAAGAGCCGTGAGATCATCCAAGCCGCTAATAAGTAGTATGCTTTTTAGACTTAGAAAATTCATTTTCCTTTGTCTAGATTCTTGTTTCTCTTCATTTATTTAGCCCGTGCTGAATTTTAGAATTCGTGCTAATTTATCAATTCTGTTTCGAAATTTAATAAATTGCTTTCTTCGTTTACTCCATCTTCGTTATTCAATTGCCTTGAATGTTCTTGAAACTTTGCTCTACTTGCTTGAAGCGTGTTGCAAAACCTAGCTGAGAAGTACGACCATTTGCTCAACTTGGATCAAAGCAAGGCTTCCAAGAAAACACGACGACTTCATGTAGGTCGCTTAGAAGTTGTGCTTCACTTATGATGTTGTCGATGTAAATCCCCCGTGTCATGACCCGGGCTAAGGTAGGTAAGCAACGTAGCCCGTAAGCCTTATTGCCGCACTTATGATGTTGGGCAACTGCCCAAAAGCCTTACCGCACTTGTAGTATTAAGTTATTGATTAGTTGAGCTACGTAGCCCATAGTGCGCAACATGATAAGGCTCAGAAAAAGATCACAAAAAATCGCTAACTAGTCACAACAAATGTTTGCGCTGTAAGGAAAATTTACGGGCAACAATTTAGAGAATGTGCGCACTTAGGCTTCTCCGTAAAGAAGCTCGGGATTAACCACTAGTACATCCTCAACTCGGTGCATGGACATCTTCACTTCACTATATGAGCTAAGTAACCCCGACAACTTTTCCTCAACATCCTATTTGCTTCCTCGCGGCGTAAAATCAACTGTTTTAGGCGACGTTTATTGGTGATTGTCACAAAGAGGCCTCGCGTATCACCGGAAAGTAACCACTTTTTGTCTACAATCCACCAAAGCAAAAATTCTGATGTAGCCAATCCATGCCCAAGATCACATCGAAATCCACGATATCCAAAGGAATTAGATTAGATGGTATCACTTCATTGTCCACAAGAATAAGACAATCCTTGTACCCCTACTAAACTAAACAGATTTTGCCTCTTGGCATTGTGATTCCCATATTATACTCGATAGGAGCAGTATGATTAAGTCATTTAAGCAAACAAAGGTAATATGACCGAGTGGGTGGCACCTGAATCAATCAAGACTTTAGCAAAGTGACCAAGAATATTCAACGTACCCATGATCAAGTAGGGGTTGTTCTATGCATCATGCTGACTGATGTGGTGGATACGGCCGTGAGTCTGCTGTCCTTCCACGTAGCCTCCTTTGTTACCCTGATTTTGATCACCTCGACTCTGGTTGCCTCGACCAGTCTGCCTACCTGTTCATCCACTGTCTCACGCTACCTCTGTAGTCTGGTACTGTCTGCCTCCATACCACTAAGTATCGCTACCCTGGTATTGCGAATAACCTCCTTGATAATGTGGAACACCACCCTGGTACGGTGTGACACCAATCGAATACTGATAAGCATCACCAGGATATGGAGTGGCATCACCCTGATAGTGGATAATACCTCTGTATCCAAGTTGTTGATAGTAGTTGGGTCCTATGAGTAAGTTCTGCTGCTGGGGGACTGTGCTAGTGAGTTGGTTCTGCTGATTCTGAGGACACTGACTAGCCATGTGTCCCAGTTGTCTACAGGTGTAGCAACCCTTGTTTCCTTGTTTACATCGTTGAAGTGACGAATGTTGCACCTGCGACAAAACTGAGCACTAGAATTGCTGGAACCTCTCTGAGTGTGGAAACGAGAATGGTCGATGGATCTACCACCTGATCAAGGTGTACTGGGGCTAAAATTGTAACCGCTCCTCTTAAAAGACTGATTCTTCCTTGGACCAAAAAATGATTGTCCCTTGTTGTTTTTCTTCTAATTACTAACACCCTCATCATCACCACCTGAAGTGTTCTCGGAATCCTCAACACGCAAAATAGCCTCATAAAACTGTTGATAAGTTGCACATAGAAACCACGTTGCGGTAAAGACCCATTGCTCTACTATAAAGTATCCTTACTTCTGTAAGATGTTTGAACGTCCTCTTGACATGTTTAAGCCAAGCATCAGTTGTTTAAGAAGTCTATGTACTCATAAAAGGCTTGACATGTTGGTCAGAAGCAATCTGTAAGGAATTTTTCTGAGCAGACATGTTGATGTTTGAAAAACATTGGCAATAACCTCATTAAGTTGCCCAAACACAAAAGGTAGCACTGCTGGTGCTGTTGGAGTTGCTTGCACTAATTACGCTCGTGTAGCTCGACTAAGTGGCAAGGTTCTAACATAAGAAATTAAAGAATTAATGGTGCTTACAGCACATGTGTGATGAATACAAGATTGCCTAAACCTATGCTCTGATACCAATTTGACACACTCCGACCTAGATATCCACGTGTCAATATCAAAGTCGAGATATGTTGGCCGACATCCCGAGAGGGTTGACAAAAGCCACAATGTAAGTGTAGTGTAAAAATACAAATAAATTAAAACTAAAGTCTATTTTGAAATTAAATTCAAAATAGAGTGCGCAGTGCATGGCCTAAATCACAAAGCAACCAGTGTCAGAGTATAGCTAAAGTGCAGTAAGAGTATGAATATTCTCATCCATGGTAGAATGAATAATACACAAACTAACAAAAAATAAATTTCTTACATTAGCTGAAGTTGATGTTAGAACCTCCAGAAAAGTTTCACTTGTCACAAGTCCAGCTACAAAGTCCTGAAGGGGTGTAAAACAGATGGTGTGAGTGGGCAAAAATAAGAGTTCTAAAACCTTTGCTTTTCGTAACATAAATAACCTCTTTGTGTAAAAACCTGTATAATTTTCAAAATCATGCTATGCATAGTATGAAAACCACAAATACAGTACAAGGGCGGTTAAGCCAAAGATACGGATAAATCACAAATATCTCAACATAAATAATACAGTATGCGCACTCATCAAGATATGCAGACACACAAGCCCATGTAGAAAATAGTTACATGGAACAGGCTAGGTATAAGAAATATACGCTCAGTACTACATACACGCGAAGCTGGCGCTAATCGTGTCACATACGAGTCCTAATTGTCTAATGCAAACTAGTATAAGCTGGCACCTACAATGGATCCAAGGTGAGCGTAACAGTGCGGATGTGAGCATACACGTGAAGCTGGTTCTGGCCCGGACGAGTACTAGACACCGAGTGAATGCATGTATGATAAGCAAATAGAATAGGCATGATCATGCCATCATAGTTTCACAAATCTCAACATAATATAGTTTATACTTTAACTTGTAAGTAAAAGCATGGCATGATATAAAATATTTCCCCAAACCATTGTGGAAACTAATATAAATAACTAAAGTTCAGAAAACAAAGCCCACTCATTGATACGTAGTCGGGTCGTAGCCGCCTTGCCTTACCTGGCCTCAGTATTCCTTGTGGTAAGTCTCTCCTATATGAGAAATAACTATACTAATCATTAAACTACTCAAAGTTAAAAGATACTAAGAAAAATACTTAAAATTCCCTTTGTTTGCTCAAAACGGGGCTTGAAAGGATTTAAAAACAAGTGCACGCACCCCCACGGGCCGTCACTCGTTGCCATGTGCCAATGGGACGAGCCATCACACATGCCTTTAAAGATAAAGGAATGGGAAATATTCCATTAACGGAAATGGAATATTCTATCGCCAAACGAAATATTCTGACAACATTAAGTGATAAGATTCCAACATAATATACCTAGAATATTTCGGTTTGAATCGGATCTGGACCAAGTTTAGGCTAGGTCTGAACCGGCTTGCCGCTGCAACTCGCCGAATTTCTAGGGAAAATTTGGCCGGTTTCTTCCCAAGCTTGTCGTGCCTCTGTCGTTGGTCCGCCGTCAGTTTTAAAGGTTTATTTAGGTTCATGGAGTTGATACGAACCCAATGGTAGTAGTCTCGAGGGATGTTTCTTGGCCATTTGGCTGGGACACCTTCGTAAGCTTTCGATCACCTCTAAAAAAAATTGGGGTTTTCCCCCGTGTCGATTGGCTTCAAAACTCCATCAAATTAAGCAAATGACATGTGAAAATTCATCTACTCAACAAGATGAACCTAATGGTGATGGTTATAAGTATCATCTTAGCTGGAATTGGCTAAAAACTCGCCGAGAATGCTCGATTCTTCTGTGTGCAAGTTCCGTCGATTGGTGAGGAGTTTGGAGGATCGTTTTGTACGGTTGTGTTTAGTGAGTTGAGACGATCACGATGGTGGTGGTGGTTTGGCTCAGTTTGAAGAAAGTGGCATGGCCACTGTATGCACTGTGATGGTTTTCTCAATGAAGAAATGCAAAAAAAAATGAGAGAGAGAGAGATAGATCGATCTGAGGGAAAGAGAGAGGTTTCCAAGAATAGTAGGGGACATCGGGTCCTATAGTGGCACACAGACCAAAACACCCAAACATGAAAGAAATAAAATTTTCCCATAATGAAACACCGGTGAGTGCAAAATTACTATTTTGCCCCTAGATTTAAACATACGTAACGTTTTCATTACACGTCGAATTTACGTCATGTTCACTCTGACGTGTTCGTAGCGACTAGTACTACACAAATAAGACAAGTAACAAGTCAAATTTTCAAAAAGAGCTCAAACGTCCACGTAGGACTTCCACTTAGCCCATTCATGGGCATTTTGGTCAATTCACACATTCGGGAAATAAAATATAATAAAATTAGAGACAGGTCGTCACATAACTTTTTTTAGTCCCATTTTAAGAAAACACACCTCCACATAGTAATAATTATCAATGAGTACAAAAATATTCAATATCACAAATAAAAGTTTATGATTAACTAAAATAATTCTCTAAAGTTGTTCGAGACAATGTTTTAGTTTTTAGAGTTGATGTCACGTCTTTGAGTTTGCAGGTACGTAATAAATTCAACATGGACACCTTCTTGTTGAAGCTAAAATGTTTCTAACTTCTCAAGCATGTTTACATCTTCTTAGCATGAAACTTTTCATATTTCCATACTGTTATTCTCAAGAATCCTATTTAGAAAATACAACATTCATTAAGAATAAATAAGTCAATAAATAATACTTTTTAATTACACCCCTAATAAGTAATAACCTCTTTAAAGTTATAAAATTAGTTTGGTCCCAACTTTATGACTTTATACAGATTTTATTGTATAAAGAATCACATTAGTAGTTGAACATGCCAATTTCCAAGATACCATTAGAAAAAAACAGACACCTAATCTATAAAAGTTATTGCATGTATTTAATAATAAATCATTGTCTTAGAAAAATTTAGATAAATATTTTATTTCATCTTAAATTTTTATTTGTAACAGTATTGCATATTTTTTACTTATTGACAATTATTACTATGTGGAGGCCAGTTTCTTAAGATGATCCTACAAAGCGACATGCATGGCTAAGAATTCATGTAAGTCAATCTCTTCGCCATATTTATTTATTGCTTTATCAATTACAACTAACCGGATATATAATTGGGATAAACTTATTCATTATTTTTTCTGTTGAGTATTTAATTATTAGAATTAAATTAATCCCAAAAATATGCCTGGTGACACACCCCGATTCGGATATCCACGTGTCTATATCAAAGTTGAGATATGATGGCCAACATCCCGGAAGGGATGACGAAAGCCACAATGTAAGTGTAGTGTAAAAGTACAAATAAATTAAAACTAAAGTTTACTTTGAAATTAAATTCCAAATAGAGTGCGCAGTGCGGGGCCCAAATCACAAAGCAATCATTGTCAAAGCATAGTTGAAGTGCAGTAATTGTGCGAATATTCCCATCCATGAAGAATGGATAATTTACAACCATAGGAAAATAAATTCCCTACATTAGTTGTAGTGGATGTCAGAACCTCCATAAAAGTCTCGCTCGCCACAAGTCCAGCTACTAAGTCTTATAGGGGCGCAAAACAGAAAGTGTGAGTGGGCAAAAATAAGAGTTCTAAAACCTTTGCTTTTCGTGATATAAATAACCCCTCTCTGTAAAAACCTGTATAATTTCCAAAATCATACTACGTATAGTATGAAAACCACAAATACTGTATAAGGGTGGTTAAGCCAAAGATACAGATAAATCACACGTATCTCAACATAAGTAATAGAGTATGCTCATCAAGATATGCAGACATACAAGCCCATGAAGAAAGTAGCTACATGGAACAGGCCGAGTGTAATAAATATACGCTCAGTACTACATACACGTGAAGTTGGTGCTAATCGCGTCACATACGAGTCCTAGCTGCCTAATGCAAACTAGTACAGGCTAACACTTACAATGGATCCAAGGTAAGCGTAACGGTGCACATGTGAACATACACGTGAAGCTGGTCCTAGCCCGAACGAGTACTAGACACTGAGTGAATGCATGTATGATGAGCAAATAGAATAGGTTATAGGTATGGTCATGCCATCATAATTTCAGAAGTCTCAACAACATTGTTTATACTTATACTCGTAAGTAAAAGCATGACATGATGTAAAAATACTCCACAAAACCATTGTGAAAACTATATAATAAAATATAGTTCATAAAACAAAGCCCACTTACTGATATGTTGTCGAGTTGTAGCCACCTTGTCTGGCCTGGCCTTTGTACTCCTCGTGGTAAGTCTCTCCTACATGGAAAATAACTATACTAGTCATTAAACTACTCAAAGTTCGTAAATACTAAGGAAAATACTTAAAATTTCCTTTATTTGCTCAAAATGGGGGTTGAAAGGACTTAAAAACGAGCTCACGCACCCTCACGCATTGCCACGGGGCTGTCACGCGCAGCCCTGTAGCGTCACACCTCGTCACACATATAAGTCCATCTGGAAGAAAATGGTGGGTAAAGATAAGATTATGGAATATCATAGCTAGAGATGATTATGTTAAACTTTGTATGGCTATAGGCAAAAGATGGAATAAGTTTTATGGTGCCAACAAGCTGAAGGAGGAGATGTCTGCATTTTCAAGTTTCATCAAATGCCTAAGTCAAGCTCAAAACCTTTCAAGATGGATATCCCGCCTGTTCTAGTCAAGTGTTAGCTCGTTTGATGTTCTTTGAATTTTGAACGATGTGACCAAGTTATTAAGCTTATGGTGGATTGCTACTACCTGTTCAAATCAATTTGCGAATTAGTTCCTTGATTGATGGATGAAATATGCTAATTTTAGAAGGTTTAATCTCTAGTTTGAGTTGAGTTGATAAAGATGTTTTCTTATTTGGTGTTTACAGTTTTACTTATGAAGCCACAAACTCCAATGATGATAATCGGGGCATTTCGATTGGACTGGGCATTTTGGTCGATGACTTTAGTTTGGTTTAGGTTTTGTTTTCATAGTGAATAGAATATAAAAAAAGCACGTCACAAATTCATACTAGTAACATCACACTCTCAGTTCCATGACTTGTATTGAAACAAACTTATCGCAATACTTTATAGGAATTTATCATGTAAAAACAAAAGGTTTGAAAGTAAAGGCCGAGTTAAACAACATATTAACAGTGACCTCTTGAGGAAGGTTTGAGC
This sequence comes from Gillenia trifoliata, assembly GCA_018257905.1. Lineage (NCBI taxonomy): Eukaryota > Viridiplantae > Streptophyta > Magnoliopsida > Rosales > Rosaceae > Gillenia > Gillenia trifoliata. The sequence continues at coordinate 17,228 of JAEHOF010000012.1, read as the reverse complement.
AATGATTGAGGTAGGTCGAAAAGGCGGCTATGAGATTGTTCAAAACGAGTGTGCACTAAGGTTTTAGACATCAATATAGACTAAAAACATAGACAATCATAAGTGCCACATTCATAATGAGGAAAAATAGCAATATTGTGGTAGTAAAATGGTTATAGTGATAATATGATAAGGGGATGAATTTAGTGGTAATATAGTGTTGGCCCAAACAAGTAGAAACGTGTTGGAGACCCACATGAATTCTCATGCATCTTTCTCTCTCCATGAGAGTCTAGTTCATTCTTTCTGCTGCTCCGTTTTGTTGAGGGGTCTTCTTGATTGTGAAGTGTCTAGTAATCCCTTCATCCCTGTAGAACTTGAGAAACAAGTTAGCTCTATATTCTCCTTCATTGTCACTCTTCAAGTGCTGGACTTTTCTACCTGTTTGATTCTTTACTTCCGCCTTCCACTCCTTGAATTTGGTGAAGACCTCAGATTTCTCTCTCATGAAGTAGACCCAAACCTTTCTTGGAAAGTCATCTAGAAAGGTAACCAAAAGTATCGAACCCCACCTTTAGACACAGTAGCGTAGGACCCCAAACAACTAAGTGAATATAATCCAGCACACCCGTGCTCTTGTTCTCCTTATCCGCTATTTTGAGGGACACATTCTTTTGCTTTCCAATGGTGTAGTACTTGCAGAACTCCATTGAACAAGTGCTAACACCTTTCAACAACTTCAGCTCGTGTAGCTCTTGCATAGCTCTTTCACTCATGTGCCCTAGCTGCATGTGCCAAAGCTGAGTTATATCATAGGTTCTTTTTCAATTTTGAGATATATCTGACATTTCTCAGTGTTCTAACAACCCCATCATGCATCTTAACCTTAACCATTCCAACACCTTGAACCTTACATGATGTATGACCCCCCATCAAAACCGAGTTAGCTTATTTATCCTCATATGTGTTGAACTAATCATTATTTGCACACATATGAAACGAGCATCCATAATCTAAAATCCAGTCTGAAGAAGGGTTACTTACCGATATGGACAATATTTCATCATCGCTAATCGTAGAGACACAAATAAGCTCCTTATCTATATCAGTTGTGACACCACTGCATTTTCTTGATGGCCTTTCTTAGCCTTATTCTGCTTCTCTTTATACTTTGACATTTCCGCTTGCAATGATCCTGGAACCACACTCTCATAGCAAACCGCCCCGCTGGGACCCCGGATTTTGATCTTCTCCGATTGCTGCTTTGCTTCCCATTACGCTCGTTTTGACCGGCCCCTCTACTAAACTCTTTTGCATAAAGTCCATTCGCTTGGCATTTTTTTGGCCCTTTTTCATCTTAACTTGACCGGATGAAATGTTGCACAACTTCATTTAACTTCAACTCATCTTTGCCGAATATCAGCGCCATTCTCATATTCTCAATTGAAGGTAGAAGAGATATAAGGAAAAGAAAGGCTTTGTCTTCATCCTTATATGTATCTCCCAATCGAAGCGATTTTGCAAAATCAACATATTAACCCGTTTAGATGCCTAATGAGATCTTTATCCTCCTTCATCCTTAGAGAGTGAAGAGTCTCAAATTTTCTAAAAAGTTTGTTTGTCAAGGTTTGACTTGTATAAAGCTCCTCCGCATGCATATTCCCACGCTTGTTTTGCAGTTTTGGTCCCTAATACCGCATTGAATAACACCTCGTCCCATAAATGTGATTCAATCAAACTCATAGCCCTTTCATCAAGGCTATTCCACTCCTTCCGGCTCATAGTTTGAGGCTTCTTCTCGGCTCAAAACTATCTTCAAAGCCTAGATGAGTACATTCTTCATTCTTTCTTTGCCAAAGCGTGAAGTTCTCCTTCTTGCCTAAGTGAACTGCAATATCAAGTTTTATGCTCCCCATACTTGTGTCCACAGCGCGCTGTAAATCTTGTTATCCGCCATCTCAAACGTAGTACCGATGCCCTACCCGGCAGCCTCCCTCAAGCAAAATATCCTAACAAAATGAAATATAAAAGATCACCTTGCATATCAAAAAAATAATTTAGAAATGAAAAAGAAGAAAAAGGGTCAAATGCCACATGTCACATAGCAGATGGCAGTGCTTCATTTGCAATTGTAAATTATGCTTAACATCCAAGTCTGAATAATTAGATGTCCTGGTCCAATCAAGATCAGCAAAGAGCAGCAAGCAAATGTAATAGCCCAAATCGTCATCTCTCGGAATCATCATCACTCCCAGCTCCCACCTACCGAATTCTCAGCCAATTTTCACGTTCTCAGTTCTCTCGCTCTCGGCAAAATGGCCGAAGATAAAGAATCGACGTCGATTCCTCTGGTCAAAAGCGGAGAATGGTGGTCCGGATCCCGGAAGATCCACAAGTCTCCCCCTCCCTCCCCTCTACTCCTCTTACTCGTAAGGTGTGATCCAATCTCCACCCTCCATTCTTTTCTCTTCCAAATTCCTACGGATCTAATCTTCGACACTGTATACAACTGATTCTGATTTTTAGATAGTTTTTTTAATATGTTCCATTTGTAGTTAAATTAATTAAGCATATGCAATTTATTTCAGTTTCTGTGAATCGAAAAATGGCGAAAGAAGTCAAATTGATGTTTGGGTGGTTTTAATATGGCTCTTGAACTTTTAGTGTAAAATGTAAATTGCTTCTTTAACTGGACTTTAGAAATATCAATTTTTAATTGAGTCCACATATAGATTTGATTATTTGAGATATGGATGACATAAATTATATTTTCACATGAGTATTCCATGTATGTTTTGAATAATTAAACATGTACATTAGTCTTTAAACAAAAAATAAATATTTTTATTAACACAAATACAATAACTGAGAAGAACAGATACTGGTGATGGTGAAAACCGACAAGGTGATTTTTAAAGTACAATTAAGCAATTTACACTGGACTTTACCAGTATAAGAAATTAGTTGAAATTAGTACTTTTAGGGCATGTTTGATTCATAGGGATTGGCTTGGCTTTCAGCTTGGATTAATTGTAGGGTGGCTTGGGCTAGGTGGCTTCTATTTAGGCCTCATTTTAAATGGCTTAAATTAATCCTGGCAGCTTATCTAGTTGTTAATTAACTCCATGTTCCCATGTTTGGTTTAGGCTGAAATGGATGTTAAATAGCCCGATCCGATCCAGTCCTAGTCAGTCCAGTCAATCAAATGCCCCCTTAAAGTCTAATTAAGCTATACACACCAAACTTCAAATTTGGATTCCCATTTCAAATTTCTTTCCTCCATTTGACCGTTAATTTTGTTATAATTAGAAGTTTAGTTCATAAACGTACTCCACACACGCACCCGGCTTAAGGAACCTCACTAGTTTCACTTGGGACTCTTAACAGTGGGCCCCGCTGTCCGATCCATTGTCTAGACAACAGTTTTTGCAATTTTAGGTTTTTGTAATGTCAATGTAAGATCAAAGTAATATCTTGTTCAACATGTAATGTTTGTGTCCAATCAATTTCAGGCTTGCTGCTTGCTCCTCCAAAGTTGGGTCTCAAAGAAGTTTATGACTGGCTGGTAAGAAGTTTACCTGCTCTTAGGTGCAATTCTCAATCATTTTCATGATTTTTTGCTTAGTGGTGTCTTGAATTGCCTTGCAAAGGTGGTGCTTTTTCCTGTTGCTGTTACATTCTTTTATTACGTGGTGGTTTATTCAGTTTATGTTGGATGGTTTCTTTAGTCCACTCTATGCTCAGCTTGGCATCGACATCTTCTCGGTATGCTCTAAATGAATTACTGTGTATCCTTTATTTGAGAGCCTGCTCTTTTACACTGAGGAAAACGTGAGGATAATGGTTGCTTTTGCAAGATATCTGCATTTTTTGCATTGGCTAATAGCTTATGAGGGTATAAACGTGTACGCAATGAATGGCCACAGAAAATAAATATAAAAAATGATGTAGAGCAGTGGAAATAGATAGGAATATGGAAGAAGATCCGGACTCACTCCGGCCTTTGGCATCACACCAAAGGTGTATTGGAATCACTCCAATAGAGAAATTAGAAAAACTCCGGCATCACACCGGCCTTCAGCATCACAGCAAAGGCAGCACTTTGGAATCGCTCCAACGTTGCTGTGCTTCACACACTGGCAGAAACCCAGAATTTCTTTTCACTAACTCTCATTTTAAAAGCTTACCCAGAACTGAAAGATCCACATTAATATACTTAGGAATTCTAAAGAATAATTTATGACACCTAATAATTAATAGGAAAATGCTAGGGAGGCCACATCTAAACCATCTCCCTTAGCTTCACCTTAATTAATATTGTAACATAGAGAGATTCAAACACAAAGAAATTGCAGGCTAAATTGCATTTATTACATAAAAAGTAGAAAGACTCTAATTTATTGAATTTTAACTCTGGCTCCTCCAAAGAACTGAAAGCAATGCAAAATTGGTGCATTTGCTTTAACTGGAGAACTTGGGTGTTCTTTTTAAGGTGGCAAAGTTGGCAGAAGATAATACAACAGGTTTTAGAAAGTGTAAAGGAGATTACTTAGATTCAATATTTGCTTGTCTATTGCCATAGGAACTTTTAATAATTGATCAAACCCATTGTTCAAGTCTCATGCATGGCAAACAGCATTCAGTTAATTGTGGAGCTTCAGTGTTGTAGGAACAATTGGCGGTTGTATAAAAACTGAAGGTTTTAATTTATAAAGCCAAATTAATTTTACCATAGTTTCCTAGTTTATTCGCTTTCCTTTCATTATTTTTTCCCTGTTTCTAGTAGGGTTAGGATTACTTTCCTGTTCTTAGAAAGATTAGGTTATTAAACATAAGAATATGTGCTTTGTAATTTAATATAGCCATACTTGATTGATGAATAAAATTATCTCTATATAACTAACCCTGATCTCCCTTCTGTACTAGATTTTTCTGCGGTCTATCTATTTGTTCTCTGTCTTCTTATTCTGAGTTCCTCTATTTCTCTTATATCCGGACCTGGTACCTCTTGTTTTCTAAGATCTCTTTCTGATTTCTAAATTCTGATTACTTCAAGTCTTCTAAATGATCTTGGAAGTTCACGCTAACTTTTCATCTAGTGGGGGTTTCTTGGGCTTGTCACTTGACATGATGTGACTGGGATATATGAGCTTGTTATGGTGGTTCTTCTTTTTGTCAAATTATGTTTAATCTTACAATTGTTTTTTTGAAGACGGTTGCTTTTTCAATGCAGAAGTCTGCTGCATCTTTTATTGAAATATACTTGAATCTCGAAGTTTTTTTATTTTTATATATATTCTCTAAAGTTTTACTTCAGCCTATATTCTGCTTTAGTGTGTGTTTCTCTCAAGGCGCTTGGTATTTTTTTACAGGACTAGGATTTGTCACATCCTTATTGTTTGTATTCTTTGTTGGCGTCTTTGTTTCATCATGGATGGGTGCCACTGTTTTCTCAATCGGAGAATGGATCATAAGGAGAATGCCTTTTGTTAAGCATATCTACTCCGCCTCCAAACAAATTAGTGCTGCAATTTCTCCAGGTAACAGTTATTATCTGTAAAAGCTTGGTGACTGCATATAGTATATACTGTTGTATGAAGGGATATATGAACAAGAACTTTTACAAACAACATCCTAGCTTATATATTGTTGCAGGAAAAGACTGTTCTATTTAGCAGGGCTGTAATTAGACTGAAATCATGCACCAGTACCAGCCTTACCAAGAAAATTGAAAAGAGGTTATATATTAAAAAGAATCAATCCCAACTAGTCGTAATCTGGGAATTTTCCATCTTTCATAAAGGAGACGAACGAATCCAAAATTTTCACATTCAATTTTGAATAAAAAAACATTAAATGTGCTAACCATGACTATGAATCCAGAAAATGCAATGTCTCCTTGCCATATGTTAGATGGTGATAAAGTATTCCTGCAGAAGGTTCTGAAGTGAATTGAGGAGTGTCTTAACTATATAAAGCAAGGCCATGTACCAGTGTTTACGAGATATAGGAAATCCAGAATATTTGCATCCACCGCTGAAATGTTTTCCTTTATTTCCAAGGCTTCAGGGACTCTTGACTGTTTGGGTTTTCTGTTTTTTCTTTCATATTAAGCATGAGATTTCCTGACTATATCAATGACATTGTCTTCCTTTGAATGACTTTTTGTCTGCCAAATTTCGGTAATCATGTCACTGATGAGCATGTACATTGTTAGCATTTATTTGGTATTCTTAATGTACCGAGCTTGGGGATTGGGGGTTATGCTAGGTTGATCTCTTGTTCTTTTATATATTTAACATACTCAAGTTAATTACGCAAAGAACTAGCAAGAAAGTTTAAGAAACAGAAGGATATATTAAATATCTACGTAAACAGAATAACATATTTGGATTGTCCATATTTTGGCTATCTTATGGATATTAGATACTCTTTTAGTCTTAAAAAATAAAATAAAAATACACATGTATTCGTTTAAATACATTGTAAATTTCTTTAAAATCAGTGCTAGCTCCTGACGGCTGACGAGGGATGAAAAAAATTCTATTATTCAAACAATGTAAGTATGTAAATATACTTTAAGTTGGTATTTCAGGCTCAGAGCTCCATTTTTCTTGCAGACCAAAATACTACAGCTTTTAAAGAGGTGGCAATTATCCGTCACCCACGTGTTGGAGAATATGCTTTTGGGTTTATTACATCAACAGTCACCCTTCAGGTTCTCTTTCTTATGCTTTTATGTTTTGTTTTACGTTGGATTGTGATGCTTGATGCCCTTGTGGTTGATATTGTGTATGCATAGCTTACTCCACGAAAATAATTTTCATGCAAATTTATTTATTACTCATTCTTGAGTCCATCTAAGTGAAGTGTTGTTGGTTTAGGTTTTTGGCATATAAGAATAAGACACAAAGCTTAAACAGTTGTAACTGTTTAATTCAATTGTGATGAAGGCCAGAATAAATGGTATCTCTATTTGATACCAGCCAATCAATTGAGCAGTGAGAGAGCATGGGTTGGACATGGCATTTGTGATTCAGCGGCAATTGAATTTATTGTTTACAACCTCTAGTATCCATTGTCATGTATGCCTTGGTTTCTGTTTCTTTGATTTTCCTTGGATCCTTGAAAGATTGCTGGATTACGTCCTTAGATAATGACGATGCAGAAAGAAAAATCATATTTAGGTGTAGACACATGGATAGAAGTTCGATTTGTTTGTTTAGTTTTCAGATATTAGGAATTCGGGATTGTAAATTACGGGTCATTTGTTGGTTTTATTTATATAAACATGGGGTTTTAATTCTTAGGGTTTGATTCTTTTAGTTCAGTACTTATGGCTATTATTATTTGACGTATTTAATTATTTTGGGATTGCCTCTATAGTCTATAATTATAGGATTTGAGACTATTTACATACAGATTGAGGATAGCGATATATGGATCTAGTTTTTCTTTTCCCATCTCTTCTGTTTTCTTTCTCAGAGAAAATTGGGGCATTAGTCCATGAATTATGACCGAATTGTAGCTTTGATCCTTGAATTACAATTGGTATCCGAATTTGAAATATTGTGGAGCACTGAACCTCGATGCCAGTGGTAATGGATTATTAGTTCAGGGACAAAAGCTACAATTCAGTCATAGTTCAGGGACCATTGCTCCAATTTACTCTTCTTCTTATTTTATATCAAATTGATATCAAAGAAAATGGTGCCCAACATCATCACTAGAAGAATCCTTTTGCCTTGTATTCGCAACATAAAAGGTCGGTTTTAGGTGGCCTTTGTGACACCAGCCACTTAGTGCATTATCTTTGAGTTTGATTCGTCAAACGATCACTAATCTTTTGTTTTCCTGTTGGTTTTTTCTGCAGAGAGATAATGAAGATGAAGAGTTGTGTAGTGTTTTTGTCCCAACAAATCATCTATACATAGGCGATATATTTCTTGTTAACTCAACAGAGATCATAAGACCAAATTTGTCTATCCGAGAAGGCATAGGTATGTTTTTTTCTTGTCCCCTATGTCAGGCCACAGAAGGGCCTCACATAGAGGCAGAGTTGGCAATTCTTGTTCTTGGGTCCCATGTCGTGTCATTTAGTGTTCGCACCATATATTAGTTACCCCTAGCCTGACCTATTTGATTAATCATGTCAGTTATAATGTGAGCGTCCAACCCAAAACCAATTGGCAGTGGGTGGAGTGGCTCAAGATCTTCTAAGCACTTATGCTAGAAAATGAATCTTTAATCCTGTATTTCGTTATAATTTTATGAAATTTGATGATGTTCACAAAAAGTTCCATTACATTCCCAATTTATCCCCTTATTGAAAATCTAATTTGCATCCCGATGGATATCAAACATGCATTGTCCCCATTTTAGTTTTTGGATAGACTATGTCTACCAGTTCATAAGTAGTTGTGTTTCGCAGTACTTAAGGAGGTAGTCAGCCTATAATTAACAGGTGTAAGTGGGCAGTTGCATATTCGCTGTTGACTGAAACTTTGCCTTCCTAATGTGTAGTGGTTTAACGGAATGCATCAATGTCAAAACTTTTGGTACCAAACATTTAAGTTTTGAACCTTCATTAGATTGCTCTTACATTTTTCCCTTCTGCCAATATTGCAGAGATCATTGTGTCTGGGGGTATGACAATGCCCCAAATCATTTCTCCTCTACAAAGGATTGCCCAACAGAATGAGAAGATCCCTTTGAACAGAATAAAGTGATTGCGTCAAACAAAGGCGTTCCTGGTAATTGTACGACTTCTATTATACGTCATAGTCTTCTCTGTTCGCAGGAATGATGAGATTAGGTTGTTCATAGCAGTAGGCTTTATGAAGAAATATTATGCTCTTGCCAGTTTTATAGATATACTCACATTTGGAAGTGCATTTGTATCAATGATGTATGTTCGATGTTTACTGAGACGAAAAACACTGGAGACTGATCAACATGATTCTTTTTGTATATAATTTTCTCATTGCGAAGCATCCTTGATCTTCGAAGATTCCCTCCCATTCCCAGTTGGCAACGATTGTTGCATTTTGTTCATGAAGATGGATGGTAGTTAGTCATTGGTTTTTATTTGTATTTTGGTAGGGTGGACCATTAAATTTTGACAAATGCCTATTTATGGTGGGTCCATTTGGATGCTGGCTGTCATAGAATATCCAACTGCGGGGGGAGCAATCTTAAGAGTTTTATAAAGATTGGAACTTAAATTCATGTGACCTTCTCTGTTTGCACTTGTAAAAAAAATGTAAAATAATTTGAAACTCATTAAACCATATTTAAAATAATACCATTTGCTCGTTTAATGGAAAACATTAAATTAAAGACATATTTGTAATTTTCTCCTTGAATTTGTATTGAGATGCCAATTTTGCTCGTAACTTTAATTTTAGCCGATTACTCTCTTGAACTTTTATAAAGAGCCAATTTTCTCCATGCCGTTAGATTTTGACATTTTTCATCCAATTTTCCATTTATCTTGGTCACATGGACAACACATGACAATTGTATGAGGGCAAAAAAGTAATTTAGTTTTGATAAATTGGGTGTAAAGCCAATACTTTGCAGCTACTAATTAGATTCCTATAGCTAATTCAAGCAGAAAGTGTACGGACTCAACTAGCAGAAGAGGAGGAGAAAGAAAAAAAGTACTTTGGAACTATTAATTAGACTCCCATGGCTAATTCAAACAGAAAGTGTACGGATTCAACTAGCGGAAGAGAAGAAGAAAAAAAAAGCAATATGCCGTTCACATTAGGGATAAAATTATGTAAGTCTTCAAACATTTGTCATATGCTGTCCATGCGACCAATATAGACGGAAAATAGGATGGAAAATTCCAAAATCTAACGTCAAGGGGGAAATTGATAGTTCTATACAAGTTCGGGAGACAAATCAACAAATACCTCTAAATTAAATACTGAAAACGCTTTAAAATAAGTTTTTTGTTCGCCTTGTGACTAAAGTTTTGCAAGGATTTAGAGGCTAGAACAATAATACACTAAAATCTGGGAGTTGTCAACTAATGAAAAAGTACGGATATGACAAAGAAAAAGTTTTTCATTCCAACTTGTTCATTCCATCTTTAGTAGGGACACCAATTTATCGGCTTACATGATAGAAAGTTAATTAATCATTTACAATATTTGAATAACTTGCATAGCACTAATTGCAAATACTTAGTGCATAGGTTACAAGGAATTGAAAGGTTGAAGTTAATAAGAGGTATGGTGGTCATCCACCAACTCATACATTTACAACACTCCCCCTTGGATGTCCACTATATAACGATATATAGTTACATCATTAAAAACCTTGCTAGGAAAACCTAATGGGACAAAACAAAATCGAAGAAGAAAGACTGCAACATTCTTCTGGATCATTGATGATGGTGTTGGACGCGCTTAGCTGCATCATTAAAACCTTGCTTGAAAAACCTGATGGGACAAAAACCTAGTCGAAGGGAAAAAGAGTACAATGAGCACGTGTCCTTTATTTTGAAAGTTGTTAGATACTCCCCATCATGAGATACTCCCCCTAATGATAGCATACTTGAACTATTTAATGGTGGAACAATAATAAAAGTGACATTGTATCTATTTTCTTCATAATGAACTTTGGCAATGCTAGTATATAATTTCTTCAGTATCATCATGGATTATCTTTCATTTGTATACCTGATGAGGTTAGAGAAATATCAAAATATCTAGGCTATTTTATGAAGTATTTCACTAATGTAAAGTGATTAGAAACAATTCAGAAACAAAAATTTCACATGCTTAAACATATCACTAGAATAATAGTATATGCAAAATCATACTTTATTTATATGAGGATAAGAGTATAGATAAACTACATGGCATAACCATACATTTACAATAATTCTTGTATGCTATTTAAGCAATTCATGAACTCTTCAAGAGATTTTCTAACTTATTCAAAAATGAATACATTGCAACGATTTCGGACTTGAATTCGAATTCAACTTAATAGAGTACTCATTATGGCAATTTAAATAATTTTCTTTTAAGAAAATTGAGTACATACCTTGAGCTTCAGGCTCTTTCTATACTTAGATATTATTTTTAAGCAATATATATATTTTCATGTCACTTTCATATTTTTTAGAATTTGTTCTTATGTATCCCTAAAGAAAATTGCTTCGAGTGATATACTTTAAGCATTATATAATCTCTAAAAATTTCACATAAATGTGAATCTATTAATACTATAAGCACACTTGACAAGAATAAATATAGTTGCATGTAATTTCATGTCATTACAGTAAGCCTTGTATTGTACCAAGCGAGTTTATTTTACACATTACAAGCACATTCTGAGTTGTGAAATCTACCTTTGAAGATTCCTCTTTGCATAAGCAAAGGCTAATCACCCATTGAGAGGGCCTTCATTCCTGCTTGGATGAGAATGTAGAATAGATTTCTCCAAGTTCCCAAAGTAGGAACCTCTAGTCTCCACACCAAGCGAGAGCCTTGATGAGAAGATTTATGCCCTGTGAGAAGAAGATTGCTACTATTTTCCTCTATAGAGCCCATTGAGAGAAGAGAGCATTTTCATGCTCATGCTTTCTCAAAAGAAAACCTCTAAGTTGAAATGTTATAAAGTTTCCCTTTATAGCATTTCATAATGTAGTGGCAAACTTGCAATTAAAGCAAGTTTGCTACATCATTCTCTCAATGGCCTACTATATTGGTTCAATGGGTCAAGCTTGGGCCCTAATGACATTAGTCATTAAGTTGTCATACACTTAAGTCAATGGGCTTGACATTCGAAAGCCCATTGGGCCTCAGCCCAAAACTAACCCGAGGTCTTTAACGAACTTATCTGCTTGATTAATTAACATATTAATTAATCTCACATAAATAATTAAAACCATTTAATTATTCTTACTCATCTCTATTATTTCATCAAACTCTACCTTACTCGGTGTACGATCCACAGTTCCTTTAGCGAGAGGCAAAGGCGATTAGAACTCATTCAAATCGAGCCAGAATTGACACATACCTTCAATTCTCCTTAGTGATTATACACGTTTAGGGCTTTCACAAACCATGAGTGACAATTTGAAGTAACATGTCATGGTTACCCAAGCACCGAAGAGGTGGAGAACCCGTTCGCCAGATTGCAATGCAATACGATCTTTCTCATCATTACTCTCGACCACATTGTTTGGTTTGATAGTTTATTCATGTCTACTATCCAATGTGATTCCAATACTTATATGATTACATTGAATATGATTTGGAACAACTTCCCAAATCTCATTCATACTTCCGCGTAGATTCTTAATCATATCTAGAAAGATTCTCCTTTTCAAACGGCTTAGCGAAACAGATCCTCATGCGCATTCACTTGCCTTCTGTCGGCTGTTGGCTTAACCCCCAACTATGTCGTGACACCCCTGGATGGGGGTGACTTTGGATACGCTCAAAGATCAAGTACCTAACCACAAGAAAACTATGATGCCTCAAGTCAAAGGACTACTTTGCATTATCCCAACCATGAGTCCTCATGCGACATGAGTAATAGAACTCCTGCTGGATCGTGTTCAATGACCTCTACCTATATTGAGCACCTACATGCTTGTCTCGGTGTCGCCGTCACCAATGACTCGAGACTAGTCACTTCCCCGAGAGAAACACATAACATGACCGATCTTAACGGACCGTCACCGCCACCGAAGCAATCCTATGATCGGAACGTTAGGATATGTATATGAACGAGAATGGTCTCAAGGAACTCAACTTGTTTAGATTACATTCTCATAAGCACATATTCCTGGACTTATTGTTTAAGCATATAACATTTATATGAGACTACTTTAAACAATAATCATTGCTCTTTATATTAAACTAAATTAGTTTAACATTTGAAATGTCCGAGATTTCAATATATGATTGGGTTTTAGTACATTTCCAATGTACTTTGATTTCGTATTATTGAATACATGAACTTCTTTCCTTGTGCGAATTCAAAGTTTGGCTCAACTCCAAAGACTTCATCCGATATGAAGAAGGTGCACATTAGTTCTCGGTATTCTACCGAGTTATAGCGAATGGCGTTGGCCGCGAACTTTCGCATGGAGTGAGCGTGGACTCGCCACCTGTAGTGAGATCGCGACCGGGCCGAAGCGTTTGCTCACCCTGGCCGCTTTTGTCAAGCCTCGCTACTAGCGATAACGGAAAATAGTGCGGTTTCACACTTGTCTCTGAACCACCGATTAAGGAAAAACCAAAGTTTCTTCTCCCCCGCTACCATGGGTTCGACAAGCCCCGGAAAGTTGTCAATTGCCTCTTTTCTAAGAACAAGAATGATACCGCCGAGTCCCCAACCCCGCTCGCTCCAGTAAGAGGCCAAAACTCTTGCCGAAAAGATTGCTCAACGTAAGAGTTATGTGCTACACCTCAACGCCTAGGTTTGTAGACAAAGTAAAACGTCCTTTTGTACTGAAGTTTGGATAGAATTTGAGAGACTTGCTACCGCAAAAGTGGGAAAGTAAACATGTTGCCCTCCGGGAGCGAGGGATTCAACCGCTGGGGGAAGCGCCAAACCCGCTCTTGCCGTTCCATCTCGTCAAGAAGGATGAAACTACCTTCGAGAGCAATGGGAAGGGAGAGGTTGGAAGATTCTGCACCCGAGAACTTTTTTGCCATCTCGCTCGTTGCTCAATTCTAACTTGCCGATGAATTCACCGTTTCGTCTAGGTTCGATAAGTGTGTCGGGAAAATGTAGGTATGAAAGTGCTCTTTCAAAGCAATCTCCCCGATGAAAGAAAAGTTTCCTTTTTCGCCATTATGCAAAAAGACTTTGATTCTAACCGGCCGCAGGCTATGCGTCTCTGAGCAAGGTTGCAATCCATAATGCCCCAAAAGTAAATTCAAGTATTTTTGATGCCAAAACTCAGTTTCGCCAAGAAAAATTGAAAACCAGGTTGAGCTTGCCGAAGTTAAAATTGAAACGGGTCCTCACACCGTCCCACTTATGTGCAACTGCAGCGCTTTCCTTTCAAGAAAATGAGGAATTGAAGCCTTGCTTGTCTCTTCTTGATCGTCACCGGAAGCCGCGCTAGAAAAAGGACAGAATTAGACTTGCCGAAAATCCCGTGATCTCGAAAGTGATAACCTGAAGCCTCGTTATGCTTCCTTTGCCAAGGATCAAGAAATCATAACTTCGCCCCAACGAGACCTTTCAAACACTTCGTAAGATTGTCATGGAACTGATCCAAGGATGAGAAGCTAAACAAAGATAATCGCTTGCCAATGAGTACTTGAAGAAAGACTTCGACGACCATGTTTCAATGAAGATCTTTATATGGTGAATGAGCAAATAAGAATGAAAAAGATGAATCATGAGGGCACTCTTGCTCAAGCTTAGGCATACTTCTATGTTAGCTATGTTGATTTTCAAGGATGGCTACATGATTATGAGTTCTCTAAAGAAGACTTTTAAGACTTTTTCCATCTCCTGGTGATCCCGCTGAATTTGACTTCTCACAGCAGGATGGAGCAAGAAGGATTTAAGCCGTTTAAGTCTAGAATTACTAAATAATGTGGATGGCGGGCGTAGCCGCCAAGGCGACGTGGCCGTTAAAGAGCCGTAGATCATCCAAGTCGCTTGTTGAACAAAATTTTTACGAAATAAATTCAACACAATTTCACCCTTCATTCGTTGTGTAGGAGGCTTTATTATTTTGAGTTCGACTCCATTTGCATACATGTCTATCAATTACAATCTCTTGTTACAAGAGAATACCCTTGATTCTAAAACAGATTTAAGAAAACAAGGATTTTGGGAGATGGGTGCTATTTGTTTGATTATACGTATTTGGTAAAGACCTAAATTGCTCACGTACTTTTGGGCTGGATCAAGCCACTTGTAGCTTCTTGATACTTTGAGTGTTTCGAGTAAATTGGCTCAGAGTAACCAGCATTTGATTTGGGATTTATTTTGCTCAAGGCGGTCGTATCTGGGGACACCCTGATTGCCTACGTACCCTTGGCGGGATCAAACCGGCGTAGTTCAATAATTAATTTGGAATTTAGTTTGGATTTGATTTTTGTGGTTTTGTACCATTTGGGAATTTTGGGATTTGGAATTTGATTGGTATTTTGTGTCGCATATATCATAATGCACTGTTTTAATTGAGTGATACAGTGCATTGAACTTTGTATGAATTTTCCACCAATTATCGACTAATTGGCGTTTAGCTGAGCCTTGTAATTTTGAGTTTGGATGACAGAACCAACTAATTTGGATTTATTAACGGGAATTCAGGTTTGGATATGAATCCCATCAATCGTTTGGTAGCCTTTCCACGGTTTTGATTTCTGTACTTCTTTGATTGATATATATATATATATATATATATATACACGTGTTTGGAAGAGAACTGCATGATCTTCTTGGTTTGTATCGCTGGATTCTTCATCATTGTGTTGTAGAGCTCCATGGTTATGGCAGTGATGTTAATTTTTGATGGAGATTTGGAGAGAATTTCTTTATTACATTTGCCGCAAAGCGCTTGTAAATGAAGGCTCTTCATTTTGCTGCTAACTCGGTACTTTTGTAGCTTCGCTCTTGTATTTCGACCTTTTAATGATTGTCTGCTAAATTTATTTGAGCCGAACAGATTTGGTCAAATAATTTAGCGGGCTGTACTTTGAAATCTTGTTTGGATTTTGTAACCGAGAATAGATAAGTTTTGGCAGAACTCCAACTCTTTTCAAATTGCTTTAATTTATCTTCTTTTCCTCTACAAGCCCTTTTTATTTTCCTTCTGCATCGTTCTTTTTTTTGCTTCTATTATTTTGCTTGTGCTTCTTTGATGGGTTGAAAATTCAGAACGAAAAGGAAAAGAAAGTGATAGTCAGGTGACACTTCTTTCGTCTTCAGTGTTCTTTGAGTCTTATTTTGGAATGGAATGAAATTCTAGATACAACTCTTTCTTTGACTTGATCTCTTTGCTTGCAGACGTCGCCGGTGGCGAATCGATACCACTTTAATATTTGTTTTATATAAAGCACTGAGGCGTATTGCCTTCTTTATTTGCTCACAGCAGGAAAAACGACGATGAAGCATCGTCATTATCTCTTTTGCCTCTTTATATTTGGCACCCATAGAACACCCTGCAGGTGTTCTATCGAGCAGGCGCAATGACATGGAGACCCTGCGAGGTGTTCATGTACAAATTGCATAGCATATGAGAGGGGTCCTTTTGATGTCTTTTTGGTGTGACCTTCGCTCTGTCAGCATCTCGGACGGCAGCTACACTAATTTTGGTGTACTTTGCGCGTGAGTAGAGTCTTCTTTTCCGCTAGTAACTTGGACAGCAACCTGCACCATTTTGGTGCACTTTGCGCGAGGGCGCGGTCTTCTTTATCAACGCCGGCCAGTGGTCTTCTTCTCCGGACAGCAGCTGCACCATTTTGGTGCACCTTGCGCGTTTGCGCAGCCTTCTTTTCCTTCTGCAGCCAGCAACATCTTTTTATGGTCGGCAACTTCTTTTCTTCTTGACTCCAAGATGGCAACGGAGGCGGTGGGTTGCTTCCTTTGTAGAGCGTCAGCGGCAAGTGAGTGGAGACGATGGAGGCAGTGGAGACGGGTTGCTTGTTGTCTTCCTTCGCTGCAACTTTCTTCTTGCTCAGCGGTTTGGTCACCGACGATGGGTGAAGCGGGCAAGAAAGACTTTGGCATTGAAATTTGTTGGAGAATTTTGACATCAAAGAGGCTTGGTTGCAGGGATTTTCACGGTCTTTGTATCTTTTTAATAAGCTGCAAATATTTGGAACACGTTTGCATGTTTAACAAAGAATAAAATGGAAGTGTTTTATACCTTTCAAGAGAAAGCTTTCTCTTCCCGTTGCTTGCTTTAAGTCCCTTTGGTTTGTAGATATGATTTCCTTTTTGCTTCCGTTGTGCCTTCTTCCTTCGTGGAATTAATGCGAACTCTCTTTGCTTTTGCCTCCTGTAAAACTCTCTCAATACTTCTGCAATATTTCTCCAAGTGCTTTCTGCTGTTCCTCTTCTCTTCCTTTTTTTTTCTCTCTTTTTTTTTTTCTCTGATTTTGCAGCGATGCCTTTTATAGGCAATTTAGAGATAGGCAGTTGAGGGAGCCCTCTCCCTGATTCCATGTGTGGGTGGAAGTAATGGGCCATTTTCTTCTGCATGTTCAGAGTAACTGCCTCCATGTATACAATTATCTATTTTGAATGAT